>LPNX010092343.1:0-56774 GCA_001517045.1 Pseudotsuga menziesii | reverse complement strand
AATATTGTTGAGTAATAATGTCAATTAGTGTCGCTTAATATTAATTACTGTCGTTTAGTAATTAACTATTGTTGATCAATGTTAATAATGTCGATTAAACTTAATAATGACGATTAGGGTTAATAATGTTGATTAATGGTTAATTATTGTCCATTAATAATCAATTATGGTTGAATAATAAACAAAGCAATGGTTAACCTAGGTAGTGACTAATGCAATTGATTAGAATGCTTGATTGATTGTTAATGAGTTTAATTAGCCAGGACTAAGGGTTGAAATGTAACTACAAGGTTAAATAAGTTGATAGTAACTTGATCCCTTAAATTTATTATGTGTTAATGATGTTAATTAATTTTAACAAGACTATGCTTATCTTTAGTAATGATTGTTAATTAGCTAATTACAAACTAAGGTGTAATTCAAATGGAAATAGGTATATGAGTCAATTAAATCATAGTGAATTTTATTTAATTAATATGATTACACATTGATAATGTTATGATTTACATTGATAGGATTATTGTTCATAATTGATAAATTGAATTAGTGAATTTATAATTAAAGGGAATTTACATATTATAAATATTAGAAACCATTAATTAAATGATTAGGTAAGTGTAATTAATCAATTGACAATTACTGTTAATTAAATTAAATTGGTGAAGCGTGCAAGTTTAAACTATATAATATATATAACATTTATTATTTATTAATTAAATGGTCAAATATTGAAATATGAGTAAGGATATGTTTAAAATTATTATATTAAATAAAAGGATTAAATTTAATTGAATTAGAAGTTACGGTTGAGAAGTGACCCCAACCAACACCTTTTAATATTAATTTAAATATATGAGTCCAAGTCCAAGTTGAGGGCTTGAGGACTTACATGGTAGATGGAAGGGGGTGGATAAATTTATGAGGAAGATAGGGGTAGTAATGGGGAGGAAAGGTCGGCAAACATGGGGATAAGAGGGAGAAAGGAGGGAGGAGAAGGGAATCCTTACCTTAGGATTTTGGAGAAGTTTTGGGAGAGCAGAGGTTGAGAGAGCAGAGCTGCAAAGAAGGGGTTTTGTTGGAGATTGTTTTTTTTTTGAGGGGATACAACAGCTTAGGGCTTGTACTCGGTTTGGGCTCGGGGGTCCAAAGGGGTACCTTTGGAGCTGGGTGGTCGGCGAGACCTCGCCAGTTGGCAGGGTGGCAAGACTGGTTTGGACTGGTTGAGTTTCAGAGCTTTGCGAAGGACTTTTGGCTGCAGGGAAAAGCAAGGAAAAATGGAAAACAAGGAGAGCAACAAAGGTGGACCTACTAGCTACCTACAGGTATTTTCTAGTAGGTATGTTATCGTTTCTACCTTGGCAAATTCTGTTTAACTAAATTTCAAAAGTTTATATGCTGTGATTATCTTTGCTACCTGCACAGTCAACAATAAATTGTTAGAAGTAGATAAAACAGATTTATAAATTTTCAAATCTGAAAAGAATGAAAATGCAGATTTTATATCGTTTTCAGGCATGTAAATGAGCAAAAGTTAGAAATGAAAACATGAAATTAAAAAAGAATTTTTATTGTTCAATTTTGTAAATGTAAACACTTTATTTTCTTTACAGCCAAAACTAGTAAAGGAGAATAGAAACACAATAAAAGCAGGAACAAAACACAAACAGAACAGAACAGAAATTTTGACAAGAAGTGAATTTTCTGACTGTATATAAAAGTTAAAGGAGACCCAGTTGGGGGCTTTACAGCAATATGCGTTTCATAAATATCATTTAAACTGTGAAACAACTTAGTTATTAACTCATAATAGTCCTTATTTATCTTCATAGCCAACTGCTTAAATTCTTCTTTTGAAAACTTGGAGAACAAAGAGGAAGATGCACCTGCAGTTGCATCTTTACATTGCTTTTCAAGTGAAGCTATCCTCTGTGTAAAGGCAACATTTGAGGTCTCCTCATTTTGCAACTCAACCTAAAGAAAAGAACTTTTGACCTATAGTTCATTGTAATTATCCTCAGATGTCTTCATAAGATCAACAACATGAGCCTCATGTTCCCTTTTACTCTTCTGAAGTTCTTCCTTCAACTGGGTTATCTCTTCTTTCCTCCTGTCAAACTCCCTGTTTAAATTGCTAACAACATGGATATTGACACCTGTGAATGCACCCAAAGAAACAACTGTATTTTCTACATCTACCTGTGGGTCACCGGACTACTGAGTCCAAAGTAGTTGCTCAGAAACAGATACTTCCATCCCACATTGATCCCTACCCCTCTTTTTTCCCTTTCTAATCACTGATTTATCAGGTTTTCTATAATAAGATTCTCCAAGAGAGACAACAATGTCTTCATCAAATTCATCTCTTAGATCAATGGATCCAGATATGTTAATCACGGTAGACACCAAATAGGTAGTTTGAGTAATGATAGGAGAGGGCATGGTCATGGTAATGTGAGTAATCAAAGGAGATATGTTTTGAACATGGGTTATTTAGAGATTGAAGACAAGAGTAGCGTTGAAGATTCGAAAGATGTCAAATGCAGATTGACAGCTGCAAGTGGTGACGAAGACAGTAAATCCTTTTCAGTACTAGATGATGTTGACAAAGTAACTAAGGGTACATGTACAAGAATATTGAAAATTGGTGCTTGCAAATTGCTTTGAACAGGGGCTATTTCAGGGATAGAAGAGAGCAGTGCGATTGAAGATTCTGAAGATGACAAGTGGAGATTGAGAGCTGAAAGTGGTGAGGAAGACATCAATAACTTTTCAGTACCAGATGATGTTGATGGAGTAACTGCTGATAGCTCTAGGGGAATATTCACAATTGGTGCTTCTGAAATTTTTTGAACAAAATATATTTGAACGATTGAAGACGAGAGTGTGGCTGAAGATTCGGAAGATGGAAAGTGGAGATTAACAGCTGAAAGTGGTGAAAAAGACCCCAAAATATTTTCACTAAGAGACAATCTTAACAGAGTAACTAACGGTAGGTGTAAGGGAATCTTGAAAATTGGTGCTTCTGAAATAACAGGTAGTGAGATGGAGGTTTGTATAATATCAAATGTGACATATTCAGGTGTAGATATCAAATCTTGATACAATTGAGACAGTGCAGGTGATATGCATCCTCCTGTAGGCAAGGTAGATAAAGTATGGATGGATGAAAGGAGCAATGTTGAATACGAACACATAGACACAGATGAAGATTGTGAAAATATAGAAATAGGGATAGAATCTTTCTTACCATCACCATCCAACAAATCTGTGAATGATTGCAAATATTGATCCACCTCTTCAGTGACAGGTGCAGAGGCTATCACCTCTTCTTCTAAATCTGAATAAACCAAATCGACAATAGGACCTGTAAAGGAAGAACCTTTCACCTTCAATCTTTTGAATGGTTTTTTTTCAACTATTTTTTCGGTATCACTTGGCTAACTGACTGCAATAATGACTGGGATATAAGGAACAGTCATAGGAGCTGAAACTGCCTGAGTATTCAGCACAGAGGTCATCATTGCCAGCTTCTGTTTTGACTGTGTTGATGTAAATATTAAGGCTTTGACCTGCTCCCTAACTGGTACCTCTGGAAGGTCTTCCATTAGACCTTTTCCCTTGTCTCCGTCCGGAAAAATTGCCACTGATGAATTATTCGTTGCTTCATCTTCCTTTTCTTCTTTGTCCTTTCTTACTTTCTCCAAGACGTCAATCTGCAGCACCCTGTAACACTGAATCCTCTCTTTCAGTTCCTTTTGATGCTACAAGATGTGGGATTCCTCATCCTTGCTTTTGGATCTCGCCAACACTTCAGAAAATGTACTAACACCTTTATAAATAGAATCATCGGGAATTTCCTCATGCACATAATTAATTTTGATATGAGACTGCTTAAAATGGGCATCGAGGCATCCCTTGGGATTGTGTTTTCTCTTGGTGGCAAAACCAAGATTCAAAGACTATATCTGTTCACCTAATACTGCATCCCAAGTTGAAGTTGGAATAACCAACGATCCAAGGTGCAAAGGGAATTTGGGCCAAGCTTTTTTCTTAGGGCCAATCAGCTTCCTGTAAACCCCATCGTTCACAGTTTGGAAAGCCACTTCTTCTAGAACCAACCTATTAGGGACAATTCTGGGAAGCATATGAACAGTGTTGGTACCCCAAATTTTGATGTACGAAAAATTCTTGCCAACATACCAGTCACCCATTGTACCAATCAAACCTGTGGCTTCAGGTGAAAATGCAGGAGCTTCAGTCTTGAATATTAAAAAATAGATGGTGCCAAGGAAGTGTTGACATATATCATAGAACCTAGGTGCATAGTTAGTATCCCACAGTTCTGAATAATAAATGGGCACCGGGGGCGGAAAACTCCACTTCCATCCCAAATTAGGATATTCGAACTCAGCGCACAATATATCATAAATGAAGGCTGAAAAGAATAAATTGGGTTTCTTTCTAGCAGTGGCCTTCTGGTACTCTTAGATAGAAATTTTGATTTCTAGCGACAACATGGATTCCCATGGGAAAGAATTGCCAATTGATAAAACATGATGAGCTACTTGAGACCATTCATTATTGAACACAGAATAATTAGGAAGGCCATACAGTCTACATAACATGGCTGTGAATAAGGAATAAGGTTCTTTGAACTAGGTAACAGGGTAAAGCTCGTCATACCTCTTCGAGAATTTACTAGGTTGGTGCATCCATGATTTTAACATTTCTTCCAAATTGAACCTACTTTTGGAGGTTTGTGCAAACTCTGCAGTAAGGGGTTGTCTTACCAATTTAAGGGCATAAGCCTTCATAAATACCTCGGGATGGAAATTGGCTATCTCTAACCCTCTACTATCGTTCAAACAATGGGCTTTCGGGTCCACATGTTCTACTATCCATTTGACCGCATCATTGTATGGGAGGATAACAGGTCTAGTAGCAAGAGAATGAAGTCCATAATCCCTGATTCTTTCGTAGGCCAACTGGTTGTCTTGAATATTAGAAAATTTGTCATTATCAAAAATTTTATAAACCCTAGACCATTCAATTTGGTAGGTTTCAGTTATTCTACCACTGGTATCTAAGAAAATACCAAAGTTCGGATCCTTGGTGAACATATCCTTTTCCAGGTTTTTGCAGCGAGTAGATCTTGCCATTGTTGCAAATTGGAAAAACTGTGTTTAAAAGAAAAAACAACGGGAAGCGAAAATTAAAACTGATTCAGGATTGACTATGGTAATAAATTCAATGAATAAATGACCAAAATACTAACCTGTAATCGAACTAGACTATGATAAAATTGTCTGGTAAATTCACGCAGAGAAAATTCACACACCGCAGTAATTTGCAACACTAAAAAAGTGGTAAATAAATTGTAAAAGACCATCCTATATATATTTGTTACACGCGTCAAATTAGGAAAGCAGGATTAAAACAAATGGATGGTTGAGATTAAACCTAGTGGGATGTGGTTTCATAATGAGATATTGCAAATATTTTTTCATTCCGCATCCTGAATCCCACATCCCGCAATCCAAATTGCAGGAGGTTGATATTTATTATTTGCAAGAATTTTTCGTCGCACAACTTGCATCCTGAAATTTGCCGTTGCAGGATTCGGGAGAAATTTGGTTAGTATTATGTGTCATCTCACTAATCTTTCCCGAAACCCACATCCCACATTTTTGTTGTGGGATGGGGGTTGCGGGATGGCTTTTACAAATGGTAAATAAATTGTAAAAGACCACATTTTTTACACGCGTCACATTAGGAAAGCAGGATCAAAACAAATGGATGCTCGAGATTAAACCTGGCAGGATGTGGTTTCATAACGAGATATTGCAAATATTATTTCATTCCACATCTCGATTCCCACTTTTTATTTTATTATTAATTTTTATTGTTTTATATAAATTCAAAACTTAATAATAAATTTCAACTTTAGAGTCGGTGTTTGGCATTTATTTTCTATGCTTTAAGAGTTTTTTTAGTTATTTCATTTTTAATGCTCAATGAAAAACATTTTAGGTTATGATCAATTTGTCATATTAATTATAAAATATGGTTTTAAAATTGTTTAAAAAGAAAATTTTAAAAAGAAAAAAAATACTATGTCATCCTCCCTAGTTTCATAATAAGGAAATTTCTATCTATATACCTATCTTAAATTCACATTATTCATTCATGTTCGAGTACAAATGAAACCCTAACCCAAATCCGGATTGCGACAGCTTGATATTTATTATTTGCATGAATTTCTGTCGCACAACTCGCATCCTGAAATTTGCCGTTACGGGATTCGAGAGAAATTTGTTAAGTATTATGTGTCATCCCGCTAATCTTTCCCGAAACCCGCATCCCGCATTTTTGTTGCGGCCTGTGGGATCCGGGATGGCTTTTGTAAGTATTGTGTGTCATCCCTCTAATCTTTCTTGAAACCCGCATCGTGCATTTTTCGAGTTGCGGGTTGCAGCGTGTTGCAATTTACCGGGAAGACCAAATACATCAAGTTGTATTCATTTGAACCCGCAACACGCATCCCGCAACCTGCATCTATATATTTGCGGTTGCAGTATGCGGGATGCGGAATAATTTATGTAAGTATTCTGTGTCAAACCCTCTAATATTTCTCGAAACTCGCATCCCGCAATTTTCGAGTTGCGAGTTACGGGGAACTTGACATTTATAATTATTTGCAAATATTTGGCATATTCATTGTACGTGTTACTTTTAAGTTGCTGTCAGTTAATTTTTCTTACGTCTTGTAAAATTTATAATTGAAAATCAAAACCCCAAAACACTACAGTTATAAATGTCTTTACCTCAAATTTCAAAACTCACTATTAACAAGCAGTCTCCCATGGTAAGTCACAAAAGTTAGCTTGCTGGAGTAAGAAATCATTGACCCTTTCTCTCATATATATATACACACATGCATAATTCAAAGATGATCGTAACTTAACTTAGTGCAAGTGGTAGTCAATCAAATGTGAAGATTTCTCCAAATTTACGGAGGTCATAGTTGAATTATATTAATCCCTTGGGGTCAGGCTTTGTAGTAAAGGTTGATAATTTAAAAACCTTTGGGGAAAAAAAAAATTTAATACCTAACTATAACTATAGCAAAAAATAGAAATAAAATTTAAAGCCCTTTGTGGTATTTACGATGGGTGTAATAACTATTTTTTAAGTCCTTATGGAAGCAAATGATTAACTATTAGTATCATTACATAAGGAAAGTATTTTCTATTACTTTAGCAACTATTGTCATTAGGGTAGTTCTAGAACTATTACACATTGGTAAGTTTTAAAGTTTTATAACCCCTGCTTGTAACATATTTCATGAACAAACACCTCCCTAATAACTACCCACCTAATGATAGTCTTAAAAAACAAAAAACAAATGCCAAGAGTTGTAATCATTTATAAATGTTTCCTACAACATTAAAAGCTGAATGGACAAATAAAACTTGAAATAATGGGTTACATGAAACAAATAAAACTTTCATAATTATACGGAAACATAGAATACAAATCCTAAATCAAAGTTCACAATGGACCCTGGATTGCCAGCAGTGAAAAGGATCGAGCTGGATGGTAAAGTGGAGCCCGAGATCGGCCCACTCCAGGCGCCACCCCTCTTAGACCTACTTTGAAAAGGGAGTTAAACCTGCCACTTCCAAACCAAGACCATTAAATGAATTAAATGAAACAAATAATGGATTAAATGAAAAGGATGCATCGCATGAAACTTAAAAACCCACGTGTGACTCCGGGGTCCATATAATTAAATGAAAAGGGGGTTAAACCTGCCACTAATAAAACTTGAAATAATGGATTAAATGAAACAAATAAAACTTGAAATAATTACCATTCGTCTCTTAAGTACTAAAAAAACATGCTAATTAACAACCAGATCTTGAAATAATTTCTCAAACGAATTCATTGAGAGTCACTAAGGTTTGGTTCACATAATTGCTTTAAAATTTTCTTTCATAGATTTGCATCGAGAGTCCAAATGATCCTGAAATGTAATTGAATTATTAACAATGTAAAAGGAGCCATAGTTTAACCATAGACTATTAAGATTGCTCTTATAAGCAAGCACTGTTTTCAAATCGATTAACCATAAATTAAGCACAACTATTGAAATAAACAAACCTTAACCAACTAACATTGTTAATAATATTTTTAATATTAAGGGTTCAAAATCTTTTGAAATGTAATAATTATAATGATTTTGCATCTTTGTTAGCATAAAATTACAGAAAGTTATAGAGTTGACCACTCGTCTGCCTATTGAATCAACTCATTTGCTCCTCTGGTTGTGTGCAAATGAAAGTGGAAAATCCATGACTGAAACAAATAAAACTTGAAATAATTACCATTATTCTCTTAAGTACTAAAAAAACACACTAATTAAAGAAAGAGACCTTGAAATAATTTCTTAAACAAATTAATTGAGAGTCACTAAGATTTGGATCAGAGAATTGCTTTAAAAAATGCTTTCATAGCTTGGGTTGTTAGTTAAATCGGTTACATAAAGTAAATTATGATTTTCTTTACCATTGCCGATTATTGACTACACAATATTAGTCTCGATCTCTTGTTCAAAGTCCAAATGATCCTGAAATGTAGCTGAATTATTATGACCCCAAGTTTAACCATAAAATATTAAGATTGTTGTTATAAGCAAGCACTGTTTTGGAATAGATTAACCATAAACAAACCTTAACCAACTAATATTATGATATGACTATGGTTTGAAACCGTGGAACGCTCAAACTCTTGTGAAATATATTAATTGTACTGAATTTGCATCTCTATTAGCATAAAATTATAGAAAGGTATAGCATTGAATGCAATAAGCACACTAGGATCAACCACTCGTCTGTCTATTGATTCAGCCATGTGTCCTTCCCTGCCTATGTGTTTCGTGCTCAACGGTACCTTTTTGCATGGTTTCCTACTACCAAACGACTTTATGTGCTTTTTGTGCTCACCCTTGTCCACAATTCCCCTATGTGCTAGTAACATTGTTGAATGAGGGATCTTGAAGACAAGCATTCTTGTTCTCCTCACCTCCCATGAAATAGGCTCTCCAACATGAAATATAGTAGAGTATGTCCTCAACCTCATCACCACCTCAAAGAAAATTAGCAAGTGGGAATTACAAACGAGGTGATGAAGACTTCGGACACCCACCACCCCAGTACGAGCATTCGCTCCGATTTCCTATCGCTGAACATGGCCCCCATGCAGTAGGACTTTGGAATCCGTGACCTCTTCAAGGATTTCTAGGGACACACTCCAGAGACGGGAAAACCGTTGTATTGTACAGCTGGAAGTATTACTATTCGGAAATATTCAAAGTACATCACATCCAGGCACTGATGGTTGGCAATTTCCTGGTGCAGACAACTAGGATGATAAAGGAACATAATTTCATATTCGCCAACCATTAGTACCCCTCACAAATGAGCTTCTGGAACCATACAGCCATTGTTGTCTAAAAGGAAACTCAAGCCCTCACGTAATTGAGCACTTTTGGCCTTTCTCTCAGTGTTCATTCATCCCTGTTTTTCAACAGCTCCACAGGGTAGCGGTATTAGGGTGAGCTAGACAGAGCAAAAAATAACTTACCAGCATAGCTATACACTTAAGAAATGGAAATCATAACAATAGTACAAGTGACAAGTGAGCGAGAATCTTCACTCCTTGCGAAAAATCCAGTCAAGTCATCTCCTCTGATATTCAATTATCATACTGGCCATGGATAAGTGTTCTCCCACGCTGTGCCCAGGTGGGTCAAGGAATTTGGACTTTACCTTCCTTGCCCTTTCACATATGCTGCAGGTGGGATAAGAACGAATTCGGCTGGCCGCGTTTCTTTGCTTCATGTAGAGGCAAGATTTACTATTTCAAATATCTAAATTTCATGATGGATCCTCGGAGTTGGGATAGCAGACAATGCTAGGAAGATGATTTTGACCTATAGAATGTTTCCAATGGCATCTCAGGACTCAATTACTGGTCCGAAAAAAAAACATATCATATGTGGGAATATCCTTTCTGTACCAGGTTCATCGGGACATTTTGTCCATGCTAAGAGATTTGGTTCATCAGCCGATTTTCAACCACATATATTTCATTTGCTTCTCCAGCTATATTCACCGTGGATCAGCTTCTTATCAAGATCTGCACAATTTAATTCAATAGAATCAAGAGAAACCCTCGATATGCAACCTGCCTTCATCTGGACCGCCCGATTGTGGGTACATTTTATATTTCGCCAAGCTGGTCCGATTCAATCCATCACGCAAATCTCATCTTCAGACAAATTTTGGTCCCTTGATCAAATATCAAATAACATATATATCATCCATCATCATCCCGCTAAACTTTCCCGAAACCCGCATCCTTCAATTTCTCGGTTGTGAATTGCAGGAACTTGAACTGTATTATTATTATTCGCAATTTTCGGCATAATCATTGTACATGTTAATTTTAAGTCACTGTCAGTTATTTTTTATTATTTCTTACACACTTTATAATCCAAAATCTAAACCCCAAAACACATCAATTATAAATGTCTTAACCTAAAATTTCAAAACTCAGTATTAATATGCACTCTCCCAAGGTAAATAACAAAGGTTGGCTTGCGAAAAGACAGAATATTTTTACCCTCTCGGCGTTTTTTTGCACCTCTTGGTGCAAATGCTAGTTTATTTATTAATGATATTATAATTTTTTATTATACCTTAGTTATTAGTGATTATATATACTCTTAACCTGCACTAATAACCATTGTAGCCTAGATCCAGGACTTCTTCATGGTGATGAGAGCCTACATACATCATAATAGTCCTAGGTCCAACCAAGTAGATATGCAATATCATAGATGAGGCAGCCAGTGGAGCATCCACACATTTAAATGGGCTTCCCATCCACAAATCTAGCTATCTACTACCCAAGTAAAGTATGATTGCTTCGGGTCTTAAGGTTGTATATGGTTGCTTAATTTTCTTTCCTTGCTTCCTCAACAACTCCTTTCACTACCCAGCCCTACACTAGGGCACAAGTACTTATTAGTCCCACTGCCACGCTTGCACACGCTCTTAGGCTTCTCTAGCCGTTCTTATCAAATCTTTCAAATTGTGAAGGTACTTCGCCTACTATATAGATACATATGTGGCTGTAGATCCCATGACTGAACAAGGAAAAAGTAGGGGGTCTTTCTGATCCTATGGAAGTAACCGGGGTCTTTCTTTAAAATGTGGGAGTGCTTCTACTAATGGATTTCACAACTCGGTCCATTGAATTTTGGTATCAATTTATAGGTGCATAATTGTCTGTTCGTTGGTCCGAGGATGATACGTTGAACTCAATTGCAGTGTCAACATTTACAAAATGAATATAAATTTGGTATCTTTGTTAGAAGTGATATGGATTTCACTATCTTCTTGAAGAATAGCTCTGCGCAATAGCTTGCATCACTAGTCTTCTTGCTAGGTCAAAAGTAAGCCATCTTCAAAAACCTGTAAAACTCAATAAACATTATGTAAAATTCACGTTTCCCTTAGTTATAAGCAATATTTAAAAATATCGCTCCTTTATGAGCCATGTTAAGGCCTTTGGAATGTAAAGTCTCAATGTCATAAGATAGTGCTACAGTTTCCATGGAGGTGTCCAACATCTATGAGATAGTCTGGGCATTTACAGTTGAAATTGTTTTTTTTATCATCAAGAGACATGACGACGGAGGTAGTGGGATTAAAGTGTTTAGCACATAGCTCAATGAATTATAATAAAAGATAACTATTAGGAACCAGGTATTGCGCCAATCCAGATGCCCAATAGAGATGGGGTTTTCTTTCCTGATAAAATCGGGCATAAGTTTCCCCAATCAACTTCCGCACATAATAAGCAAGATGATGTGTAGATGCAAGATCTCATATTCAATGAGCCTTCTTCCCCATTGGAGCAACTATAAGAAATGGCTCAAATCAAAGCTCTCTACTTTCTCCTTACTTTATGTTGTTAAGGTAATGCTACCTTCCTTTATGCCCCTAAGGCTACCCCTCCCTATTTACATTTTGAAGCTCTTTTATCCTCTAGAGTTTGGCCACTCTGTGCCTCACTAAAAATCTCTTTTTGACTATCAAAGTTACGCTAGTAAGGATCACGTCGTTGGTACTTCCCTTGCCTATTTAACTGATCTCCTGTGTGCAAAGAAATTCCTACTCTCTACAAGGCTCTCCGAAGATAGGTACTTTCTATTTATTCTTGACAAGCCTGCTTTCACCTAAATATCGATCTAGGACTAGAATTGTAACTATATGCTTAAGATCAGGATCATAATATTAAACCGGAGAATCTACTACGACACTGAATTTGGAACTTAAACCATAGGATCTGGCTTTTAAACAAAAAAGATCATAAAGCAAATCTGCATGATTTGTAGGAGCACAATTTGGGCCTGTTGGATATGTACCAACAGCTACAGGCGATCTGTAGTAGCCACAACATACAATATAATAATTCTTTTTCCTATACTAAAACTACATCTCTTCACAACTTCTAGTTGACACGAGTAGACCCATCCCAGTCAAGCCGAGAGGAGTATGCTATCGAGCAAGCAGCTCTCCAGTGCTTATCTATTCAATGCTTTAGACAACCACCATTCACTATTGAAGTGAATTTATCTAGCCTGTTGAATGACTCTATAGCCCCTCCCTCTCCCTGACTGTCTCTATCTAGCCTCTCTCCTTGAGGTGGGATTGGCCCTTGGTATAATTGCTCCTTTGGATTGGCCCTGCCCTGCCCTGCCCAGCCCTACACTAGGACACAAGTACTTATTAGTCCCACTGCCATGCTTGCACACGCTCTTAGGCTCCTCAATACATCAATATTCATTCCACATGTTCCCTTTATTAGGATGCCACAAAGGGGCAATCCAAAGGGGCAATTATACCAAGGGCCAATCCCAACGGGGCAATTATACTACTGCTTCATTTTCCATTCTCATACCCTAAAGGTGGCCATTAGGGCCTAGGGGATTTTTTGCTTGCTTGCCTGCATGCCTGCATGTCTGACCACCTTCCTTCCTGGCTGTACATTTGCTTCCCGCATAAGTATATCCAGTAGATCGATACCCATTATAGCCTGTTTATTTATAGCGGTTACAACAGCTTATATGTTCCAATAGCAAAAGAGTAAGAAGAAAAGGTAAAAGCAATACTGGTAATTGTTAAGTAGGCAAATGGCAAGAAACTCAATGAAATTTTTTTATTAAGTTTTATAACTTGGAGCCACATTACATTATTTTTTTCACTTTTCTTAATTTTATGTAACTATTAGTTATTTGTTAAAGTTATATGTAAAAATTCAATCAATCATTATTATATTGGGATAAATGTATTTCATTCAATAATCTTTTAGAGTAATTATTTTAATAATTGTGAGGAGAATTAAAAAAATGATAAAATCAAGTTTTCATTAATTATATAGAGATATACAAAAAAAAAATCAAGTTTTTATTGATTGTGTAAATTAAAGATATTGTATTTGGTGGTTTTCTAATTAAAACTTTTTCCAAATTTTTTAGTGTAATAGGATATTAGCTAAATGTAATATGGAAAAGTATTTAGTTAATGTCTATTTAAATTAATTTGACTTGTTCAATATGGATAAAGTTCCATTTTTTCTTAAATCATTAACCTAAAATAACTTTAACCACTAATATATCAACCTCTTTATCATTGACACCTTCTAACCATCAATTAATAACACACAAACCCACTAATCGTTAAGCAACCAACCCACTAGTATGCCTTGACCACTAATCCATCATTTCCCTAACTACTATGATTCACTATGATTACAGTCAAACATAATAAACTATAGTGCAATATCAATATCTATGATTGATGCTACTAATCCACTGATATATATATATATATATATATATATGTGGCAAACCCATACATCCTTTAACCATTTTCCAACCAATTTCTTATAATACAAAATATTTTATCTTAATAAATAACTTTAGGAATTTATTACTAATTTTTCAAACATTTTTTAGGAGACTGGTACTAAATAACTTTGATGTTAATTTCACTTGTTAAATATATTAATAAATTTTATATTTATAAAAGTCTCATTGATGTTTACCTATTAACTCTTCATACAAATATTTACAATAATATATAGACAACAAAAACTAATATCATAAATATTATTTTTCAAATAAACATATATATTATATCTCAATTATTTGTTTAAGGCGCAGACTAGCTGCTTTGCAAATTGCAGCTATTTTCCTTGTTATTTTTAAGATCCAATTGCCTGCTGTGTTGTGCTGTCACTGCCTCCTCATCATCATCTTAATGATACACCATAATAATACAACGTAGCCGTAGTAGATGTTGTGCAAGATAATTGTCCGTGAACCACACGTTTATGCATGAGACTTTGGCGGTTTCTCAAGATAGTGCACGTGTACTCACGAGTCACAAGTAATTTCAATGAGGTTGACCATGGTCATTTAGTAGTGGCACTTTTATCATTTTTTAACTCTAATCTTTTGTCTTTTAGTGGTGTCACTATTTTGATTTTTGGATTCCTATGACAATGTAAAGGAGAGAATTTTGGTTGTAAATAAATTCAATACTCACAAAACTTATTGGTTGATTATCAAATGATATATTTTTTTTCCATAGAAAAAAATGTATTTATATTAATATTCTTCATGGAACAAAACTTGTCCATTTACAAAAAGTGTTTCAAAAATTCTCAACAAAACTTCTTACATAAGATCAAGGATGATCATCATCCCTAAATTTTCAACAGAAGACAAGCATGAATTCACAACATAAGATCATATATCAGATCATAATTACAAAAACTAATATAATGTCCAAAACACATCATATATATCATAAACAGTATGACTAATATCATCTCCAGATAATACAACCATCAGAAACCAAACTCCCAACAACATCCAACTAACAGCATCCAAACAACATCCAGATAAAACGTAACAACATCCAGCATCATATCCAATTAACAATCCAAAAACCAGCAGCCACTGAACAATAACCTCAGCAAATCAAAGTCAAAAAAATATGATAAGTCTCAAAGCTACCAAAATCTTTAAACTCTTTAATATACCAGAATCCTTCCAAAATAGACGCTCCAGATTTTACTAATTCATCTGCAGAAGTATTTCTTTCACGGAAAATGTGCTTTAGCTCAACCTGCTCAAACATATCAGATAATCGATTGACTTCCAGAAGAACCTAAGAAAGTATAAGATTTTGGATTTTGAACTTACCTTTGGCCCAATTGATGACCAGTTGAGAGTCTCCAAAAATCTGAATTTTATTAATATGATTGACCCAAGCCAAAGACAGAAGAAGCTTTAGAGCACATAATTCAGCAAAATTATTAGTGCCAACTCCTAATCCAGCTTTGAAGGAGAACTAATGATCATCATTAATGAAAAGCTTACCACCAGCTCCACAAATTTTAGGATCACTTGCAGCCGACCCATCAAAATACCCCCATGCATAAGTTTTATCAATACTTTCTTCAACAACATTTCTGGTGTTCAAAGCAATTTTATCCTGAGGATAAGATTGCAACAGTCCCAAACTAAAAGAAGCAACCTGTGATGGTACAAGATTTATATCTTCAAAACAACTTTGATCTTGGCCTTCCAGATAAACCATAAAACAATAATAGGTAAATACCTTATATGTTTAACATCCTCATTGAGACACCAAGACTTCATACAAGAAATCACTAAATCCCTAGTCCATAAATGCAACATATTTAACTTGATCTCAATATCAAGCCAAACACATTGACACCTAAATGGTAGTTATATTCAAGTTCCTTCTTACAAAGATAACATCTACCAGGGCCTTCCCACCCTTTCCGAACACATCCCATGTAAGAGCTCTACTAGAAAATAAAAACCAACGGAAGATTTTTTATTTAAGTGGACATTTAAACTTCCACAACACTTTCCGCCACTAAGAAAATTCCAAATCATTTCTATCCAAAATCATTTGCAAATATCCATCTTTTGGACTATATCTACCCGATTTGGATTGATTCCATACCAAAACATCAGCTTCATTTCTTAATCTAACATGACTAGTTTTGAGAGTAGCAAGATAACCATTCCAAAGAGAAACATCAGGTTGGTCCACTATCCCAAGATCTTCCACAGAAATCCATCGTTGATCCAACAAGAAAGATGTTTGAGGACATCCAATATCTTTAAGGAACAAAATCCCAGCAGAATGTAATTTATCAGTAATTGAATGAGGTAATAAGTGTCTCCATTTACATCCAATCCATGGATCCATGCCTAGGCAGACATCAGCCTCATTCCCAACCTTCCAAACAAGGTAATTACCATAATATCAAAGGACCATAACATTGTTTTCCAGCAAATGGAGATATTCCTCTTCTGTTTAACAGAAGATCTAATCCAATCCAATAAGGAACTAGGATGGATATATTTCTGTAAAGCAATTTTAACCCATAAACCTGAACCATGGATCAAGTTCCACACACTCTTTGTAGCAATTGCCTTAGCAAAAACAGCTGGAATTTTTCACCCCCATCCCCTCATAAACTTAGGACATGCCCACATTTTCGAGAAAGTCCAAGGTAAACCAGAAGAATCCTGATAACCAGAGCAAAAGAACTTGAAACATAACTTCCTAATATTTTCAATAGTCCCCACAGGTATCCAGAAATGCATCCAATATACCGGTATAGCTTCAAGAACAGACTTAATTAAAGTAATCTTACCTCCTTTGGTTAACCATCTGAAGCTCCAATTCATAATCCTTTTTTCCACTTTGGCTATCAACCAATCCCATTCCTTTATGAGATATCATGTAAATTCCCACATACTTTTGCTGACAGAATAGCCCTTCCCAATCCTTCGACAACTATAAGAAAAAGCAGAGGAGCTAGAGGGCTTGCCTAAGTCCCCTACCAAATCTAAAAAAAGGTGATGCAACACCATTTATAAGTAAGGAAAAAGAAACAGAGGTAAAACTACTCATAACCCAAGATAAAAAGGCCCCTGAAAACCCCATTTTGGATAGCAGCACTCGAAGATATGTCCAGCTAACACAATCATAGGATTTTGACAAGTCTATTTTTAAGACCGCCGACTTAAAATGCTTACTGTGAATAGTATGCAATCCTTCCTGAATCACCCCCACAGCTTCATGTATCTGTCTTCCAGGTAGAAATCCAAACTGTTCACAAGAGATATAACTCCCCAAAACCTTCCTGATACAAATAGAGATGATCTTTCCAATAATATTGTAAATAAAATTGCATAAAGATATTGGCCGAAAATCTTCAAAAGATTTCGGCTGATCTATCTTAGGGATTAATGCAATAAAGGTAGTATTAAAAACTGCAAGAATTTTACCAGTTTTACGAGAATCTTCCACTACCCACAGTAAATCCAGACCCAAGACATCAAATAATGCCCTATATACCTCAACCGGTAACCCATCCGGTTCAGGACTCTTATCATTCTTGCTCAAGGAGAGAACAGACCGAATCTCAGTCAAAGTAACAAGGTTCATAAGCTCCTCATTTTCCCCTTCTGAAATAGAAGTAGGTAAATTCCCAGCAATCTTCACAATTTCAGGAAGACACAGATCTTTATCTTCTTGAAACAAGGGCTCAAAATGAAGAACCCCCACACTAGAAACAGACTCAAAAGCTTCAACAATAATACCATTACTATCAACTATCTTCCATATTGAGTTAGTATTTTTCCTGTGATTAGCATACTTATGAAAAAATGGTGTATTATCATCGCAACATAAAAGCCATAATGCCCTGCTTTTCTGACGTGCTTCATTTTCCCGATCAAGAAGAATTTTCCTCTTTCGAGCCTCGAACTCAACCAAAGAGGACAAATCCTCCATAGAGGAAAAACCAAATCCTATCTTGTTAAAAGACTCAACAATTAATATTTCAATATCCACTAAATCCTTAACCTCCTGAGCCTTCTTCTTGACTGACCACAAGATAGATACTTCTTCAATATGCTTCATGTTAGCAGCAAAATGTGCAGCGGGAGATATAATTGGATTCTCAACATATACCTTCCAAGATGCTTTAAGTAAAGAGACAAAGTCATCATTCATCAACCAATTAACATTGAATTTAAAAGGACTGCAAGGTTTAGCATCATTGTAAGATAGCTGTAAAAACACAGGCTAGTGATATGAATCCCCCCCACACCCAACCCATTGATGAATATGAAGATCACATTCCAGGAGATCAGTCAAAATAAGCAACCTATCCAATCACTTGCAGATATTCTCTACTCCTACTCGCCTATTGGTTGAAGTAGGGAGTAAAACAGACGGAGTGATATCCACAAGACCATGCACATCCAACAATATAGTGAAAAAATCAGTAAGATAATATGTTCTGGCTTTAACACCCCAGATTTATGATAAACCCAAAGAAAAATTTAAATCCCCACCAAAAATCATCTTATCACACATCAATCCATCCAGAGTAAAAATGTTTTTCCAGAACCTTCCCTATCCACATAGGGTCCATATAGATTAACAAAACATAAATCCATTTTAAGTTCAATAGAGTATAATGAAACACAAAGCCTTGAACCTACATCCCATGAATTTAGAAACTAAAAATTACAAATTCTCCAACCCAAAAGAAGACCTCCAGACTTCCCTATTGCATCCACAAAAAATACTTCCATCCTTTAATCATAGACTCCAACTCACCCACAAACAAAGCCCCATCTCCCATAGTTTCTTGCAGAAATAGAATATCAATAAACTAATCGTCAACCAGTCTACAGACCGCTAGCTTTTTAGGGATACTAGCTAAACCCCTATAGTTTAGAGTTATCACGATCATAAGGGAACTTCTAAAAGGGCATGCACTGCTCTAAGTGCCCCAAAAACCCCACATCCAACAAGTTCCATATCAGATACCAGACCACCAGATCCTAGACAAGAAAACCCAGAAGAAAATCTATCACTGTCAATCACACGTAAAGGTTCCTTAAAAGGCTTAGAACCCGATCGAAGATAATAACCAACACCCGAAACAGGTTTATCTTTTATGGGTGATACAAACCCTAAATCCCCCAAAAAATAATTTGTCGCCTTATAAATACCAGAAGGAATAACAATGTTTCCAGAACCTAGCAGACTGTTAATCAAAGACTTAGGAGCTTCTTCACAAATCGTAGATAAACACAGAGTTTTAAGGGACTCCAAAGAAAAAGTCTGATCTTTAGAACCCATCCCCAAATCAACCCCTAATACATCCCGAGGCGAAACAGAAGGAGTCTCTGGTGTATCCATCACAAAGGAATTATCCCCCACAGGCAATTCAACATTCTTAACCTGCCAATAAGATTTGGATTTAGAAACAGGAGTATTGTTATGCAAACGACTAAAAGAAAGAGAACAATCAGATATCACATGTCTGTAAACATGACATGTATTGCATCTAAATGGCACACCCATATAGTCCAGAGGCTGACAAAATTCAAGATCCCCCCGTTTAATCACAATGTCAGCGGCTAACCCATTTCGCAGGTCAATAAGAACCAAAACCTTCCCTAGAAAACAAACCCCCGACTCAAGGAAAGACAGATCTGCCTCCAAGAAAGTACCTAAAGTATTCCCAATTAACTTGAAAAAATCCAATGACCAATATTCAAAAGGAAGATTCGGGAGTTTTACCCATATGGACATCAAATCATACCTTTCTGTGCGAGGATCAAATAGCGGAGTCCATCTTTTCAGGAGCAAACCCGAACTATCCCATCTCCATACCCCCACAAGGATCATGGCTGCGTCAGCTGCAGACTGAAATTTGAGGGCTATCCACCCCCAAGGAAGAATAAAAACCTTTGGACAAATACTAACCGATGCCTGCCATGATTGCACAACCCAGTTCTTGATGCTCTAAGGACTATATTTTCTTCCCCCAAAGCGACCCACCAGTGTCAAGGAGTTAGACAAAACAATTTCATTTAAACCCACATCTTCATCAACAACCATCAACATTGGTTTAGCTAATTTACAAATAATTTGCTTCGGTCTCTTCGGATGTAGGTTTTTCACACCATTCACCTTCTTAAGCGAATGTTGCAAACCGAAAGAAATACCTAGAACAGAATCAGACCCGTTCACCAAACCACCACCAGCTACATCAAAATTAGTCCTGAGACCATGTTTACCATCCAACAAGGGAGAAGCCTTTGGAGATACAGGATACAAATCAACTGAACATGGTCGCCCTGCACCATCAACCATAGGACCAAATTTTAAAAGAAATCCGGACCGTCAATCATCCTCTAGTAAACCTTCATTGAAAACCCCCGAAAACTCCTTACCCAAACAAGGTCGAACAGAAGAGCCATTCAAGGCACCCAAAATAGATGGAGGACAATCCAACCTCCCATTCAAAACCTTGGACGCCAAACTGTTCGGAAGCATGACATCCTCAAACACAGCAGAGTGAAGTGGAACACCCATCGTCGAAGAAACCCTGGACAAAGGATCCCGGGACAGCTTAAAAGCACACACATCTTTGAGTGGAGGGCATGCCAGCTGTTTGATGTCTCGAAGAGACATATCAAACAGTGGTAGAAATCAATAAATTCAATGTGTAAACGCATCACAAAAACAGGTTAAGAGATCAACCCACAGCGTAAAAAGGTGATTACACGTACAATGATTGTACTCACAATAACCAAAGAAAATTAATTAATATTTAATCAAAACCTACCTCCACCATCACCCTGAACCACATAATAACAATTCTCATAATTACGTTTTGTTATAACTCTTGAAAAACGAACCGAAACCGCCAAAAACTTACCGACCGCTTCTTGGAGCCTTCTTTGAGACTATAAAAATCCATTGGAAGATCATAAAATGATTTGCAAGGTTAGTAAAACCCATTGGAAGATCATTGAAGGTGTCAAACTTATTGGAATCTTTCATGTGTTTGTATAGAAGATATTAAAAAAAATCAATCTTTATATTGATAATGTTAATATAATTTTTAATTTGATTTTTTTAAAATTTGTAATTTAATAATTTAAAATGAATAATATATATGTCCTTTTTACCCCTAAGTTGAATGGTAGATAAATCCTTAAAAGACAACTACTACCCAAGGTAGGTGACCATAGATCGGGTTCCACTTGCACTCTCCATGCGGGTCCATAATGCTTGTACATGTGGGAGCTTGATGACTACTACTCTTGATCACTCGCATGAGGAGATGGAAAAGATGATCGTAACAGAGAAAGTTGAGCTCCCAAAAGGTGAAATGAATTTGGGTTTCTTTTCAGACATGAACGCTTAGAGAAATCAAGAAGGAAACATGACTTGGATTACTGCTATCTTTAGGAATGTTTATGCACTAGAATGAGGCAGACTTCTCTTAGCAATTCTCTACAAAATTAAGCCCCCAAATCCGAGGACGCTCACCATCTTAAGCTTGGAGAAAATTATTGATCTAAGAAATGGCATATGGGGAGATCAAATGACGAGCTAGAGGTTGACAATCCCTAAATTCAGAGGAAAAGTTGAAAATAAAGCAATTAGGCTTGAAGTCCCAACTACCCTCCTCGCAACATAAAACATATATCCTATAGGTGACTGTTGAGCTCGTATGGGTAGTTGCCAAGCTCATGTGGGTGTTTGTATAACTCTTGTTGCTAGTTGTAGAGCTCCAGTGGATAATGACCAAAATTTTGAAGGTGACAACGTAATTTCAGTGGGCGGTAGTAGAATTTCAGTGGGTGGAGGTAGCCTTCAGTGGCGGTGGTAGAATTTCAATGATGGAGGTAGAATCTCAATGGGTGGTGGTACTAGAATTTTGGAAGGTGGTGGTAGAATTTTGGTGGGTTCTCCCAAAGTTCTCATAGACAACAACAAAGCTCTTGTAGGTGGTGACAAGACTTTTCATGATAAGAAATAATTCTCATGGGTGGTGGCAGAGGTCCTAAGAGTGATTGAAAAGTATCTATGGATAGTGTAGCATTATGAGAGGAGGAAACCACATTCAAAATAGAAGCATGGAAACAAGACAAGATTGGATTCATAATCAAGAAACATGGGTAACTCTTTCGCTCACTCCCTGAGGTTACAATCATGTTTTTCTTCTCGAAAATATGGTGTGTAGCAAAAGGTAGAAGGTCATCCCCACCAAAATAAGCAGTATAGTTATGAATATGTGCCTAGGATTAAGAATGAGATTAAGGATGCAAGGGCTACATATTATAGCGTCTCCATCCCTGAAAACATTCAAGATAAACTTTAGGAGGAATAGGACTGTGTCAACAAAGAGGACTCTCTCATTGTTGAAACAAAGCAACAAGATTTGCAACAATGGAGTCAATATGCAAGTACCTCCCGAACAAGAGAGACCAAACATGCAAAAATAGTTTTACTCTACTCACAACTCAAAAGATTTATATGAGAAATTATTATGGATATCCAACTAAATCATGATAGAAGGGAGGAGGAAATTTAGACTCATCTTCAAAGCATTAATGACAAGATTGAAACCCTCAATAATAGATTCAATTTCTTAATTAAAACCCTCACAACCATGAATACAAAGCTGGACATCTTTTCCAAAAATACAATAGGCATAATCTTTAAGATGAGGCATGTTCCCAGCAAAAACAAGACCCAACACCAAGTAGTCAAGTGTTGGTTATCTGATAAATATGATAGACTACTTTATGGTTATTACTCATTTGCTTTTTTGTAAGGCAATATAGCAAGTCATGTAGTTTTTTTTATTGTAGCAATATAATAGAACTTTTTAATGCCCATGTTGATATAAAGACATACATATATAGACAAAAACCAAAACAAATATGCATTGTGACTAGTTTTGTTTCCCAAGTGGCGAAATAGTCGAATGTACCCTTTGTTGTCTCTCTTTTATATGATATAAAATAAACTTGTTTATTAAAAAAATACGTTACTTTTAAGTTATATTAATGAATGAAATACTAAATGTTTGAATAATTATTTATGTTAATAATTAATGAATAAAAGGGAAATTAAAATAACGTATTTATGCACATTTAATCAAGAATATGACGATGGATAAGACAAAACCTTAATTGTCACAACCTAATATAAGGGAATAAGGGAACATTCACATTATAATTTATTATTATTATAATATATAAAATATTAATGTTAGGTTACCAAGTTCGAATTTTGATTGCGAATAGTTTTTTGTTAATAACAATCTCTTCATATTAGGTATGCAAACAAACAAAAATCACAATCTTCAAATATACAATGAATGTTGAATATAACTCAATCATGGAAGATAAAACAAAGAATAATATAAGTTGAATATATATACACCAATTTAGATTTAGATTTAGATTGCGTGTAAGCAAGACAATTGAAATGGATCCAATAATGACGATCGCCGAAAATGTTTAAGATTACCTTCAAAACATAATCATGAAAATGACACACTAATGATAATGAATTTGTCTAGTAAACCCTAAACCGTGGAAATCGAAATGTCCACATGTGCAGAGGGATAGACACAACGTGGCATCTCCATCTCAAAAGTTACATCTCACAATAATTACAAGATTAGGCTTACCCTCCATGTCGTTGTCATCCTAAACCTATTACCAATCAATATTGAACATCTCAACGCCCACATCATCTTCATCATATAACGACAAAATCACATTTGGCATTGAAAACGACATTTCATATCGAAACTGCCACGTAGGTAAGGTAAGGTTCAAGTCACTCGAAGCCAAAATGTCATCTCGTGTTCCATTATGGAGCATGGGACTATATGAATTCTATGAAAATGGACATTAATGATTTGAGCCAAGTGAAAAATATATTGAGTTCCCCATGGGCTAAAATTTTAAAATTGTTTTGTTTGTTTTTTTAAGTGTGGTTTACTATTTGTTAGAGGGCTAGCTCATCAATGACAACATTTATTACAAAGGGCTTTAAAAGAGCAACATGTCACTTACAAGAGTAACATGTAACATTCATTCCTCCCAACTACTAACCACTTTGTTTGTTTTTTTGTTTTTAAATGTGGTTCACCATTTGTTAGAGGGCTAGCTCATCAATCACAACATTTATTACAAAGGGCTCCAAAAGAGCATGGACAAGAGTAGAACCTGGATGGGGAGGGTAACATTCATTCCTCCCAACCACTTTGTTTGGGCTAGCTCATTAATCACAACATTTATTACAAATGGCTCCACAAGAGCAACATGTCACTTACAAGAGTAGAACCTGGGTGGGGAGGGTAACATTCATTCCTCCTAACCACCCAAGCTACATCCATTTGACAAATTGTTTTGTTTGTTGTTTGAGTGTTTTTTACAATTTTTTATATGTTAGTTTTTTTGGTAAATTAGCCTAGATTAATCTTAGGTTTTAGAAAGCGATCAAATCTATTAATTTAGGATTGAAAATGGTTTTAAAGTCATGGTTTTAACACATTTTTTAAAATCATAGGTTGTTTAGGATTTCTTTGCACATGGTTTTCCTAAACAATGTACAATAAAACCATGGGTTGTTTAGGAGGCCTTGCACATGGTTTCAAAACCATTTGCAAGGCCCTCCTAAATAATGTACAATAAAATCATGAGTTGTTAAGACTAACACTTTTTACTGATAATTAAATTTTTTATTTTTTTGTTAAACTATGTGCAAAACCAACTATTTTGTTAAGTAAAAACTTTATAAAATATTAATCTCTTTATTGATAAAAAATTCATTTAACCAATATATGTTGTGCTCAAATAAAATTCGATAGAATATATGTTGTGTTAACCTAAAGTGATACCACCAAAAATATTTTACCTTTTAGAAAAATTTACATTGAAATGCAGCGGAGACATCAAATTTCGACCCTTGTATTAGCGGCTTGACGTTTCCATTAAGTGTCAACGAGCAGACCACATATGAAGGCAAACTTTACAATAATTAGCGGAAGAAGCGGCTCAGAGAAAACGAGTACTCGGTATAGATTCCCTTACATTCCAAAGCAGTTTCCAGGTTGGGGTTCGAGTCCCGTGGAGCGCTTATAACCACAAAAGGCTTTGTATTCTATGCGTTCCAATAGTGTTGGCAATGCCTGAAACAGCAGAGAAACCCCCTGTATTTGCAGAGGAAGAAGGTGGCAAACATGTCTTTTGGAAGACGGAAAGATAAATTTCAATAATAACGATTAACAGAGAGCAGAAGAAGCCTTTAAAAGCCGAGGACTTTCAGCGGAGGGTTACATGGCAGCGACGAGCGCCTCGTCCGAGACGGTCCCCGGCCTCTACGTCTCCAAGATGGCGAGTTCGAATCCTCCCCAGAGTTGCGAAGTCGAATGCGCAGCCTGCGAGTGTTGCGGGCTGACGGAGGAGTGCACGCCGGCTTACATAACCCGCGTGCGGGAACGGTTCTCTGGGCGGTGGATCTGCGGCCTCTGCGGCGAAGCAGTGAAAGATGAGCTCGGAAGATCGGATCGGGTTATTGGGATAGAAGAGGCCCTGGAGGCCCATATGACCTTCTGCATGCAGTTCAGAGCTAATCCCGCTGTGCGTCTAGTTGGCGCCATGAGGCAGCTGCTCAGGAAGAGCCTCGACTCTTCCTCCTCGCAGAGAGGAGGCCTCAGATCGAATCCCAGTAGCCCTCGTGTATTAAAAATGGATGTCGGCCGTCCGGGACTTACGCCTGCTGCCAGCGCCTTCTCCACCTTGGCTCGTTCGCAGGCAGAAGAATATGAGTAACTACTGTATTGTGGGTGTTCTGAATGTTGTTAATTACTATAGATATACTATGGAAGTTAAGCTGCTTTTGTAATTTTTAGCGGTTTAGAAGATGCAGCTTCCTCTGCAAATCGTTTATTTAACCTTTAGTGTTGCTGTAAAACTACTGGTAATGCCTTTACTGAACCTGTTAACAATCATGTTGCTGCTTAAGGGGAGACCTATATTCTTTGGGTTTTCTTTTCTTACTAATAAGATGAAAATTTTAATTGAATTTTAATTTTTTTAATTTTTAATTATTTTGTTTGAAGGTTTTGGATTTTAATTTTCTAATAAATCAAATTATTATTTAATTGTAAATATGGTTTCCCAACTGCCCAATCTATAACGATTCTAGAATCACCAATCACCTGTAATGAAAGAAAATCTTTAATGTAAACAAAATAAAGTAGGCTTCACAGAGACAAAAGCTCTGCTTTCATGTTTGTGCTTGAGCCTACATCCATCCAACACCAAAAATACTGCAAATATGATATTTACTTTAAAATATTGTTTTCCCTTTCTTAATTTATGCTTAAACCTAGGTTAATTTTAAATGATTAAAAAATTGATGCTTTTCAGTGCTTATATGTCTTAATTAGTTGGTTAGCCTCAATTATGACCGCCAGAGATATTGAGTTTTTGAGGGATACTAGTGACATACTAAAATCACCTTTTGGTTATGTAGTAGAACCTCTAATTTGTTAAGAGTTCATTTTCCTCAAAATTAAGGAAACATGTTAACAACCCAAGACCTCAAGAGATCTAGTAGGATTGGAAGGTAAGAAAACATGTTGAGTACCCAAGACCTCAAGAGATTTAGTAGGAGTGGAAGGTAAGCCCTTATAGACAACCCACATGTTATTTTAGGTATTTGGAATCTTGAAATTTGAAATTGTATCCACAAAGACTAAATTAATAACTATAAATATTGCAAACCTTTTTTCCTTTGAAAAATAAAAACAAAAAACAATAAAATTTAAATTTAAATTACTTATGCTTAAATAGATGTCTAATAAAACAAAATAGATGATCAAGCCATGAATTGAAGCAAGATGCTACGCATAGGAACACAGGTTCACGGCTACGGTTTCTCTATCCATCGATCTGAAAAATTTGCAGATCCATTTGTCGTTTTGGATTTTTTTCCTTTTCATATCCAGATCTTCGTTTTTCATTTAAAGTGGTTTTTTTTTCCGCCAAGAATAAGATGGATTACGCACTGGATGTGATTGTGTGTTGAGTTGGTCTACGTGGTATTGAATACAAGAAACTCTACGCAATCTGATAATTTTAGAACTCAATCTGTTGCTTAGCACTTATAGTTTTATCAAGTCATCGTTGCACAACTAGGGTTACCCTAGCCACTATGCATGTTCTGGCTCACATTTAAAGTATGCTTTGGGCCTAGTTTGCAAGTAGGAATGGGCTCTATAAGGTGGTTTTGTCAGATTCCTATTCCATGGACTTCGTTGCAGTGAAGAAGTCATTTCCTAACCTCGTGAAGGTTGCATCCACGACCTCACGACATCCTCAGTTTTGGTTTGTCAAGATTGCAGATGAAGTTCCCATTTTGGATCTTCCACCCTTAGAGAAAAATAGTTAATCCTTGTTTCTTCAAGATCAAGATTTGGTTGGGAATTTGACTAAACTTTGGTCTAGCTCTTGTACAATTTTGAACTAGACAAAAGAGTATTGGGATCCGAAGATTACCAAATATGTGTCTATCTATGCCCATCGACAAGTTTTTTTCTATTTTTATGCAATAGAAAGGAAGAGAAAGATCTGATCTTTAGATCAGGACCCTACTTCATGGGTTTTGGAGGCTTGTTCCTCGCACACTAGTCTTTAGACTTTGATCCAAAAATGGATTTTACCAGAGTTCCTATGTAGTTTAAGTTATCAAAATTTCTTGTTTTCTTATGGGACAAAGATTCTTTCAAAAATGTTGGGAATAAGCTAGGATGATTTATCGATAGTGCTGAGCCAAAAGAATGGTTTTGTTCTTGTGCTAGGATCTATGCGGAAATAAACTTGGAGAAAGGACTTCCAAAGTTGGAGGCAATTCAACTCAACTTGGAGGGTTAGATCCTTCTTCGATCCCTTGATTAGGAGCAAATCCCATTAAAATGCAACATGTGTCAAGAATATGGACACTTTGTCAAGAACTACCCAAAAGCTTAGGAAATCCAACCTACCCCAAATCAACCCCACTCTAGTAATAGTAAAGGAGAGAAGGGTGTCTTTTATGTTTCTAATTGACATCAGAACATGAAGGTCAACAACTCTTAGGTTGTGGCACAACCCAATCCTTCCTCTAGCAACATATATGAGATTATTCAAGATCTAGAGGAATTGGAGGTAGAAGGGAGTGACCCATATTCCACACAATATCACTAAGTAAATCCAGGTAATAGTTTTTCATAGAAAGAGGAAGTAACCCATGCACATAAATATGTAGTGGCGGCTATGGGGGNGACCCATATTCCACACAATATCACTAAGTAAATCCAGGTAATAGTTTTTCATAGAAAGAGGAAGTAACCCATGCACATAAATATGTAGTGGCGGCTATGGTGGAAGAAGACAGTTGAGCAAATCCTTGAGAGGAGGAAGTATTGGTGGATCAAATCAAAGAGGAACTAGCCCCATAACCATAGGGGGAACCATAAGGGGAAGAGGAAGTTGCAACATATAAGAATAGAAAAGAAGAGCAAGAGGAGGTACTAGCTAAGGATGAAGACAATGAAGATGATGGGGAATCAAAGGATGCTTCAGAGGAGGTAGGGCGCAACTCAAATGAAAAAATGAAGGAGGAGTGGTTCTATGTAAACAAACCGATTCCTCATTCTTATGCTGATATTTTAAAGAAAAGACATCAGGAAGATCAACATGAGTGTGAAAGGAATATCTTTCAAGAGTTAATAAGCCTAGACTTAAAATCATCTCCACTTGAAACTCGGGGAAGGAGTCTTGGAAAGAAGGGATAATTTTAGGGGTGAAATATAGCCCATGGGCTATTTTGAGGGGGTTTTCTCGAAAAAAAGATTCACCATTTTGCAATTTTTGAAGCCCCGTTTCGCCCAATTTTGATGGGGTAAACTTTTTTCACTTTAAAAATCGCCAAATTATTATATAAACGATATAAAATCCTTGGAAATTAAAATAATTTTTGAAAAATATCGCTAAACATTTTATAGTTGGTGTTTTAAGAATTGGTAAGGTTCGCCAACATTTATACACTTTTAAATAAGTATGGTTCCTTAAAATCATCCCTGTGTGGAAAGAATGCAAAGTAGCATTGGGTGGATCTCTAACTACACAGAACAATTCATTTGCATTTCTTGTGTGTTTTGTTATATCATTAGTTTGTCAACATGTATCCATTTGTTGAAGAGTATGTAAGAAGAGGCAATAGATCAAGACAAATTCACTCCTCTTAGTTCATTGAAGGGAGGAAGTCTAATGGACTGTTGGGGATATTAATCCCTTATGGATAGTAATTTGCAACTGGACTTTTGGATTTTTTAGCTGCTGAGGATTTTCCTTAGGCTTATTTAATTTAAAATACAAAACTCTTTACTCGTTTCTATTAAAAAAAGAGAATATGTCTAATAAAACTTACTTCACTTTGTAAATGTCAATTTTTCTAAGTTAAACTTAATAAATGTAATAATTTAAATTTGAAAATCAATTGATTTGTAAAGAAAATAACCTACATAATCTTAATGAATGAATTATGAGAATGAAACCATGTACTTATAGAAATTAGTAAGGAAAACCTTGTCTTGTTGTCCATAATGATACAATTTACATAGTAAGCGTTAATGGTTGTAAGATGATCCTGGAGGATATTTGTGGCCACCCACCTATTCCACTTGGATCCCCACCATTGTTTCTTTCAGTTTTCCAGTTTCCTTAATTAGAGCACAATTTACTATTTTTGGCATTTTTTGGGTCCTAAACTTCTGGAGCCGTTTTGAGGCCCTAAACAACGTTTTTTCGGCATTGAATGGTCGGGAAAATAGGATTCCATTCTGGGCTCAACATTTGTTGTTTATGGATGTAGTTCTTGAATAGATTTTTCTAACCATGTATTATGCGCGTCAAACGAAGGTAGTATGCCAAAGTTACGACCCCGAGAAATTGATGTACCAAGTTACCCAACGGGGCCCACATTCTGGCATTTCACCTCGTAGGGTTAGGTCTTTGGATGTGTAGGGTTTCCATTGTTTCTTAATAATATATAGGCCTTCGAGCCTCATTGTAACACAGAGTTCAGAGGCATGTAGCCGCCACATCTTTTCTCAGAGATAAGCTACCAGCACTCTAGCTAGTTTATTTCCATTATGTATGTAAACAAGTTTCAGTTCTTTGATTAATAAAATGAAGTGTTATTTCCACTGCATCTTTGTCATTTGTGTATTCTATTGCGTTCTTGCATAAATCCAGATCAGTGGTATCAGAGCAATCTGCTCTTTCTCGATCCTTCTTTGCATGTCCCCAACGAGGGCGAGGTATAAATAGTAAGGGCTCGATCTGGTTGAACCTTTGCAAGATTAGCCTCGCAAATCCCGACGGCCACCCATGGGGGATGAAAAGAAAGATGAGGGCGCAGAAGATCCTATCAAAATGTTGCTCGAGGAGGTCCTTGACAAACAAAGGAATGCGATGATGGATAACTTCGCCTCGATCCTTCAACGACTTCCCATTGGCGGCTCATCTGCATCTAGCAGCCACTCTGGAGGCGCAACCCCTTTTAAGGTATAAGTAAACTTCGACATTCCCATATTTGATGGCCGAATAGAGTCAGACATCATAGATATATGGTTGAATATATTAGAAAGATATTTCTTGGTTCATGACTTTTTCGACCGGGAAAAGATTACTTTTTCACTACTCAAAGTTGCCCCCCATGTCAAGAACTGGTGGGAAACCTACTGTGAGAGAAAGGAAGAGGAGGAACCCTATCTGTTCTCGGCCGTACCCACTTGGAATTATTTTTGAGATGCCATAAAGGGAAAATATTATCCCATGGGGAGCTATGAGGACAAGTACATATAATGGACTACGCTCGGCAGCAAAGAGATCAATATGTGGATGAGCTGACGAATCTGTTCCATACCCTGTGCACCAACTTGGGTATCAAATATTCAGAGAAACATTTGGTGTCGAAGTACTGTAGTTGTCTGCACATATACATTCAGGAGGAAATGGAGTTCTTCGACATCTCCTCGCTTGGTACGACATACCGGTATGCTGCCAAAATTGAGCAAAAATTCAAACAGAAAAAGCGAGACTTTGGATCTGCAGAATCAGAAGCAAGTGAAAGGTGCCTCCAAACTGCAGAACCAAGCACACAGCTAAATCCTGGTGACTCACGATAACTTTCCAAATCCGCAAGCAAAGAGCAACACTGTGAAACCAAAGAAGGAAGCAGGAAAGTGGTGCGAGTTCCATAAGAGCCCCACTCACAACACAAGTGAGTGTCGAGCCAAGCAGTCATTGGTGGTCGAGATAAAGGATTCTGAATTAGATGCATAGTCTAACATTGAATCAGAACCCAAGAAGGGGAATGAAAGAGGGAAGAAGATTATCGATGCAGAGCCCAACGCCATCGTTGCCACCATGAAGATCCAAAAGGAAGAACCAGAAGATTTAGAGGAGGAGGAGCATCTTTCCCACTCCCAGATGTGGGTAAAGGGTTCCCCGCTACAGTTCATTGTCAACAGTGGGAGCCAAAAGAACCTCATTTCAGTATAGGTCGTGAAGTGGTTGGTCTTGCTGACCACAACACACCCGCAACCGTACACCATCGGGTGGCTTCACCAAGGACGAGATCTTCGCATCAGCCAACAGTTCTGCCTTCCCTACAACATCAAGCCCTTCACCAATGATGTATTATGTGACATTGCTCCTCTTGATGTTTGTGATGTATTATTAGGTCAACCATACTTATGGAAGTGACATGCTATGTATGAGTCTCAGCATCGTGCTGTTATTATTACATTGAGAAATAAGTTGTACAGGATACCAGAAGTACCACCTCCTGCCTCTATCTCTTTGGTTACTGCAAAACAATGCAGTAAGTTCATTTCCAAAACTGGGAAATTTTTTTTGTTGATGATCTGCCCTCAGAGAAAGTAGAAGATCGTGGCCATGACCTCTAGACAGGGCCCCTCCGCATGAAAAAAAAAATGGACAAGGTTATGGAGGAGTACCGGGACATATTCACCTCACCCATAGGGGTGCCTATGCACTGTCAAGTCAAGCACCCCATCGATCTGACCCTAGGTGCGCCGCTGCCCAATGGACTGATCTATCGACACTCTGTTATGGAGAATGATGAAATCAAGAGGGAAATTCAGGAGCTGTTGAAGAAGGGTCACATCCGGCCAAGTTCATCGCCCTATGGGAGCCCAATCGTGTTGGTACAGAAGAAGGATGGGACTTGGAGACTCTATATTGACTATCGGGTGCTGAACAAGATCATTGTCTGGAATAGGTACCCAATCCCATGGATTAATGACCTCCTAGACCAGCTTAAAGGGGCGAAATATTTTAGTAAGATCGACTTAAAGTCTGGGTATCACCAAGTACCGATTGAACCAACCGATGTGTGGAAGACTTCCTTCAAAGCCAAGGAGAGCCTTTTCGAATGGCTGGTCATGCCTTTCGGGCTGACGAATGCTCCCGCAACCTTCATGAGACTGATGGATGACATCTTGTGGCCATTCACCAACTCATTTGTAGTAGCGTACTTGGATGACATCCTGATATTCAGCCAGACTTGGGAAGAGCACATCCACCACATCCGACAGGTCCTCCAAACACCACGGAAGCACAGGTTGTGTGCCAATTTGGACAAGTGCACTTTTGGCATGACCCAGGTTCAGTATCTGGGATACGTTATTGATGAGTGTGGGGTACATGTGGATCCAACCAAGATCCAAGTCATTCGGGATTGGCCAACCCCAACTACTCTAACAGAGCTTCGCATCTTTCTGGGTCTTGCTAATTTCTACCGCAGGTTCGTGTTGGGATTCTGTCATATCACTTGGCCCTTAAGTCAAGTCGCCAAGGGAGGAGTGGAAGCAAAAAAAATTTGGTTGGAAACTCAATAGAAGGCGTTTATAGAATTGAAACATCGCCTCTGCTATGCCCCAGTGCTCACATTACCATACTTGAAACAACCATTTGAGATCGAGATAGATGCCTCTAACTATGCTATTGGGGAAGTTCTTACTCAACAAGGGCATCCAATGGCATATCACAGTGAGACACTGTCCGAAACAGACCGCAAATATCCCACTTATGACAAAGAGATGTATTCCATTGTATAGTCTTGTCGACAATGGAAGCATTAAATTTTGGGGAAGGAAACGATCATCCACACAGACCACCAACCCATGCAGTTTATACAGACACAAGGGAAGTTATAGAACGATCGCCATTAGAAGTGGTCCACATACCTACAATAGTTTCATTTGAACATCAAGTACAAGAAGGGAAGCACTAATAATGTTGCAGACTGCCTTAGCCGACCACCGATCATGGTGATAACCACCGTGCTCAACTCTTGTGGGCACGAGGCTTCTGATTGGCCACTTCTCTACAAGAGCGAACCAAAATTCAACCACACATACAGGACGCTCTTGGAGGGAAACCAAGTTCCAAATTTTCACCTCTAGGATGCATTACTATGTCACGTGGGACACCTTTGTGTTCCTTCAAGCGAGCGTGCCAAGATGATTTGGGAATCACACTACAGTCGGGTCGCTGGGAATTTCGGGGTTGAGAAAATAGTAGCAGTACTACAGGAGTATTTCTATTGGCCGAACCTTCGACAGTACGTAGGGAAGTACATCTGATCTTGCACTGCCTGTGCCATTGCCAAACCGCCCATCAAGAAGTAAGGCCTCTATACTCTGTTTCCTACCCCTAGTCGACCTTGGGAATCCATCTCCATGGATTATATGTCAGGCATTCCTTCTACTAATCACGACAACAACTGTGTGTTCATGGTCGTCGACAAATTCTCAAAGATGGCCATAATGGTGGCCTGCAAGAAGAATATCACAGCAGAAGCCACTTCTAAACTCTTCTTTGAATGAGTGTGGGTACACTTTGGGATCCCACAGTCTATAATATCAAATCGGGACAGCAGGTTCCTTAGTACATTTTGGTCTAGCCTATGGTCAATGCTAGACACCAAGCTCACAAATTCCACAACTTTCCATCCCCAGATTGATGGCCAGACAGAGGTCGTCAATAGGATGATCGTACACATTTTGCACATGTACAACTCAAAGCATCCACGTGTAACGTCCCTGACCCTCTGATCGACAAAGAGGATGCTACCGCTGCTGCTATATACCTGGGCTACTAGCCCCATGAACATACAATGATAAAAAAATTATAAATGCTTTGAACTATAACATGAATACATTATTACCATATAGCGGAAGCAAAACCATACATTCAATCATTCAGCATGTTCATTGTAATTCATTATCAAATGTAATTGCAGGGATTTAAACACAAGAATACTTATCTTATGAATAAGAATTCCCTGCAACCAGCTATGTCGCTGCAACATTCCATCCAACCATAGGCCAGTGTGCTCCTTAATATCTCTGCAGCACTGCCACCCCCGAGCTGGGCATGATTCCCACAAGGAATAAGGAAAATAAGTAGGCTCACACATAGCCAAAGATACGTCAAAACTCAGTCAAGCCAAAGCTATGTTTGGGTTTATCAGACCAAGAGTACACAACAACACATAACCAAGCCAACAAGTTGGGTTTATCAGGTTATCAAGAGATGGAAGCACTGTCTACTAAACTACTAAGCTAGTGGGCTCACTGAAGAGCTAAGGATGCCTACACTAGAACTAGCTTGACTCCTAAGACATCCACACACACCCAACACAAGGAATCATTCCCTTCTCTGCGGCGCAGTCCCTCAGGACATGAATTCCCTTCCAGTGTTATTCAGGAGGTGTAGAGAAGAGAGCCAACCCTCTAGCTCTATCTATGAGGCTCCTGCAAAACACTAGTTTTGTCAAGTAGACTCCTTTCCACTCCTACACAGTCCAAAGACCAATCCACTCTGCACACACAACAAAATAACCATTCACGGCTCTGGGGTTTAAAATAAAACACCACAGAACAAAACCAAAATGAAAATTTGGGTAATACACAGCTCAGACTGAGCAATTCGACTCCAGAGTCGTTTTTGGCCCTATCGTGGCCAAAACGACTCAACAACAACCCACAGCAACCCAAAATTCATGGGGAGACCAACAACGATTTTTCAGCTACGTGAGGAAAGGAATTCAACCTGCGTGAAGGTGAATTCACCTGCCCAGACACACAACGTGAAGAGAACTACACACAACAAAATCATGAGGGTGAGGCCGCTCTCCCAATTCTCTGCGTGAGTAAAATGAAGAATGGGGGTCGTGGTCTCTTCCTGTCCACATGAGGGTGAATGAGATCCCTGGTGGAGTGTGCATGTGGGAAAGGACTTATAGTCCTGCCACACACCACTGTCCATGCAATAACTGCCCCAACTAACATTAGAGGATTTAATTCGGTAGTTGAGACAAGAATAAGACAAAAAGGTTGTTGAATGAGACAGTGGATAAAGGGTGAGTAAGACAAAATATAGGTGACAACTAAATGGGTTTATCAAATTACACTTGGCTTTTCCCCAATGGTCCCAAAGGTTAATTATTTCCCCCTCCTTATCCTTAGGAAAATCATGCCCTTTTCATTATGGTTGCATTGACATAGCTCGTTGTGGGTATTTTAATTAAAATGCATATTTACATGATGCGAAAAATTATAATGTGTCGGCTTAGCATGAATATACCATCGGCAATGATTTTAATCATCGGAACATAAAATGTTAAATTGATGGTGGGGCTTTTGCCTTTAGCTCCACACCATGATTAATTACAATATATAGATCATATACATTTTTAATGAAAATGAGGTCAAAACCAGGGTGTTACACCACGCACATGGGATGAGAGCCTCCCCTATGTACAACATAGCTATAACTGGGCCCTCCACAGCTCAACCGACCACATCCCCTTTCAGGTGGGCTTGGGATTCTAGCCACTATGTCCCATTGACGTAGCCATGCCATTTGCAGCTACTTAGGATGATTCAGCTCATGTCCAGTCTGAAGTTTCCAAGGCGAACAACTTCATTGAGTGCATTCAGCACATTCGCCAACAGGTTCATGACATATTGGAAAAATCCAATGCTAAGTACAAGCAGAGGCATGATCAACATCGGGTGTAACAAAACTTCCAGGTGGGTGACAAAGTGTGGCTACATTTGCAGAAGGAGCGCCTTGCTGGACCCCACCGCAAGCTTCTCCTGCTTCGATATGGGCCATACACCGTCACTAAGGCTATCGGGTGCAATTCCTTCTAGCTCAGTATTCCACCATTCCTTGGTTTGCACCCAGTGTTCAATGTGGACCGCCTTCGGCCATACTTTCCACCTCTACTAGACATATCAGACGTGGCAGAACAACTCACACCAACAGAGTTAAACCTCGACTGCATGGAAGAAGCCACAACTGATCGGATTATGGACACACAGATCAAGAACACCCACCAATAGAAGATCCAGCTATATCGAGTTGTCAAAGCAAGCCAACTCCTTCACCAGGGAAAGTGGCTCACTAGGGATCAAGTTCAGTAGAAGTTTCCTAATCTCATGGAGGAACTCAACGCAATGGGGACCATTGCTTCCTAAGGGGGGAAGGAATGATCCAGGAGGATATTGGTGTCCACCCACCTATTCCACTTGGACCCCCACCATTGTTTCTTTCAGTTTTTCAGTTTCCTTAATTATAGCACAATTTACTATTTTTGGTAGTTTTTGGGTCCTAAACTTCCGGAGCTGTTTTGAGGACCTAAACGACATTTTTTCGGCATCGAATGATCGAGAAAATATGAGTCTGTTTCAAACTTAACACTAATTATTTATGGATGTAGTCCTTGAATAGACCTTTCTAACGATGTATTATGTGCGTCAAACGGAGGTAGTATGCCAAAGTTACGACCCCGAGAATTTGATGTACCAAGTTACCCAACGAAGCCCACAATCTGGTGTTTCACCTCCTAGGGTTAGGTTTTTGGATGTGTAGGGTTTCCATTATTTCTCAATAATATATAGGCATTCGAGCCTCATTGTAACACAGAGTTCAAAGCCATGTAGCCACCACATCTCTTCTTAAAGATAAGCTACCAACACTCTAGCTAGTTTATTTCCATTCTATATGTAAACACGTTTCAGTTCTTTGATTAATGAAATGAAGTGTTATTTCCGCTACATCTTTGTTATCTGTATAAATTCTGTTGCACTCCTACATAAATCCAGATCAGTGGCTCAAGAGGATATTGGTGGCCACCCACCTATTCCACTTGGATCATAAGATATTCTAAATTGAGTTTTGACCTATAGGTAGATTGACAAGCCACCCTCCTATCATTTATTGGGGCTTCAGGAGGTCTAAGGTTCCAATTCACATGTTGTAGATTTGAGTTCAAATGCACTAGTTGGGGTTTTCAACAATCTCGTTTAGCCTCAAACACAATAATAGGGTGTTGGATATGCTAAATGATACAACCCCCCAAGTGGGAACTAAAGGGTCATAATGTCCTCTTTTATACTTTCGTTGGATCTTCTTTCCGTGACATTGTAAAATAGCTTTGACATAAAAAACTTTGATACACCGACATGTGTCATATTGGGACTTTGTCATCAAGCCTTACTTTTGTGACACATGTCCTCCATCAAGGTTTCTTTTCATATCTTAAGCGTTGGTACTTCCCCTAAACATCCTTGTTTGTAGATTTGATATGGGAACTTTGATGGCCACTACTTCTTCCATGTTTCCATGTACGATACGCTATTGAACCAAAACTTTTGGGGATTCTTCAGAATATCCTCATTGACACCTCTGATATTGGAGCTTCGATATCCAATCAAATTCTACAACCTTCCAGCATGTCAAGGTTTCCATTCGATCCTTTCTCATTAATACATTGTTTTCAACTCCAATGAGTTAATTTCAATGCTTAATCTCTTACTTCCACATGTTAAATCTCAATTGGTTGTTAAACAAAATTCAACGGGGCTTCACCACAACTTTTTTGTTGACACCCAAATAAAATACAACGACACCCTCTTGGTTGTTGCCACATGTTATCCTCCGATTTTCTATCGAGCTTTCTCTGTTATGGTTTCCTATCATACCTTTCTTCTAGAACGTCGTGGGGTAAGCTTCGACACCAAAACTCCACAGGCCACTTAGCTTTCACCACATGTCACAAAGATGAGTGTTCTCTATGAACTTTAACCTGCAACTTCAACAAGTAGAGACCATTTTTTGCTTAGGGAACTTTCATTAAAAACATCACCTCATCTTTGGTTTATGTACATGAATGTGGGTCTCTAGTCCAATTAGGTCTGATGTTTCAAACTAGAGCTCTGATACCACTTTGTAATCTCCCTATTCATCAATTGAACAATATAAAGGGAAATATGAATATGAATGATATGGGTTTCAAACTAAGCCTAAATGCCATATATGAATCCATAACATGGAAATAAAACATGTGCATAAATGTAATAAGAATAATAATACACAACACAATTAAATATCATTCTACACACATTGATACATGCATTTATCAGCATAATCCATCATGGGCATAATCATAGTAGCATTGCAAATTCAAATAACTACAAATAATAGATCAAGCACAGATAAGATATAAGATAATACTTATATGGAATAAGGATCCAAGAAATTGGTTGTGTAAGTAACACGTTATACCCAACCATAGGTGCTTTGTCCAACCTATACTATTTTCATTGAGAGTCCACCCCCAAGCTAGGCAATGAGTCCACCAGGGTGAAGGAAAAAACCTACATGCCTCTATCTCTCAAGCCATAACCCATTCCACTCTCCATGCTTATCCAAATGATCTTATAGAGCTCTACAATAGTCTCACTCAGCTAGCATAACTTGGTACACAATCCCTGCCCCACAAAACACAATCTAGGTTCATGCACGCCCTTCATCAATCTTGCTTTCCTGGGTGATTCTTGCCAAGTGCTTCTAGTGTGTGCATATAAAGAGTCCAACTAGTTACGTACTACTATATATATACCTGTATCTTTCACTCATGTCTTTTCAAGTAGGTATGAGTAGAAAAAAATATAGTGTAAGGTCTCAAGCTTCAAGCCTCACTTACAACCAAATCTCTCTCTCTCTCTCTCTCTCTCTCTCTCTCTCTCAATCTATAGATAAGGGCACAGGTTTAGTTTCTAGGTGAAACACAATGTTTGGTGGCCGAAATGGTTAATGAATTCAAGTGAACGCAGGTCTCCATGAAGGGTTAGTCTTTGTGACAATGAAGGGAAGTTTCTATGAGCATTAACGAGTTATAGGGTGTTATTCTAAGCATGAATGAATCAGGTAGTTTTTCTCAGTGTAAGTATGTGGGAGGGTGCAAAAATATAGCTCTCAGAACATGAATGCATGTCTTAAATGAAGGTGATAGTTTCTACGATGGTGGGTCTAGTTGTAAGGATAAACAAGTCTAAACACAAGGTAAAATGATCGGAATGCAAGGTAAAACAATCTAAATTTAAGATAAAACAATTTGTCCCACCCAACACCCTTCAAGACTCATGCATTCCCTTCACCAATTTGGGTCCCTTGGGTAGTATATATTGTCAGGTTCTTCCAAGGTTTGCACGATTTTAGCACAAGCAAATATAGGAATGTCAATTTTGAGCATAATTGTGTGGGTGAAGGTATCGCGTATCCTCTATTTTGCAAGCATGTATGCATGAGAGGTAAGATCGAAAACCCTAACTCCGAAGGTAGGATATGGGAAAGCAACAAGATCCCCTTTCATAAATTTTGATCACAAGAGAAAAGGACTCATGTGACTATCCTATAACTCCTTCAATCCCCATGCTTCCATAATTGTGAGAGGGGACTTGCCCCGCCAACCTCACACACGGATTAAGGATTGAGTGAAAACAATAAGAAGGAAGTAATCGAGTCATTCACGACTCTTGGCATTAATAATATTGGTTCTATGTATGATACTTGGAAATTAAGGATTCAATCCCCTATTGGCCCCCTTTCTTCTTCCCCTCTAGTGTAATCATAGCCCCTTTGGTGCATCTTACAAAACCATCTTGGACCATTCATGTTATTCATCAACATAATATTTACATAACGCTATGATTAGCATGATAAGACAATAACACCACTCGGATAATTAAAAAATTTACATAATGGATTTGATATATTCCAAGGGACAAAATGGGGGTATTACAATGAGTCTGTGATTTCGTTAAGGACTTTTTGGAAGAAACCTAGTAATATGTTCAACATGTCGATGCAGCACAATGGAAATATGAACAATTTAGAATAACAAGGACACTTTTCCTATTAGTGCTATACTATACATTGTGGAATTTGTTGAGAACTACACCCTCAAACCTTAAACTGAGATCCATATCCAATATTATCATTTAGATAAGGTCAACATAATGGTACATATCACATCTATTCCTGGGCTAGACAACAGTGAAGACAAAAGGATGATATTGAAGGATTCTAACTTCTACATAAGTGATCATAGGTGACATGACCTACATTTTGTACAACATTTCTTCCAATTTTTCTATAGTTACTCGAAGGAGACAGATATACAAATGGGTTAACATTGGATTTGGTCAATGGTTGTGTCGGCCAGTTCAAAAATGCTTGTGTATTTTGATGGTTGAGTTTATTGCACAAAAAGTGCAATGTGTTAATGTATATTAGTCACATGCATATCATTGCGACAAAATACATGGAATTCATGGATTACATTCAGTTCAAATCTCAGAAAACCTTGAGTTTAAAATATGTATGGGAAAAATTTCATGCCTTTATGGACCATGTAGTAGTGGTGAATGGGATGATTATGAATCAAAGCACTGTGTTGATGCATGGAATCGGGTATCACTTGCAATAGACCCATGCATTATTGTTGAAACAACCCAATTAGAGGCTTGTGAATTGTAATACCATATGTGCTAAACCCTAGACATAAGCAATTTTTAATTATTTATTATCATGGAACTAGGTGTCGAGACAAGGATCTTTAAGGATCAAGAGACATTATTATTATTATTTGTAAATAATTAATTAATTAAAATAACTGGCACACTGCAAATCGCAAAAGAGTATGGGAGGTCTTGATCCACAATGTGAGGGGGAATGGGAACATTCCTATCACTTTAGAACTTGTTGGACTAATTTTGTTTATCCTAGTTTGTATTTATGATTTGGCGAATTTATTAGTTGACGGTCACCCAAACATTGTACAATGGACCATTTTGGCCTTAGTCGTAATTTTGACACTTTATGCTTAGATTGATGGGTTCCACTTGCTGAATGTGCCCCATTTGGTGGTTTTGTTACTCCTTTTTGGAGGTTACACTTGGTTTTGTAGCCTCCATTTGTACAAAGGCACCCTCACTGGCTATTTTTAGCTAGTGCATGTGAGAATTGTAACTCCATCATTATTACTCATTTTTTCTATTATGAGAAGATACCTTGTTTGTGTAACTCCTCACCTCACTAATTTAATTTCATCTTCATGGATGATGTGTCCCCACATGAGTGGGATTCGAGTTGGGTGGTTTGGAGCCACCCTCCTTGAAATCTGAGTTACTTGGGGTAGGATTAGAGTTAGCCTCTTATGGTTGAATTAACCCCCTTTGGTTGACTCAAGTTGGCTTACCTTGGTTTGATTCCACTTCCTTGGGTTCAAATTATCTCCTTTAGTCTATAAATCCTTGTTTTATCTCCTTGGGAAGGGGTTGTTGTTGCTAGGATGGTTGGTTGGTTGGTTGTTGTTCATGTCATTTTTGTTGAGAGCTTGGTAAGCTTGCGAGCTTGGAAATACATGTATGGTTTGTTATGAGTGTGAACTGTGTGCTTGAAGGCATTATTATATTTTGTTGCGCTTGATGTAATCCTGAAAAAATTTGGTGTATTCCATCCATGTCCACTGCTTGTTTATGTCATGGACCTCCACATAAATCATGATAGTGAATGGCAATGTCTTGAGGGATCTTGGTGGTGAATGGGTTACCATTGAACTTTGTCATGGGGTGGAGGATAAATTAGGTGGTGAGGAATAAATTTATGGCTTCTCAAACTGATATTTTGAACTATTCTTCAGTGCACCTCTGCTTATGGATTCACAACCATAGCTTGGCGGTGGCCTGACCAAGAGGATTTGACTTGGTAGTGCTTAAGGCTGGGTGGTACGTTGACCAGTTGATGCTAGTTTCACATTAATAATATAAGTGAATTATTTTATGTAAATCCATATGTTTATATGATGTTTCCATTGTTAACATAGCTGAACTATTTAATGTTGATGTGCATGGTTTATGTATCAATGGTTGGATGTAGATTTGATGGTTTAACTGCTTGGAAACTGGAGTAAGCTCCTTGATTTTGAGATCTGGTATCTATGGTAGATTGAAATATGTTTATTCATGTGTTACATGCTTTATATTATATTACAAGTACACCCTCCATGAATTATCATATATGTTATATGATTGTACAGATGAAATTACTAAGTTTTGACTGCTAGAAAATTGGAATGAATGGATAATTTCTCTGTAGTTATGATTATATAATGTTGTATGGATGTATCTCATCATGATATTTCTCCCTTTAATCCTGTAGTGATTCTTGGGAATCAATGAATTCTCCATTTAATCTTGTCAAATGAGTTAGTTACGGATTCGATTGTTATTGACCAGTTTCTTCTTGGAAATTGGATTGTTTTGATTGATTTGAAAGATCGGTTGGTTTATGCATGTTTATGGATATACCTAATAATTATATCACACCCTTGGTGGATTTATAGTGCCATTATATGATGCGATGATTTTTGTTTGGAACTCACAATGGGTTTTGCAGGGAATCGGATCCTTACTAGATGATGTGGTTGTTAAATTGGTAGCAATTTGTAGATTTGATCTTCTGTATCAGTTAGTGGATGTAGATGGATTCTTTGTAACTTTATTTTTCATTATTTAGTGGGTGTATATGTTATCTTTATATCTAAACCAATAAGTAATGTAAAACTGTTAAATAAAGTGCCATAGATTGGATTTAGTTATCTTAATTAGCCTACTTTAGTTGTTAGAAATTCTTGGTTGTTGTTGTTTGCAAATAATTTTGTAAATATAATTATTTAGAGTTATTGGGTTTATAATGGTCATCAATGAATTTTCAAAATTTATTCTAAAGTGTGATTCTAATAATCTGTAGAATTTGATTAAGTTTCATTACCCAGTGCATCTACATGAGTAATTGGAAAGACTATTTTTTCGCATTTTAAAAAGTGTTACAATTTATTTGTTTTAAAATGTGAGTATTTATTTAATTGTCTTCATGGCATGAATTCCAATAAATAGAGGCCTTATTTCGTTGTGCTTTGAATCGATTCAACCTTCCCCTTGGTCCCTTGGCGTATCTAACCTTGGTTTCGTGGTTGGGTACATTACAAAGTGGTATCAAAGATTAGGTTCCAACATTGCAGTTGTTGGGCCTTTTATAGAGTTATAAAATTTCTATCTACGTGAATTTGGAGATTATAAATGTGCTTTGTGAAAGAAATTTAACCCCTCTTATGTTAATGGAATATTCAGAATCCTCACTTCAAATATCAAATCCGTTGTATTCCATTTTTTAATTTTAGAAGTTAAGAGATTAAAGATCACTTTATTGTATGCTTTAGAATTAATTAATATTGGATATTTACTACTCAATAGATTCATTTGTAGGAACTATGCATTGCATATATAATGTTTAGTAGATTGATTGGTCGATGCATGTTGACTTTGCATTGCCTCTTTGGTTCGATGCTTATTTAATGTGCATTACCTCTTTTATTGTTCAGTGATTTGATTAGTCGATGATTATGCGTCACCTATTTAACTATTGAGTGACTTGATTGGTCGATTCTTGTTACTGTGCATTGCCTCTTTTACTAATCAGTGACTTGATCACTCGATGCTTGTTACTGTGCATTGCCTCTCTTACTGTACATTGAATTAATTGGAAAATGCTCAAGTATTGTTCATGCCATAATTACTGATTGGAAATTGCAAGGATTATGCCTACATATTTTGTGCTAGTTATGCATATGCAATATGTATGAATGTGCATGAATAATGTATTGAGTAATTCAAGAAATGAGGGGCAGAGCCCTATTCCCTTTACATAGATTGCATTCATATGTTTAGGATGGTCTTGAAAGGTTTGTTTGAGTATGGATTGAATTAATTAATGTTGAAATGATTCTTGTCATACGATTGATTTATGGGTATTTAGATAATTACTATGCGCTATTATGATTGAAAATTTGTATAATGACTGAATATTATATGCATCAGAAGGGCATGTATTAGAATGAATTGGAAAATGCATTATTAGTAGGCATTGGTTATTACATGGTAAATGATAAGGTGCAATGGTAATTGCATATTTGATTTGATATTTCATTTCTGATTTTGGACGGTTGCTTATAAGTTTGCTTGCCTATTGCTTAAAGTGCTGAAGTTTTTCTTGTGATCTTTGTTAGAAAAATATCATGATGATATTGTTAGAGAAGTTATCTTTGTTAGATAAGTATCTTTGTGATCTTTTTTGAAAGGTATCCTTGTAGAGTATCATAATAATATTGCATGCGTCTTGTTGTAAACATATCTTGATAGTATTCCATGTAATTGTCGGTAAAGTATATGCATGGGATTGATTGACTACAATGCATTTAATGAAGAAAGGATACTTGATGCACATCATATTGGTTGGTTTACTTGATGCAATTCATATTGGTTGAGATACCTGATGCACCGATCTAGATGGATATCGGTGGCCACCCACCTATTCCATTGGCACAAAACAATTGTCAATTTTGGTAGTTTCCTGGTTATTTTTCTACGGTTTTTCGGTTCCTAAACTTTCGGGGTCGTTTAAGGCCCTAAATGATTTTTGTTGGCGATCTGGGGGGGAAAATGGTTGATATAAGCATGCATTTGGCCCCATTAGGAAGTTTAATTCTCAAATATACCTTTCCAATGAGCTATTGAGCGCCAAAATTGGAGATCATATGCAAAATTTATGACCCCAGGAAGTTGATTGTTCAACTAACCATCTTGGGGCCGCAAACTTTATGACGGTTCATCTTCTAGGGTTATGTTTTAGAACTTTAGGGTTCTCACCATCATGCTTATTATGTATAGGCCATGCTTATTATGTATAGGCCCTTTTGGCCTCATTTTGTATTCATATTGGCATAGATGATCATAGCAGTCACATCTCTTCTCAGAGATAGCTACCACCATTCTAGCTGTTGTATTAACATTATGTTCTATTTCTTCCATTTAATAGAATACATGTTTACTATTTCTCCATTTTCCTTGCAATATGTTTGTGTTTATGATTCTATATTTGTTCTTTCATTTCATTCTACATAAATCCGGATTAGTGGTATTATAGAAATATGCTCTTTGATTGTCTCTTGGTGCATGTCCTCGATGTGGTCAAGGTACATAGAGTTGGGTCTTGAACTAGTTTCGCTTGGGGAAGACCGCTCTCATCGCTCGAAAAATCCTGCCATGGCGGAAGAAAAGAGAGATGATGGAGATGGAGATCCTATCAAGTTGTTTCTCGAGGACAGAGGAATGTGATGATGGATAATTTCGCTCAGATCCTTCGACGAATGTTGGCTATGACAGATGCACCTTCAATGAGCAGTCATTTCATATATGAAACTCCCTTCAAGGTACAAGTTAACTTTGAATATTACTTTATTTGAAGGCCATATTGATGTTGATGCCCTAGATAAGTGGTTAAATGTTCTAGAAGGGTATTTCTTTGTCCATAATTTTTATGGAAGAGAAAATATCACCTTTGCACTCCTCAAAGACACCCCCCATGTCAAACATTGGTGGGATACTTATTGTGATCAAAACTCATTAGATGATTCTGGAATGTTTGAGGCCAATCCCACTTAGGCCTCTTTCATATATTCCATTAAGGAACAGTATTACCCTATGGGAAACTATGATGACTAGTAAAAAAATGCACCATTCTGAGTCAAGAGAGGGACCATACGGTGTCGGAGTACACCAACAACTTTCATACCTTGCGTATAAAGTCAAGTATCAAGTACTCTGAGCGACACCATGTTGTTACATACTTATCAAAGTACATTCTTGTTGCATCAACTCTTCTCATGTCTTTCCAATCCAACTATTCCATGTCTAGTGCACCTTCTAACCATAGGAATGCATGGATATGTGTCGATCCCCTATGTTTCCATTCATACCTCTAAAACTCATCATGTAATAAAGATATTATCCTGCAACCAAATTCAAGTAATAATCTAGAATGTTACATTAAAAAATAGAATAAGAAATGATGTACTTGTACCAATAGTATTTAGCATGGAGGTATTTCACAATGATTTATTCACGGAAAATACTGAAACACTGATGCATCTACATTGCAACAATATGTGGATAGTTTATAACATTATTAGTCCTCCATCTATTTCTGTTTTGTACAGATAGAGGTGTAGAATACAGAATAACTTTATGTAGGTTTGGACACTTGGTATTGACTACATTTAGAGTGAAAAACAAAGTTGGGAAATCTATTTGCGTTATCATTTTAGTAATATCATTGCGACATACGTTCCAGTATTCCTTTTTTCCTTGAAGACGTGAATAGAAACACATTAATCGTTAAGCTAATTTGGAGTATGGGAATTCACTGAGCTCCTTACGTAAATATTCAATTGTGGTAGGTATACCATCTTTAATGTTTTTTTCCACGAATACAACAATTTTTCCTTGGATTAGATGTCTCATAATCATGTTCAATACAAAATACCGAAACCTTGTATGTTTTCCAAACCTCTGATCACTATATTTAAGTACATGTAACCCATATTCATGTAAGCATACAATCTTCAAACGTGGTTGAAACCAATCATCAATGCCCATGGGAAACAATGTTGGAAATGCCATGTCAAACAAATTTTATGTGTTGTATTCATTTATTGAATACAAACCAATATCTATCCATTCCATCTGTAAATATGACAAAGAAGATTCCTTTTTAACAAAGTTTCATAGATTCTCTTCTATTTCTCTTTGTGCATTTGGAATTCTAGCTGTAAAAGACAAAGGATGAGTTTTAAGTTTATGAATTCTAAATCTGTCAATGTCAACATCATTCTCTTTCGATTTAGGTATTTCAAAGTTGATATAACGCAATATAGCGAAGATATCTATTGGCTAGTCCAGGAGACATGCAATTGATTCTAGATCAATTTCAACATATCGATAATATTTGTCCATTGGTATTTTTTAATGCAATGCATTCATTACTCACGGCCTACTAGCAATGCAATCATAGTGTTTGGATGGATGCCCTTCTCTTCTGATAATTAATATGTCTAGGTATTTTATTCGACGAGGAAGAGTCTCAACAATTTAATTATATCTTGAGGGAATCTAATTGTATGACCACTATATTTATATTGACCTCCACATGCATGGGTGACCTATAGTATTGGATTCACTTAGGCTATTAACATTTCTTCAACCTGTGTCAAAATTGATAAAACATGAGGTTCTTTTCCAGGATTCATGTTGTTCAATTGAGAGAAACGATGAATACCACACTCTTTCCTATATCTCACACAAATAGGTCCTTCAACTCGTCTGAAAACAATGATTTTAGGGTAGGATTCATGACAGGCGTTACACCTTGCACAGTTGAAAATTTATCAATTTGGTCACGAAGTGTTTGATGGAAAGGCTACATTTGTTGGAAAAAATCAATCATATTTGTTGATGTATGTATATTGAAACCATGGCCTCCAACATGAATGTTATCATTCAATGGATAGTGACATGGGACTGAGAAACATGAACTCTCTCCTCTATTGTTGTGACAGTGTATATTCCTGACTTGTTTGTGTCGAGTACTATTGTCTAGAACGTGACCCATATGGATGTCATCATGAAAATGATATTGAAGGTTGGTTTCCATCATATCGTTGAGATGATTTGGGGTTTGGTTGTTGTGTGCTCGTTGAGCATCAGTGTGAGTATATTGAAAAGTGAAAATGTGGTTGTTAAATATTATGGTATGATCAAAATATGTAACTTGGTTTTGAATAGGTTGAGTAAGAAATGTGATGTATCAAGACAAATTTCCTTTATACATCTCCACTTGGGCTATTGATCATGATTTTGTTTTGAAATATTGCTTTTTCATTCATTGGGGTTGAATTGTTTTCCTGATTGAAGTTAATGTTCCTGAGTTGGCTACACTTAACATAATTTTGACCGACATTTTGTAGAGAGCCATTGTCACCAGAAGATGGTAGGGCATTGATTGGTCTTTTGCTGTTGAGACAATTAGGGATAAGAACAATGAGCAACTGTTGTCCCTCAATGTTACTATCCTGAAATTTGACTACGATTTGTCATCTAATTATTGCACACCAAGATGAAATATTACTGTATCTAATAGTAATTTCGTTTGATTAATGTGGAATGCATGGTTGTTGTTGTGGATAGGTAAAACGATACCTTGGTTGTTCCAAGTGAAACAGTTCTCAATGAACTGGAAATTTTTTATACTGATTGTGAGTTGATTTTGAAACTGTTGTTCTTCATTTATTAACAATGCATTGTTTGCATGACTGTACGAGTCATTCTTAGTAGACTTGGCATTCATGTCCTATAAATACAACATATATAAAATGATATGATTCATGAAACCAAATTATAATAGACATGCACATTTCCATTTGTATGTATGTCACAAATATGTATAAAATTTTACTTTCTAAATCGTTGCTCATCATGAAAAATGTGTATACATATTTGAATGAAATAAAACCTTTGTCATGCCAAGAGGATTTTTTCATATTCCATTGCTTATTTTTGCTATATTTGTGTTATCATTATGTACTATTTCATTTTGATTTGTCTGGATATCATTTTTCCCTCATCAAATGCTCGATTCGTACAATTGTTGTAAGTAGATATCTAAACATTCCACATGTATGTGAGTATATCTATATTCTACACATAAATACTTATTCAAATATATACAATGCCAAATAACCAATACATATGTTCCATGATTAGAAATATTTTCTCCAGAAATATGTTCTATGGATGGTTCAATAATTTCATTCAACATTTCATTACAATTGTCGTTATATGTAGGCATTGATTCCAGAAATTGACTTAGACGATTTGATCTCCTCATTATATTGGATATGCTCTAGAATTTAGTGGGCTCGTCTTGAGAATCATTGACATTTGCAAAGAAATGACCACAATGTTTTCTTCTTCGTTTGTTGATATGCTCATTATTCTTTTTGTAGTTTGAATGACGTTTACTATTATATATATATATATATATATATATATATATTATTTTTTTTTTTTTTTTTTTTCCTGATAGTATTTTCATTGGGATTGAATTTTTTGAGACAATGTTTCCATCAAATTGTTCTCACTGCTGCAATTATCATTTTTCTCTGATGACATATCTATATGAACATATAAAAATTAGCTATTGTGAAACTATATTAGTGAAGGAAGACATGTTATAGGTATAGCAAGAAGAAACAAAACCATAAAAGTGTTCAACATTTTTCAAATAATATGTTATAGTCTTTTTATTGTCCAAGCATGCTAATATATGAACTAATATGCTACTCAATTTTTTATTCAAGACATATTAAAAAATGGCATGTATGATATAATTCTATTTCAAAGAGAATGTAAACTACAAAACTTTTAAAAAGTCCTTTGGAAAGAAATTGATCCAATAAATATGATAATGACCTAGTAATGTGAGATGTCGATTTGCATAAGCTACGTCCAAGTAACATTCCATGTATGTTCCTATTCTCCCATTCAAAACATATAATCAATTGAATCCATGTTTGGGAAACTTAGAATGATCAAAATGTTTTTTACAAGCTCAATAACACTTAGTTGTGTTGGAATGCCAAGTTTAGAATATACGGATTCCAACATTCCATCTCAACTTGCACCATTAGAAAGTATATCAATCAAGTCATAGAATATGAAATAAAGATGATTGTATTTGCACATGAGCATGTACTTATCAATTGTTGCAACAAGAAAATATCCATTGCATCTGGTATTGATGTCTAAGGTCAAATTAGACATGAAACTCCATTGTAGTCCATCTACAACCTGCCCATTTTTCTCGATGAATTTGTTGGAATTATTGAATCAATTTGATTGGTTGTGTTTTCTATTGACCACACTATAGTTCTCCCATCGTTGATAAAACAAATAATTTCATTGCGATGACTTGCTAAGCTAATAGATATTGTTGAATTTGAGTGCGGAATAAAGTGGAAACCCCATTTTATTCTAAAGATATATCCAGGGATGATTTTAAGGAACCATACTTATTTAAAAGTGTATAAATTTTGGCGAATATTACCAATTCTTAAAACACCAACTATAAAATGTTTGGCGATATTTTTCATAAAATATTTTAATTTCCAAGGATTTTATATCGTTTATATAATAAATTGGTGATCTTTAGGGTGAAAAAAGTTTACCCCATCAAAATTGGGCGAAACATGGCTTTAAAAATTGCAAAATGGCGAATCTTTTTTTGGATAAAACCGCCTAAAAATAGCCCATGGGCTAAATTTCGCCCCTAAAATTATCCCTGGATATATCCAACATAAGTTCTATGGAAATATATGATTAAATATGGAAATCGTATGACTATGCACCCAATACATTGTTCCATGATGAAATATAAGTTTTTGGGCGGCGAAACATCACCATCTAGAGGATATGTTTGTCTCCACTGCATGTGAAGACTGCTAGAAATAAAATATCTTTCTTGAAATTATGCATAAACATGTTTTAGAGCTGCCCAATGGTATTTTTGTTGTTGAACATTTCTTAATAGTGTGAAGAAACCCCAATCACCAAAATCAAGAGACCGTATAAATATACAAGTCTTTGTGAAATGATTGATGATGTAGTAGTTTCTTTTTGGATATAAGTTACTAGATGACGAAACTAAAACAATTGAACCACATGCAGATTCAATTTTGTAGTCATTGTTTAGAATTGGCATAGATGGAGATGACAAATTTCCTACTTGGTTAATGTAACGACCATTGAATCGACGTCTACAACAAGGGTCGAAATTAACCAAAACTCCATATTCTTTGGTTTGATGGTGCTTCCATTGTGAGATGAAATTGTTATCGGACAAATTTCAACTCCAACCTTTGCAAACCATTTTCAAACGAATAATTATTGTTAAAGGTAACCAAAGAAAAACCATTTCAAGTATGTCTATTGGAAATGGGCTGCAAATCGTAGGGACCATATCCATTTCTATAATACAACATAAAAGAATGTGTTAACACACCTATGAATGTAAATATTACTCTATTTTAAAATTGATACAATAGACTTTGTTTATTTCTTTTTTTGGTAGCCATAAATATGATTACAAAATTTTATAATAAGCGAAACATATTTTTGCATATTATTTGTACTATTGAAGTACAAGATAGAATTATAATATATAAAGAAGATCACAAGAATTTGCATACAATCCAAAAACTAAAACATATTTTTTGCATATTTTTTTACGCTATTGAATTTAGATATAGATAAGGCATGGAGACATATAATATAAAAAAATAAGTAAAATTCACATATGATGCAAAATAAAACATCTTTGTGCATATTGTTTACATGCCATAACGCTTTGACAACTCAAGCCAATTTGTAAGAAGAGGGAGAAAATCGTCGAATCCTTCCATGCTCAGAGTGAGTGAGAATTTTTTTATAGACATGATAATATTGGTGCACTGGTTATTGTAGAAATTATAAAGCCTTGATTGCATAAGAAATTTCATAAATGGGCTAAGGATCTAGGCACACAATTAACCTCACAAAGAATTGTAGAGAATTAGCATAAGGAGAGAAGAAGAAGAATTAATGAACACACATTAATGAATGATAAATAAATGATAATTGATATTATTACATAGGTAATACATCCTTATAAAGGAAAAATGAGTTGCATGAAGACAACTCAAGCTAGCTCATAAAGCAGGCTTACTAATTATGATAAACCCCATAGTTGACTAAAGCACTTTCCCAATCTACCAAGCACCTCACGAATTAGCAATAGCATGTGTGAGTGATGATGAGTGAAGGAAAGACTTGCTAATCCTAGAATATGGAGAGAAAATAATGGAGGATGGGTTGGCAAGAAAAGCTGCCAGTTTCCTAGTTGACTAGCTTTACCTTGTCCATAAAAAAGCAGGATAAAGCAGAATCTGCTGTAAAGCGCAGTTACCAATTCTGGATGGCCATAACGTGGTCAAGATCAACCTAGAATCAAAAATAAATCATTCCTAGGATATAGATGGAAAGTGTTGACTCTAAGGTGCAAGTGGATGCCAACTATCTAAGCTAGTGGGTAGGGAATTAATCAAATAATGATTAATTATTTTATGAGTGGATTTATTATATTCCAACACCCCCCTCTAAGCTTGACTTTATGATGATATCCTTGAACTAATCAAAAATATATATGCATATAGGGCCCAAAAATAAATCTATGGTCACCCTTTTACAATTTATCGTGTCCAAAGAAATGAGGAAAGAGGCAAAACCTGAAGGGGGAAATCCTCCCTCAAGAAAGGACATGAAAAGCAATACCAAAAATTCTGAACTGCTGGTGTTGCTGCTGCTCCAAACTAAATGCTGATGTCTGGAGGAATATTCTTCTTGGGAAGAAGATAAATCTGCTCACCTGGATCAAGGACAGCTGCAGGATGGAAACTAGGATCATTTAGAACAACTGAAATCCAATGATGTGAAGGAAATGTTGATGTATTTGTAACTTCGGAATGTATTCATCTATGTATCTTATGTATTGTAACCCGATGTTTATTCCTAGATGTATCTATAATGTAATTGAGTCATGTTGTCATGCCCCGATGTTCCGATCGAGAGGATCAATAATGTAAACAAGTCATGTCAAGTCATTTTGGGTAACCCTCTGATTTCCTAAGGGTTAAAGTCCCGACAGTTTCGGGGCACTAGGGTTATTAGACTCTCCTAGTAGAGGTCGGCCCTGGTAGGGTTTTAGTCATGTCGAGATTAGTATAAATAGAGAGCTGGACTCTTTATTTAACATACAACTCATACACACTCAAGTGTAGTGCATAGTTGAGGAAGGAGAAGACACTGGGGCTAGACAAGAAGAAGGTTACTGCTGTCGGGAGATCACTTACGGTTTTGGGCTTTTACTGTTTTGGTGCTGATTCTATATCTGAGGAAGTTGTGAGTTTTTCTCCATTTATGGTTTCCCCGAGGAAAAACACTGTGTTCATTGTCTCTTGTGTTTGATTACTATACTTGTTATTCTCTCAGTTAAAGATCCTAAATAATGCTAGCTTAATGTTGAAAAACTAACATGGTATCAGACCTAACCTAAGAAGAAGACATTGTGCAGCTACGGGAACTAAGGCTTTTTAGTTTGTGGATCTTCCTCCATAGATTTTCAACAAAAGTAAGGTGGAATAACTCTCCTCCTTAGGGCGCATCTTTCTGTCAAAGCATAATCCAATTATGAGGTTTTTCAGTTTTGGACCTGACACTACTGCCGAAAATTAGGGATTTTCACAGAAGAGGAATTTTTCAGTAAGCCCAGGGCTGGATTGATCTCCTCGCCAAAATTGAAGTTAGGGATAAATTTCAAGGCATTTGGGTGGACAGATCTCCGGAAAAGAAAAACCCTAATTTGCTCCTGATCCAGTACTGCGGGATTTAAGCTTCAAATCCAAATCTGGCATCTTGACCTGGTAAGATCTAAATCTCTTGTATTTCCATTTGAGGTTCTTATTTTAAGATGTCTCATCATACTAAGCTTGATGAAAAGCTTGAGGGAGATGATAACTTTCGAGCCTGGAAGTATAGGATCTCCCTGGTACTGGAAGAAAATGAGTTGGACTCCTACATCCATGAGGAGGTTCCAGTTCTAGAGGGAGATGAGGCAAAGGCCTTACACAAGAAGAAGATGGTTATGTCAAAGAGGATCATTTCTGATTCTATCAAGGATCACCTTATCCCACAGGTTTCCTCTCTCAAGACACCTAAAGCTATGTTTGATGCCCTAACCAAATTGTTTGAAGGGAAGAGCATAAACTTGAAGATGACTCTGAGGAATAAACTGAAGAATGTGAAGATTTAGAATGCAGAGACCATCCAGTATTACTTCACAAGGGTTTCTCAAATCAAGGAACAATTAGAAGATGTATATGAAGAAGTGGAGAATGTAGAGATTGTGATGACAACTCTGAATGGCCTTCCTAAGTCATGGGATTCATTCATCCAAGGAATCTGTGCGAGAAAGAAGTTAGTCAAATTCAGCAGACTATGGGAAGAATGTTCTCAAGAAGAAGCACAGATATCAGCTCGAGAAGAGAAGATGGGAAGTGAAGATCAAGCTCTCACAGTTCACTCCAATAAAGGCAGAAGAAGAGCTCATCACCCCAAAGGTAAGAATCCTCAACATAGAGACAATAGTAGAAAGGACCTATCTAGATTAAGATGTTATACATGTGATGAAATAGGACACTTTGCAAAAGATTGTCCTAATAACAAATTCCACTGTCATAAGAAGAAGGGGAACAAAAGAAGACATCATGCTCATGCTGTAGAGGATGATGAACCATCCAAGAAAAGAACCAGATATGAAAGTGAAGATTCTTCAAGCGAGGATGAATATGTTTTGATCTCCGCTCTCACAAGTAACATTACTCATGGAAGTGATGATTGTCTTATATATAGTGGTGCTTCCAAACATATGACTGGATTCAAGGAATCCTTTGTGAGACTATCAAAACATGAATCACCTCACAAGGTGAAGCTAGGAGATGACTACCAGTATCCAATAAAAGGTAGTGGGGAATCTTCCTATAAACTAGACTCTGGAAAGTCTCTAACAATGAAGGAAGTGTTTTTTGTGCCAGGACTCAAGAAGAACATCCTCTCCATATCTGCACTAGATGCAAAAGGAATGAGGGTTGCATTCATAGATGGTCAAGTCATCATGTGGCCAAGAGGAAATACTATCGATGATGTGGTGGTGATTGGAGAACAAGAAGGAGGATTGTACAAATTAAAGGGGCATCCAGAACAAGCATTGGTCCATGACACAATAGAGCCAAGTGAACTTTGGCATAGAAGGCTTGCACATGTGCATTATAGAGCACTTCCAATTGCAAGCAAAGTTGTTGAAGGTCTTCCAAAATTCCAAGCAAAACATGATGGGGTCTGCAAAGGATGTGCGAAAGGAAAGAATACAAAGAAGACATTTCCTAGAAGGAGCCAACTTAACCTAGGAATGGACATGGAGGATAAGGCCCCGTCAAGGTTGGAATTTCATTTTATATCTACCCTTCGAACCAATTTTTTTTTACATTTTGAATTTTTATCTTCGGCGTCACATAACTTTTTTGTGAAAAAACGACCCTTCATCAATGAAGTTTTATTAAGAAAAATAAGCTTTCAGAAATGAAGCTTTATTAAAAAAATAAGCACCCTACAACACGGAGTTTTCATTTTTCCCTCCAACAACACCCAAAGGTGTTGGGTTTGCATTTTTCCCTCAAACAACACCTCGTTCTATTTTCTTGTTTAAAGCAAACACACTCTCCACCATCAAGGACCTAACAACACAAAACAAATAGAAAAAACTCATTCTTGTTTTATGCAAATCTCTTTATCGAAACAAGAAACAACAAAAATTGTAACATACAACTTTAAATCACACCATGAGAGAACACAATATATCTCTTAAATAGATAAAAATCTATACCTGAACAATACACCACATAAATCCAAATCCTAGGCTCTATCAAACACCGAGAGGGATAGAATCTCTTCTTAGGTATCCATTGATTTGATTCAAACCAAAAGACACATCTTTTTATTTAAGGTTCACATATAAAAATTTTATTATTAGTATTTAATATTATTTATGACCGACATATAATATTTTTTATTATTTTTTATTTTATTAGGAATGAACATTACAACATTTTTCCATACATGGTTTTAAACCACATGCAAGGCCCTCCTACAACCATGGGTTGTTTAGGAGGCCTTGCACATGGTCTTAAAACCATTTGCAAGACCCTCCTAAACAATGTACAATAAAACCATGGGTTGTTTAGGAGGCCTTGCACATGGTTTTAAAACCATGTGCAAGGCCCTCCTAAACCATGTACAATAAAACAATGGGTTGTTTACAAGGCCTTGCACATGGTTTTAAAACCATGCACATTGTTTTAAAACCATGCACATGTTTTATGTACAAGGCCAACATTTTTTTGAGGATAATTCAATTTTTTTTATTTTTTTTATTTTGTTAGATAGGAACATTACAACATCTCACCCATATTGTGTTTTTTAGTGACCCGCATTTTTTTTAGGGATAATTAAATTTTTACTTTTTTATTGTTTTGTTAGGTAGGAAGATTACAACATCTCTGCCATATTAGGTTGTTTTTTTGGCCGACATTTATTTTGGCCTATAACTAAAAAGATTACTTTTTATTAATAAAAATAACGTTACATAACACGGTTACGTAATGTTACAAGATCTCCCCCATACTGGGCTGTAGAGCGCCTCTCGGCGCAACAAATCA
>LPNX010092333.1:413355-424645 GCA_001517045.1 Pseudotsuga menziesii | reverse complement strand
GAGAAACTCAAGAAGACAACCGAAAGGAACGCAATGCTGATAAAGGAGAACGCTAAACTCTACCGCACTCTCAGAATGCTCAGGCTGAAATTAAGGGAATTGGAGGGAATAGAGGTACAACCAGTAATCCCACAAGCACAACCATCTGGCCTAGACACGTTGGCTGAGGTCTCCACGATCCCTGAAGAAGAAACGCCTGTGGATACTCAAAAAGAACAGCCTGTGGAAGCTCAAATAGAACAACCTGTGGAAGCTCATCAAAAGAAGGCTAAACGAGCTATACGAAGGAAGGGACCAGTTGCAAAGAAACCTTGACAATTGAGCATCAGCTTGTGGGACAACATCATTTTGTTTCTTTTGAATTTTTGACAGGTTTCAGCTTTTGGCAGGTTAGGCGAGCCCCACTGAGCTCATTAGCTGCCAAAAGCACTGACTATTGGCGATTAGCATCGATGGGGTTTTAAGATTTGAAACGGTTACAGTATTTGGCAGCTTAGGCGAGCCCACCGATCTCATTAGCTGCCAAAAGAACCGACTTCCGGCAGTTAAGGTATGAAATCGACAGTGCAGTAAATTGCCAAAAACTGGTTTTGACAGATTACTATGTTTTTGCCCCAATATCAATTTTTGTTCATGGAATTGGCATAAGACCAGCGTAAGAGATATATTATGGGATATGTTATCCATATCTGAAGACCTTTGGGTGATATTTCGGTCAGTAGGGCATCGTTAATAAATTCAACCTTATTTCAAGGTATGCCACTGAAATTCGACAGTCACATCTATGATTTCAGTTGTTATGCGCCAGCCCAGCCCACCGAGCCTTCGAAGGCCAGCTCTTCTGCATCAAGCACTTGGCACAAATCGAAGAGGATTTACTTAATGTTATCTCCTTGATTTCAGAGACTAGTTCAAGTCTTTTAAATATTGTTGTTCAGTTAGCTTTAGTTAATTAAATTAGATCCACGCTTTTAGGATCTGAAGACTACTGTGTAAAGGCTATAAAGCCTGAAAACCAAAATTTTGTAAAGGATCGAGTTTAGAGACTTGGGCCTGTGTCTGCTTGCTAGTCAAATAAAAATCACAGTTTTCTCTGTTGTTGTACTCAGATTTTGTTACCCATTGTTATTCTGCACTCTGTTGGATTGTTTAGCTTATGCTCACTATTTGATGGAGGAACTTCTTGATGCTTAGTATAGCCATGCATGATGTATGTACTTGGTTTTATAAACCCTGCAGATTTGATGTATTTGGTTGGCTGAGCATTATTCTATATGTCTGTTTTATTATTGATCATCTGATGTACAGTTTCTAGAGCACTGGCTTATTAAATTATTTGGGTTAGCAGTCTGTCATTTGTGCCATTCTTGTATCCTCTCGATCCATTTATTGAAAGTAAATGAATTCTTAAGTTACCAAGCATACTCAGCCATAACCACTGAGTAGTTTCTTGGAGAGCTAACACCTTGTTTGACCACTTAATTAAATAGCTTGTGGATGTGAGGGATGAGGGCAGGACCTCCAATTTTTAAGATTTCTTCCTGGTAACCTTCAATGTCCTTAGCTTTTCCATTTTCTAGAAGCTTAACCCCAAAATCTATGTCTTCTAATGAGAAAAATTCTTCCGTTGTGAGCAGGGTTTCAAAGTTATAAATGACATTTGGGGATTTGTAAAGCTTTTTAAGATAGGAATTCCAGTCGTGCAAATAAATTCTATTATTATCTTTAGTTTTTCTAGTTAAAATATGCCTCCAGAATTTCTTAGGAGCCACCTTAGAGAGGTGTAAGAGATTTTCTTGTATTTTATGAATATATTGCATTTTTTCCTTTTAGTTAGGGATTTGTATATTTTTATCTTGCCAAATTTAAGAGACTCGTCAAGAGCTTCCTTAATTTCTCTCCTTACACTTTTACAATCTTTATCGTACCAAGGGTTGGTTTTTCAATTTATTTTATTACTGTAAACTTCGATGGAGAATTTGTTAATATAATATGAGAGGGTTGTAGTAAAATTATGATAGAGGTATTCTATGTTGTCTATACTTGATAAGGGAAGCAAATTATTTTTTAATTCATTTAGAAAAAGATCATTTTTATTTTTATCAAAGATCAAGTTTTTTTGGCTATGAGGATTATCCTCTATGGGATCTCTATTCATGAAAAAATCAAGAGTTACAATTAAAGGTCTATGATCTGATTCAAACTCATGGTTGTTTAAGAATTCAAAATTTATTATTCTGTTGTATAAAGGGATATCGGAAATAACATATTCTACCACACTGCTACCAATCCCATGGATACAGGTCATCTAGATAGAATTGGGCCACTTCTTTAGACCGTTGCAAATTATGAGATCTTGAGCACTACAGAGCTTGACTAGCTCAAACCCAAACAAATTTTCCCCTAGATATTCAAAGCTTCTTTTGTATCTGTCAGCCAGAGTAAGGTCTTCGTCTAACCAAAGAGGATTAGGGTTGGAATGGTTGCTTAGAAGAATAGCTTGGTTGCTTTAAGTTCAAGCATTAAAGTCACCCATTAAAAGGATATTACCTTCATTTCTTAGGCTAGAAATATCATTCTCTAACCCATTGTAAGGAAAAAAAGTTTATCTAAATTGTTTTTCTTATAGAAGTTAGAATTAATAGGGGAAACATGGCAGATTGCTATGTAGGGTTTTTTATCATTAATGTCGGTAATCTCTATCCAAATATATTGGTTGTAAGGGCCTTTTTTTATAAATCCTAGCATGGGGGGGGGATGTTCTTCCTAATGTAACAAGTTATACCCCTAATGCCTCTACAATAGGATCACTGGTTCCAGGTTGACCCTAGAACAAATCCATCTATGTTAGGGACCTTATATTCTTCATGCTCCCAAGTTTCAACTAACAATCTAATATCAACTTCATTCGAGATCCAACTTAGCTTGGGGCCCTTGTTCCATGGAAAGCCCCAAAAATTCCAAGAAATAATCTGGAGCATGTTGAATTGGTATTGATTACTATATTTTTGGTTTCTATCTCGAACAAATATTTTTCTATTTCTTATTATTGCCCATTTTCCTTCCTTCCTGGCTTCATTTACCTTTTGAACCTCCTTTCTTAATTCTGCTTTCTCTTCTGGATGAGATCTTCAATTATAAATATTCTTGTTCCTTCTAGACTTGATTTTTTACTAAGTATGCCATACTTATGGTCAGTAGAGCTCACCTTTATCTGGATCAGCCTCCCTTTATCCTCGATTAATTTTCCCAATCTTGTTGCCTCGGTGAGACATGTTGTTTAAATTTGTAATATATTATTTAATTATGTCTGGGCTATGGCTAATGTATCCTCTTCTACCTCCTCTTTTAAACTGAAGATTATAAGGTTCAAGGCCCTTTTGTTACACTCATGGTCTAATTCTATCATTTTTTCATTTCCTCTTTAATGGGTTTGATATCTAATTTACCTACCACACTATTTAGGATGAGATTGTTATTAACCTTTTCTTCTAGTTCTTTAATCATGTCCTTCATTTTAAGACTTTCTAAAGTATCATCATCTCCTTGTTGGGATGTTTGGTTAGTATCTTGTATTTTTTTTTCTATAGCTTGTAATCTAATCTCCATTGTCTCCATTTTATTTTCCAATAGTTTTATTTTATTTTCTATTTGTTTTTGGATCTTGTCATCAAAAGATGTAAATTTATTTTCCAGCATGGCTTCTAACTTTGTTTGTAGCTTAACTTATTTTTCTTCTCTGCGTTCCTCTAATGACTCTATATACTCATAAACGTTCTATAGTGTAACTATGCTAGGTCTACCTTTGACAATATTTGGTAGATGCGGTGAATTATTCATACTTGTGATCAAAAAGAAATATATGAGTTGTAGATATGTATTTAATAAAAAAAAGACAAGGAATGTGTGCACCTGATATAATTGTTCAAGATCACCTTCAACCCTCTTTCAGATGCAAGGTGCAAATTCAGATTCAAGTCGTAGGTTCAAGATCAAATCCTCCCTCGCTACGCACAGCTGGTTCAGCTCCTCAAATGGTTAAAATCACAGATAATAAATGGTCAAATCGCAGGTTCAAATTCAGTATCTACAAAAACCCTTGTATTTGCGGAGTCTTTCAAATATGTGATTCAGTATCTGTGGAAACCCTTCAATATATGTGGGCTCGTTCAAATCTCAAAAGTTCGATGAATATTATCCACCGAAGTATTGCTCATGTACTTGTTCAAATATTAGAAGTATTAGTTGCGATTCAGTATCTACGGACACCCTTCAGCAGTCGTTCCACAGTTCAAATCACAGTCGTTCCATAGTAAAGAATAAAAATACAATTCACTTTAAATCGCAATTCCGCAGTTGAAATCACAGGCTCAAATCCGCAGTGTCTCCATAGTAAATAGTAAAAATACAATTCAAATCAAATCACAATTCCGTAGTTCAAATCGGAGGCTCAAATCGCAGTTTCGTAGTTCTATAAACCTTTCATTCCTCAAGCAAAAATCATAGATACGCTAAGTAGAGGAGAGAGGATTCCTTAGAATTTTTATTTCTGTATAAATAAGTATAATCCTAGATACTGTTAATAAACCTCTTTTTAAACAAATAATTAAATTAAAATAATCAAATAAGACGTAGACTAATTCAAATCAAAACCACAATATAGATCTAGGTACAGTTATAAGTCTATGTTCAACATTCTTATATCTAATATATTCATATAATACTAGATCTAAATAGGATAACTAGTTGCAACGTTTACGAAGAAAAGCATACAGTTATATGAATAAAAATAATTAAATTAGATTCAAATTGAAGTGACGTCATTTATCCAATTAGATCTTGGTAAACTAATCATGTCCTATATTAGCCAAAGGCTTTTTACACAGACATAAACTCTGTTTTAATTTTAATCAACATACATTTTACCAGTCTCTTTTTTGGGCTTCCATACCGAGAAATAGACATATCTAAGATAAATAATTAATTAAAAAATAATCATGACATCAACTGAAAATCGAACAATAAATCTAATTAAAGATATAAGGAAATCAATCAGAGTAAAACCAAATAAAGTCAAGATTTAAGAACTAGTTATCCACCAAATTGATTCACATTTGAATGTTTATAACAACCAATTAAAAACTGTAAAATCTACAATGTTGGTGTGCCAATCATTAAACCAATCTACAATCATCTACAAAATCACCATGACTCCCCAAATTGAAGTACATACACAAATGTTGCTAAATAAAAATCAAACTTATATTAAAATTCAACAAAGGTTGTAAAGCCCTTTTATTTCCCCAATACTTCGAAACAAGGGTAATCTTGGATCCCTGCCTATCGTATACATTCAAGTAAGGCATACCTAGAACTGGATGTGGATCCAAGTGTACAGTGAAGGAGTCATGTCGCACCAATGTATGCATGCACATGAACCTATGGGTGTAAGTATAAACCTGCAATAACTTAATTTAATAAACTCTTCATATTAACAGAGTTAAGGGTGGAATCCCTCACCTTGCATCAAAGAAGAATGAAACTTGAGAGGAGGTAACCCTGTCACAACTCTCTCTTGGCCACACACTAGTCCAACACCCACATTGTTAATTTTAAGAATTAAAATCCATCGAATTATTCACTTTACCAAAACTATAAACCGAGGTAAAATATACACGAAGGTTACCTCTAGTTGAGGGCTTGGACCATAATGGAAAGGTCAGGCTTCTGCCAAAATTTTGGGTGAGTTTTCATAGCACCGTGACTTCACCTTCCAAACAGAATTGTGAAGTTATGAATAATTCATTTAAGTATAAAAATTCAATTCTTTTAAAATGTACAGGAAGATAGAAGCTTACCTTCAGTAAACACATAAAGGGTTAACGCTTGTCTCCTCCTGGATTCCCTCTTCTTCCTCTTCCCTACGCAAACAAGAAGCAATTGAGTTAGCTCTGTTTTAAGAAAAAACTACGAACCTCTTGAACAAAATGAATATTTAATGATAGGAAATATATCTTCATACATGATAATCACCCTTGCGATCTTAGAAAGCCTCTGCCAGAAATCAAAGGAAAGCAACTGAGTTTCCACTTAGCCACACGATGAGCACAAATATGGCAGAGACTGTGCAAAGAAGAAACAGAAACCACACAACCATTAAACAGTAACAAAACCTTTAAAAAAATCAACAAAAAAATCACAGTATGTAAACCAAGCAACTATTGCAGATGACCGAAGGACAAGAATGGTTGTAGCACAACACCATCGAGAGGATGAGAAAAACCTCCATAACCTTTAACAATAAACCAAACAAAAACCCTCATGACCAGTTGAATGAGGTCTTAAAAACCTACTTATCTTTACAACGAAAAGAACTAGACCAAGGAAAGATGGAGGGCCAGGATCAGTCCTCTCCATAGAGAATATGTTGGTCATTTAATATGCCTGGTTGCATTATCGACTTGCAACTAGGGTTATGACAAAGAATTAAAACATAGCATTAAAACATCTTTAAAACCTTTCATGATCATTATTGAAATCCACCTAGTGCCTCCCATGGCCGCATGTCATTTCATCACATAAAGATTTTATAACATAGCTAAACTTTATACTAACACCTTCTTTGCATCTAAAGTTGCGAGCTAGCACCTTATTCCATTACCTTGTACCTTAAACTTTAACCTAAGTTACCTTGCCATACATTTTTTCCAAACGCATGCAATCCATAAGATTGCACCCCCTTTTCCTTGACTTTTGAATTAGAGTTAAAAACTTGAACATAAAAACACATAAGATTATGACTAACCAATATAGCTTGGGACTAAAGGTCCAAGTCTATGATTTTACATCAAGGATAAGTAAACCCAATAGCTTAATGATTCAAAACATTTTCGTCAACTTGGAAAGGGTTGTGAGCATGTTGCCATTTTAAATGGAGTCAACGTCGAGCGGACGATAAGCCCTGACGTCAAACTATTAAACGATGTAGTTAATCTTATCAATGCAAACAAGTAAAAAGTATATTACGACTAATTAAAACATGCTGCGACAAGTAAGAATAGTAAATTATAAACCTTTTTTTTATGAAAATTACGAGTATGTGTCAACTTTAAATTTTATTAATGTTAATTTTAAATTTGAATGGTCAATAAAGTTATTTTCATAAATTAATTTTTAAAATTTTTGTTATTGAATTTATTTTTACTAATACATCATAAATTTGATTTAAAAAATAATTTTCTAATAAAATTATAATCAAATTAAAAAAAAAGTTAATAATACTTTTCACTACTTTTAGTTTTTAATTCAATAATTATGTATTTAATTTTAATATATATCAATTTTTTTATATAAATCAAATTATGCATATCATTCATTTTAATTCTAATGCAATTTTATATCGTTGATTCAAAAAAAAAAGGTGAAGCTCTGCAGTAAAAAGGTGAAGCTCTTTGCTCTACCATGGGTATGACTGTTAATACTGACAAAACAAAAGTTATGATTATCAAATCCAAGAAGGACACTTACGCTAATTTTGTGTATGACAATAGCAACTTGGAGGAAGTGTCTTCTTACAAATACCTAGGAATTGATATTCATCACAAGCTCAACTAGAATTATAGCATTGAGAAAAGGATTAATGGAGGGTGGAAAGATTATTTTGGTCTTGAAAATAATTGTAAAGCATCAAACCTTGTGATGTGGGATAAATAGAAGCTCCTCTTTGAAACTTTAGTCACTCCTTCTATCCTGTATGGGTGTGAGGTTTGGGGCTGCAGCATCTCTAGAGAATCTTGGAGAAAGATTGAACAAATCCAGAAGCGTTTTATAACGTATAACCTCAAAATTAAAAGCAATACACCCTACCCTATTCTCCTTATAGAAGTGGGTATTTCCCCTATTGAGAGCCTCGCTATGACTAGGCTCCTGGTATGCAAGCACACAATCAATAACATGGGAGACCATAGACTTCCTAAGCTAGCTTTAAATTCCATCCAAAATCACCTAAGACTCGAGTGAGGTTGGTATAAAGATACCAGGGCCTGGTTAAACCATTGGGATATCAACAAAATTGTTGCATTGTAAAATATTAATAGCATTAAAATATTGTTACTTCTAAGTTTAAATAGAAAATGTGGTGTGAGAAATATTTAGAGGCTAAAAGAAAACTAAGATATTATAAAGAGTTCATCAACCCTATTCTAGAAGATCAAAAGTGTCTCTCTATTCTAACTAGTTCAAAGAAAAAAACTAATATAGCCAAGATAAGAATGAACTCTCATGAGCTCCATAGTGAAACAGGTCACTGGGAAGTTCCTAAAACACCATGGGTGGAAAGGATCTGCCATCTCTGAGAGAATATGAACATTGAGGATGAAAAATACTTCCTCTTAGAGTTCCCTGCGTACACCCACATTAGATCTCAGTTCCATAATATTTGTTGCAATACCAACCTTCCTAGCCTTTTAACTTGTCAAAATTATAGTGAGCTCGGGACGCTTCTCTCCAAGATCTTTTAGCATAGAAATACAATTTTAAAACAAACTAAATAATTCATTTATTTAGGTTCGATAGACCAAAGTTTGGTCTCCGGGGATGTTAACCATCATCGTCATCACGATCACCATCATCATCATCATCATCATCATCATCATATATATATATATATATATATATATATATTGGAGCATTCTACAACAGATTGTATGGTTTACAGTTATATTTCTAGATTTATTAGTAAGTAAAATAATCTCGATTTCTCTATTTATTTACACAGTAATTGATTACTCACAACGTATAAATAAAGAATTTATAATAACACGATAAAAATGAATACTAATTGATACATTATAAATTCTCAATTTATAATACATTTGGAATTAAAATCTTCTTCAGATACTGTAAGTACTAATACTAAAACAATAGATGGATTTTAGTAAAGAACTTGTCACCGTTGTCGGGAAAAGAGAACTGAAGTTATCGCTCCTGCCAACCAACTCCTAGAGCAACCAAAACTTACTTGGTCTAGAACCCTTGAGTCTGTTTGTTGAACTATAAGGGAAAGTTGCGATCAATGCACCATCTCTTTGCATCAATAGATTATTTCCCCATCCATCACCAACCTCTTGCTTATTCGATAGACATACTATTTTATAGTATTTTTCCTAGGACTTGGTCATTTATGAGCCTCCTACTCTTTAGGGCTCCACAAGGAGTCTTGATATTATTTTGGGGAAGATGCCTCCTGCATCACTTGAGTTCTCGCTCAAAATATTTCACCATTTATCATTTCCCCCTTGTGGGTCAGTAAACACTCTTTTCACGGCTACTTCAATTCTGATTTCTCTCGGTTATTTATTTATTCAATAATAATAATCCATTACATTTATTTTGAATTTATTTCTCAAAATATTAAAAAAAAAAATATTCAAAGTAATAAATAATTTAACAATTTTTTGGTGTATTACATACACCTCCCCTGAAAGGATAACACCATCCTCGGTGTTATTATTTCTTTGTGTTTTTATTCTTCCATTATTTCATCTTGAAATAAAACTGGATATGCCTCTCGTATATTACTTTCCAAATCTCAAAGTCGGATTGGGGCGCTCATAGTACCATTGGAAAGGTATTGGCGAGGGCTACAATTTTCATGTTTTGATATTTTTGAAATTCCTCAAGGTGTGGCCAGGGTGTGCATTTTTGTAGAGATGGGCATGGGGAATTTCGAAAAGCACATTTCAAAGATGTTTTATGAAAAACATCTTTTAAAGCATATTCTCAAAGATGATTTAATGGATGTTTTTCATAAAGCATCTTTGAAAATATGCTTTTAGAAATTCCCCATGCCTATTTACAAAAATGCACGCCCCATCCAAACCATGAAGAATATAGTGAAGCTCAAAACAAAAAGTTGTATCCCTTGAAGAGACATTTTCAACGATACCAAGAGCACCCCAATCCGACTTCGGTGTCAAAAGTTATTGCAAAAATACCGTAATATTCTCTTTTTATCTCTCATTTTTCCTTATCTCTCTCTATATTTCTTATTTAGGAGACATTCTAGAAGAGGGTAGAATGTTATGGTAAAAATACAACATAACAAACCCAACATTTTGATATCAACGTTCTGATCCCGACATCCGGGAAGTTAGAAGTTGGCAACTCCAAACAACATTACACTACCGATGTTCCGATCCCAATGTTCTAATCTCGACATCGGAAGTCGAAAGTTAGAAATGTTAAAAAAAAACATTACACCCCCGAAATTGGAAGTCATAAATGTCAAAACACAAACATTACACTCACGACATTCCAATCCCGACATTTCGATCCCAACATTGGAAGTCAGAAGTTGGAAACGTCAAAAGAGAAACATTGCACTCTCGACGTTCTGATCCCGACATCAAAAGTCGGAATTTGGAAGCCAACACGAACACCCAACATGGAAAAAATAAACTCTTGACTTTTGATTCTTGACGTCGGCAAGTCAGAAGTTAGGAGCCAGCTTCAACAAAAATGCATAGAGATCTATGGTCATGACTACACACCAACATCGTAAAACAACTGCCCCAATTTTACATTGGCACCATGAACCAATGATCTGATTACACATCAACACCATAAACCAACTATCCAGATTAATATTATTTGTGAGAATAACACTTAACCATTTTTATCAAATGACTAAGGCAAATAAGAAAGAAGGAATTAACATGATTTACTCCATGACTCGACACTAAACCATTGCCACAAAAACACGTCTCAAACTCCCAAATTGACACAAATACAAAATGAAGAAGGAAAAAAGAAACAAAGGAAAAAACGCCACATATAAATTAACCAAGGACAAGCTCACAACATCATGGCTTTCAACAAATGTTGTAGTCTGAACTCATCACAGGAGCAATGAAAAAAAACACAGGTTCCAACCAACAACAAGATTCAATCCAAAGAATGGATTCATTCACAGGTCTGATATCGACTAAGGAAAATAAAAAGGATTCACAGTCTTACATCCCATTCTCATTAAATATAAAAAACATAGTTTTAAGTACATGCATCATCATTCTTCATTTAAAATATAAACATCCCATGGAAACATGAACTTCACTCTTATTACAAGGATAACTAGTTGTTCCACCTCAATTCAATCCTACATGAATTGAGCATACCAAAACATATGAATTCCCTTTGTTATACTTCAATAATTTAATCAAAAGAGAGAACAAGAGGGTAGTGTCGATGGTTGGTGTTGGGGGGTTATAGATATGGGGGTATGGTAGAGAAC
>LPNX010092333.1:351233-412383 GCA_001517045.1 Pseudotsuga menziesii | reverse complement strand
GGGGAGAAAGAGAGAGAAAGAGAGCATGGTAAGTGGTAGGGGGGAGGGGGATTAGGAAGGGGGGAGGGAGGTGTTTAAAGACAAAGGGTATATATGGTTAGGGATCAAGGGGACAACGAGAGAGATAAAGAAGGGGAAGTGGAGAGAGGAAGGCTTAAATAATTAGATAAAGAATGGGGCTAGGATTTATGGAAACAAAGAGGCTATATAGAGAGATGGGGCGGTTAGTATTTACGGTATAGGGAGAGATGGGGGGTTGAGTGAGAAAGAGAGGGTGGGGCGATAAAGCGGGGGGGATTATATAGAAAAAGGGAGAGATAGATAGAAGGGTGGAGCAATAAATAAATTACAATGTGAGCACTGATGTGTGTGCACTATTTAACTCACATGCAGTGGTAGCACACAGTGCTTTCAATACGTGCATGCTCTTGAATTTTAATTTTTTATGGCACGCTTTCTTGTTTCCATTTCCATGTTTAGTGACTTGGAAGGTTTGGTTCTAGGCTCGGATTTCCAAACCTTATGGATTAGATAGAATTATAGAAAAACACAACATGTTTTGTAATTTTATGATTTTCGGCCTTAATTATTTATATGCTCCACTTGTCCATTGCTAATGAAACTACACACAATTATAGAACTCTTTGCACAGATTCCAAATATATATTTCTTGAATAAATTTGTTAGTGTTTTCTATTTTTTATTCATTTTTATTTGCACTCATGTCGGATTTATGTAGAACACAGGTCGTGTATTTTTTCTATAACTTTTGATTGGCTCATCTATTTCGAAAATGGAAAAGAAGTTGCACAAATATACTAGAAGACTTATACACTAAAAAAAAGAGTAGATTGATTATGTTAAGGCAATGATAATAGGTCCTAATGCTCAACCTTTTCATTTTAGAGATTTGTTGACTTCCTTCATTAAAAACAATATCTAAATAACTTGGATTTTTTTGAAAAAATAGCGTTGTGCTAGAACCGCCTATTATATACAATTCTAGATAAAAAAAAATTCAGAAATTTGTACAATTTACATACCAAACCCGAGGTCTAATGTGAACATGTGAATTATGTTTTACCAAAAAATAACAAACCAATCTTATAAAAACACCATTTTTGGGGAGTTATACCTATTTTCCATAAGTAAAAGTTATATATCCCGAAAGGTGATTCGATTGCCTACATTTCATCTTTTTACATCATATTCCAAAATGTTGTGTAGGTATCTCTAAAAATTCAATTTGATGATTGTATTTATGTTTTCATGAAGCCCATTGCAACTAACGTGTCATAAATGGGTGTCATTACCTCGCACCAACCTAAAAATACATGATAAATGTTTATATCTCCTTAACAAATTTCATCAAACATTATTGAGTATTAAGTACCATGCCTCATTTGGATTTAGATTTTCCCAAAAATATGATTCATAATTTCAACATATGTGCAACCAATTTTTGGATCACATTTTAAGGGGTGAATTGATTCAATTACATAGAATGACAACATTTCTTCCACATATTTATTTTTCCAATTTGACTTGAATATTCAAACTCCGACACTTGGGTTGTACTTGGAAACTAAAGAACCAATTATTAACCATTTATTAAGTTTAAAAAAGTGATTTACCGAAGGAAATGAAAAGTCTTCGGAACATAATGCTCAAGGCCTCAAGCGTAAGTATGACATTTTTAATCAAGCAAACGTCATTTGGTATTATTTGGTCCAGAGATACATGCATATGACTTGTGAATGTAATAAGACTTGAGACCATTGTCCGTTGATTTATAAATAAACAATTGTTCTTATTAAAAAAATTTATGTTTTTTTGTATTGATAACTCTATTTTATGTTAATGCATTTATAAAATTTGGTGTATGTTGCAACTACTTTTTCTATTTGATTTATAAATACATAATTGTTGTTATTAAATTTTTATGTTTTTTTTTTATTATTATTCATACACTCTTTGTGGAGTGTCTATTTTATGTTAATGCATTTATAAAATTTGGTGTATGTTGCAACTACTTTTTCTATTTAAATCAAGTATGATGGAGAGTAAGATTTTCGTCATTTTTTGCACTATCCTTTTATTAAAGAAGTATGGAAAGAGTGTTCGAGGGCTCTAGGACTGCCTTACAGATGGTGGGTATTACTGTTCTCGAAGCTTGGGAGAATTGGAGGATGGTGGCAACTCAGGATATTTTGATAGCCTTGCCTCCGATAGTAAAAATTTAATCTTTGTTGTTGAAGCCTGCACAACTAAAATTACAGCAGGTCTTTCCTGTGGCATACTTTCTTCCTTCCCACAACATACCAGTGCTTCAAGACAGAGGGAGGCATTGGAAGTGGAAATTGACAAGCCGGTGCCTTAGGGTTTCTTTGATGGAGCAGCACAAAATAATCTATGTGGGGGATGGGCACTACTTTTCCTTTCTGAGACCCATTTCTTTGAGTTGGTAGTGGGATTAGGGGAAGGCAGTAATAATTTTGTTGAACTACTGAGCCTCAAAATCCTCCTTATTTTTGCAGCAGAGAAAGGGTGTAGAAACCTAACTGTTTGTCGAGACTCAATCAATGTTATAAATTGGACAAAACGGACTCAACGATGCAGAAATCTAAGACTTTCCAACATTTTATCTTCCATTAAATAGGTTCTAAACTCTTTGGTTTCCTTTTCATGCCGACATGTTTACAAGGAAAACAACAAAGAGGCGGACAAAGCCTCGAAGGAGGGGTTGCAGATGGCCCTGGGGCACTAGAAGATAAGACAACACAGAGAGGGAAGCATGTATGAATTCTACCATATGCCATTTATAGAATGAGCAGCATTCTATCTTACTTTTTAGCGATACAAAAAACTTTTTCTTATATTTTTATATTTACAAAACAGGATATATTTTTGGTTAAAGGATTGTTCTAGAATAGTTTGCAATTATTTATATCATGAACATGATGTTAAAATATTGTTAAAGAACAACATCTCTTGTATATTTTTTAACAGGGCAACATACTTACAACAACAATGCTTTTTTTACTGTGTTTTTATGTTGTGGGACTTATTGAAGACTTTCTTAGTCTTTTTTTCTAAATGAGCTCTAAGCTAAACGAAAATACACATGTATGTGTATATACAGAATGTAATTTTGTTCTCGTCGGATGAAACAAAATTATGCTTTTTTTCTCAGGGAAATAAATAAATAAATCTAAAAAGAAATAATGATGTTTTTTAGTTTATTATTTAATGGTTGATATTTTATATTTGATTAAAAGTATTATATATGTTTGACTTTATTTAGATATTATATATACTGGTGAATATTTAATTAAGAACAATATAAATAAAAAGTCTACTTCTGTATTTTATCCATACTAGATTTTTTTGTTACGTTTTTATTTCATATCAAATTGTATTTGTATATGTTTGCATACTCAAATTATTCTACTATAATAACAACATCAATAACTTGCTCTTGACCTAGACTATGGGAAACATCCCTCCTCTCACATCAAATTGCCCCCATTTGGCTCGTTGTACCCGCTTACTTCTATCAACTCCTCCCACAACCAAAAGATTGAAAGAAGGTTATTCCCTTCTTCATCCTCATATTCTACCGATTCTAGGCCAAGATCCAAAACGTTGGGTGCCCTAGGCTCAGAATTTTAATAGTTTTATGCCAAAAAAATAGGATCATTGAAAGAAATACAAGTACAGTAGCACAAAAAGAACAAAAATATTTATCCTGGGAAACCCTCATGGGGGAGAAAACCCAACAAAACTTATTCAATATAGAATTCAACTAAATACAGTGAACAGCATCAAGAACAAGACTAGAAGCTCCCTCTCTCTAGTAGACTGCTTCTCTCTATTTCTTGTCCACTTGCTTGAGTGAGAAGTGTATCCATATGAGTGAAATGCCTCTCCTATTTATACTCATCAAGTGAGTGACATATTAACTTAACTAATTCGTCATGTTTCTCTAAGCAGGCCTGACTTATTCCCTAGAGAGACTCAAAATAGCATTTATATAACACTTTTATGGGTATTATTGACCTGAGTTACAATGAAGGTTTTACCTCATGACTTTTACATGACCAATTACATCAAGGACATCTCTCGAAGGAGGAATAATAATAATATAATAAAAGTACAATATAATATCTTCTAAAGTTACATTTATTTAACTCTTCCACCACCAAATGTCCTCCTCCCAAAAGGCTTCATCAATCTTAGCTTCATATCCCAATTTTGTCATTAGGATTCCTATTGCTTTATTTTAGACCATTCCAACTCATCTTCTTGATTATTTAATACTAGAGGATTATGTTTTAGAAATTAGATATATTGTGTCCATTTAGTTGCTTAATCTTCTTTAAGGTTCAGATATTCTATTGTTTTATATCCTTGAACCTACCCATGAAGTATCCCTTAAGAAGCAATATATGAGAGCATGTGATTACTCAATCAAACCTAGGGAAAGTCCATGATTACCATTTCATCCTATCCAGGGATCCTCTCCAAATCTCATCTTGTCTCCTCTATTAATTTTCTAGGCCACTTAGTTGCCTATGATCAAAAACAATTTCACTAGACATTTCCAAACAATGAAAGATCCATTAAAACTTTTTCTTTCTTTTCTTATCAAATCTTCAACTAAGTCATCTCTTAGATATTGGAAATTTATTAATTTGGCCCATAAACCTTCAGTAAATAATAATATCCATAAACATTTGCAATTAGGGCCTGGGTAAAATATAAATGTTTTTTAGGCCCCCATCCCCTATTTCTTTATTCTTAGCTAGCTTTAACTGTTTTACCAAAGGGATTCCTTCAGTTTCCTTCTTGTTGGTCAAAGGAAAGCTAATGACACTTCTTTCTTATCTTGTTTAGAATATTTTTTGGAATATGAACGATGGATGCCAAGTAAAGTGGTATCTTTGCATAACTAACTTGACTAGCACTAGCCTTCCTCCTCTAGACAAGCATCTATGACACCAGTAGGAAAACACCTTGGCTTCTATTTTTTGTATATAACCACAACCAGTTTGTAACTTTGTAATCATTAGCTTTAGATAAAAAAAACTAGATATTTGACTACTTGGTCAAGTGGCACTGAGTTTAGATTCAAAACTTGAGAAGTATGTCTTTCTAAGTCAAGGTCCAAACTACTAAGAAGCATCAAATATTTATTCAACTATATTTCTATATTAATTTATCCATAATATGTATATGAAATTTCCCTACATTTCTTAGTTTCCCTTAAGGATCCATGCCCACGTATTAATATGTCATTGACAAACAAAAAATGAGTGATGAAAAGAGAACATGTTGTTGTTATGTGCTTGATGGTCGAACATTCTCTTTCGGCTTCATTAACCAACCTACTTAATAATTTAACAACCAAAAGAAAGAAAAAGGTAATAGAGGGTATCCTTCCCTGATACCTCTTGAAGTATTAAAAAAACCTGAGAAAGAACCATAAATTAAAACAAAAAAAGTAGTTTTAAGTCATACAACCCAAGATACATATTGTAAATTGTTTAAAGGTTCATATGCATTTTCATGAGCACTAACCTGATGCACATCCATCTTACTTTATCAAACATCTTAGCAAGATCAATCTTTAGAACCACTACAAGTAATCTGTCAATTTTTAAGATATGCAATCCTTCCTAAGTTCTACTCACTACATCATGAATTTGTTATTAGAAAGAAATCCCATTTTGTCTTTAAAAATAAAAATACAAAACATATGTTTCAAGCTAATAGTGATCACTTTTGAAATTGCTTTAAATATGGCATTGCACAATGAAATAGGTTTGTAATCCTTGAATGAATCAAGATCATTCTTTTTCGGAATGAATGTTGTAAATATTGGTTTTAAAGAAACATTGACCTTCCCTATAGTCCAAGATTCCTTAACCACTATTTTTCTAAAAAGTCACTAGGTAAAACTCTACTATCCAACCATCAGGACCCGAACTTTGATTTCTTGAAAAGGTGAAAACGAATATTTAACTATTCCTTAATAATTGTTGCCTCTATATATCCATTCATTCTTTGATCAAATCCAGCCTAAGAAATAATCTTACAACCTTTACTAAATCTCCAGTGTTTAAATTTCTAAGCTCTTTGAAAATATTTTTAAAGTGGTTCTTGCATGTTTTTGCATTTTCCTTGAATGGATTTTCCTAGATACATCAACCTATCCAATATCCCATATGGTATTGACACTTTTTTTAGTGATTAGCATAATTATGAAGAAAAAAATCCATTTCTATCACCTTTAGCCAACCAAGTGGTTATATGTTTAATGCTCCATTCGTTTTCTTCTTTATATCCAATAATTATTTTTTCTTGGCTTCCAGTAATTTTAAAGAGTGAATTTCTTTATCATAAAGAACCTTTGAAGAATCAAAATCAATCAAAGCAGTAATACTTTCTTCAACATCCTTTAAATCTTGAATATCCTTCTCTTTCTTCATCCTTGCCCAAGATTCCACTTTCTTCTTTATTCTCTTTATGTTACTAACAAATTAATGCATGGTTGAGTCCCCTGGATACTTCTTCCAATTATTGGTGGTTAATAATATGAAATCTCTATCACATAGCGAAGCATGGTGAAACTTGAAAGGGGTATGGGTTTCTTGTTCACTTCTTCTAACTAAAGTAGGATAGGACAAGGGTCAAAGGAACCACTATCCTAACCAAGGATTTGTACCTTGCATCTTCTTCCAAAAAGATTCCATCCACAAGGAATCACTCCAGCCTTTGCAAGATTCTAGCCCTTCCTCTTTTGGAATGTGTCTAGGTGGGGACTATGTTTAATGGCTCAACATCAACCAAATTCAAGATCTCAAATAACAAAGTAAAATAGTGATCCAATGGATGAATTCTAGCCACCTATCCTCGCGCTTCCATGGATCCTAGGTTCAAATTAAGGTATCCCCCAACAATGACATTAACCTCTGCCCAAAAATATTATTATTTTATCAAATCCTAGAATGGTTTCCCATTTGCATAACGCCCTTAGAGATTGACGAAGCTAAATATATTATCTAGAGACTCGGTGAATTACCTTCTTAGACAATACCTGTAAGAATAAAGTGTGTTGAAATCACATTAAAAATAGATTCCAATCTATCACCGAACCTCCAAGCAGACGCTTAAACATTAATAGAACAAAATTGCCAATCTTTCAACAATGTAGACATAACAAAAATGGCTTTGGAACTAGTGCATATCAGGTCTCTTGAAACATTATGATGCCAGGTTTCTAAAATTTAAACAATCTCCTAAGGGCTTGTTTCTTAGGGGCACAACGACCACTCTCACATTCAAGGATAGAATAAGCAATCAATCAAAGCAGAAATACTTTCTTCAAGATCCTTTAAATCTTGAATATATTGCTCTTTCTTCATCCTTTCCCAAGATTCCACTTTCTACTTTATTCACTTTATGTTACTAACACATTGATGCATGGTTGAGTCCCCTAGATACTTCTTCCAATTATTGGTGGTTAATAATATGAAATCTCCATCACATAGCAAAGCATGGTGAAAGTTGAAAGGGGTATAAGTTTCTTGTTCACTTATTCTAACTGAACTAGGATAGGACAATGGTCAAAGGAATCACTATCCTAACCAAGGATTTGTACATTGCATCTTCTTCCAAAAAATCTCCATCCATAAGGAATCACTCCAGCCTTTGCAAGATTCTAGACCTTCCTCTTTTTGAATTTTTCTAGGTGTCGATTATGTTTAATGGCTCAACATCAACCAAATTCAAGATCTCAAATTAAAAAGTAAAATAGTCATCCTATGGATAAAGTCTATCCACCTCTTCCCACACTTCCATAGAGCCTTGGTTCAAATTAAGGTATCCCCCAACAGTGACATTAACCTCTGCCCAAAAATATTATTATTTTATCAAATCCTAGTATGGTTTCCTATTTGCATAAGGCCCATAGAGATTGACCAAGCTGAATATCTTATCTAGAGACTTGGTGAATTACCTTCTTAGACAAAACCTGTAAGAATAAAATGTGTTGAAATCACATTAAAACTAGATTCCAATCTATCACCAGCCCTACAAACAAACCCTTAAACATGAGTAGAACAAAATTGCCAATCTTTCAACAAAGTAGATATAACATAAATGGCTTTGGAACTAGTGCATATGGTCTCTTGAAACATGATTATGCCAGGTTTCTAAACTTTAAACAATCTCCTAAGGGCTTGTTTCTTCAGGGCACCTCGGCCACTCCCACACATTCAAGGATAGAATAAGCAACCAATCAAAGCAGTAATACTTTCTTCAACATCCTTTAAATCTTGAATATCCTGCTCTTTCTTCATCCTTGCCCAAGATTCCACTTTCTACTTTATTCTCTTTATGTTTCTAACAAATTGATGCATGGTTGAGTCCCCTAGATACTTATTCCAATTATTGGTAGTTAATAATATGAAATCTCCATCACATAGTGAAGCATGATGAAAATTGAAAGGGGTGTGGGTTTCTTGTTCACTTATTCTAATTGAAGTAGGATAGGACAATGGTGAAAGGAACCACTATCCTAACCAAGGATTTGTACCTTCCATCTTCTTCCAAAAAATTTCCATCCACAAGGAATCACTTCAGCCTTTGCAATATTCTAGACCTTCCTCTTTTAGAATTTGTCTAGGTGGGGACTGCATTTAATGGCTCAACATCAACCAAATTCAAGATCTCAAATAACAAAGTAAAATAGGCATCCAGTGGATAAAGTCTAGCCACCTCTCCCCACGCTTCCATAGATCCTAGGTTCAAATTAAGGTATCCCCCAACAATGACATTAACCTCTGCCCAAAAATATTATTCCTTTATCAAATCCTAGAATGGTTTCTTATTTGCAAAAGGCCCATAGAGATTGGCCAAGATGAATATCTTCACTAGAGACTCGGTGAATTACCTTCGTAAACAATACCTGTAAGAATAAAGTGTGTTGAAATCACATTAAAACTAGATTCCAATCTATCACCGGACCTCCAAACAAACCCTTAAACATCAATAGAACAAAATTGCAATCTTTCAACAAAGTATACTTAGTAGAAATGGCTTTGGAACTAGTGCATATGGTCTCTTGAAACATGATGATGCAAGGTTTCTAAACTTTAAACAATATCCTAAGGGCTTGTTTCTTAGGGGTGCCCCGACCCCTCTCACATTCAACGATGGAATAAGCAATCAATCAAAGCAGTAATACTTTCTTCAACATCCTTTAAATCTTGAATATCTTGCTCTTTCTTCATCCTTGACCAAGTTTTCACTTTCTACTTTATTCTCTAACAAATTGATGCATGGTTGAGTCCCTTGGATACTTCTTCCAATTATTGGTGGTTAATGATATGAAATATCCATCACATAGCGAAGCATGGTGAAACTTGAAAGGGGTATGGGTTTCTTGTTCACTTCTTCTAACTGAAGTAGGATAGGAAAATGGTTAAAGGAACCACTATCTTAACCAAGGATTTGTACCTTGCATCTTCTTCTAAAAAAATTCCATCCACAAGGAATCACTCCAACCTTTGCAAGATTCTAAACCTTCCTCTTTTGGAATTTGTCTAGGTGGGGACTATGTTTAATGGCTAAACATCAACCAAATTCAAGATCTCAAAGAACAAAGTAAAATAGTCATCCAATGGATAAAGTCTAGCCACCTCTCCCCACGCTTCCATAGAGCCTAGGTTCAAATTAAGGTATCCCCCAACAATGGCATTAACCTCTTCCCAAAAATATTATTCTTTTATCAAATCCTAGAATGGTTTCTTATTTGCATAAGGCCCATAGAGATTGACCAAGCTGAATATCTTCGCTAGAGACTTGGTGAATTACCTTCTTAGATAATACCTGTAAGAAAAAAGTGTGTTAAAATCACATTAAAAATATTCCAATCTATCACCAGTCTTCCCTCTTGGTATCTATAGTGTATATTGGTTTCAGGGACATGCTACGGAAAATAATGAGTAATGCTCACAACCTTAGAATTAGGACCATTCAAGGTTTTTGATTCAAGACCAATGACAATATCCATAGCACAAGAGATAGGGGTACCCTTGGAAGTACCTAAAATAATCAAGGGGGTGTTTGAAGAGACCAACATACCTTTTAAATGATATGTGAACTCCTGGCCTAGGGGCTTAGGAGGGTCCAATTTAGAAGAGACTTGTGAAGGTGACCTTGCTGGAATTTTTATTTGGGCATTCCCTTCCAAAGGTGAAGAGTCATGATCCCCGACTTGCTACAAATATTAGTATCCAATCGACTCAGGCATTTACACTATTTGCTTGATCAGATCAGCAGACGAAAAAACTTCCTCGAAGCATCCAAACATAACTTTTTAATGCCATATTTTTGTTACCATGTTACTTATAATATACAAATGAATTTAAATGATAGACATATATATCTTAGAATTTTGGGGTGGGCTCTCATCTATGCGTTTTCATCTACAAACGAGAATGAGACACGTGTACTATCCAGATTGATTCTATGGGTGTCCTCCAAAATTAAACGAGAATGAGACAAGTGTATTGTCCATATTGATTTTATGGGCATCGTCCAAAATTAATAATTAATAATTTAAAAAATAAAAAAATAAAAAAAAATAACTTAATTAACATGTGATAAGTACAATTATTGATAGTTGTAAAAATTAAAATTAATCTTCAACTATTTGGTTATTAGATACAACTACAAGCTTAACTCCATCGATTATTAGATACGACTTTTCGCTTAACTCCAATGATTCTAGAACTATTAGCTTAACTTCAACTATAATCACAGTTATATTGGATATCTATTAGCTTAACTTCAACTCTAATCACTTAAGGCTTAGTCTAACTGCATTTTACATCTATGATTCTAGCTAATGTGCAATCATGTAAGAGTCGAACTACTAATAAAAACCTTCGAACTCCTAATTAACTCCTCCAAATTCCTAATAATTACGTCGAAAGGCGTATATATCTTAGAATTTTGGGGTGGACTACTGTCTATAATTTTTCATCTATAGACCAGAATAAGATAAGTGTACTATCTAGATTCATTATATGAGCATCGTTCAAAATTGGAAATAAGAATGTTATGTGAGCTCAATTATTCATTAAGTGATGTTAAATTGAATAGAGCTTTCGTGTTAAGCTTAGTAGAGCATGTATTAGTTGCTTTTAGAAAGTATGTATATGTGTGAATTGGTTTTCATGGTAGGCTTGTTGAGCGGAGCACGAATGGAATTTCTTCACGATGGGAAAGACGTCAAGATTTGGGATGAATTGTCCCACGGTCAAGATCTTATTTGGTGTTAATGAATGTTGTTACGGGTAAAATTGTCGATGCAAATAACCGAGATGTTGCAGGAGATCAACACAAGTAGATTGAGCATTGACGAAATTAATTTATTTTTAATCTGAAAGTTTTCAACCATAACACTCTTATTTCCAATTTTGTATTTTTTCACAAAGGCCTTACCAAGATAGGTCTGGGTCAATGAAAGAGAGAATCACTAATTAAAATAGATAATGCATGTTGCAGCAGTAAGGACCAATACATTGAGTATTGAATTACTTTAATAAGATCAGTAATAATAGTGAAAATCCAAAGGGCAAAAGTTCTATTGATAGGTTACGAGTTAAAGGTTACAGGAAAATAAATGAATAGCATCTGTTAAAAGGCTAATGGATTTCACATAACGTATAGGGAGAGGCTTTTTGCTTGGGGAAAAACCTACCTCATTTGGATGGGTTCGAGGAATTACTCCCACATCGTCGAGGCACATCGTAGCATCATAGTACCCATATGTAAACCGGAGCAGTTCACCGTTTCTGAGTGAATTGTCCCATTCATCGAAGCAATGAAAATGAACTACTACTTTCTGGTGATCAAACTCTCTATCACTAGGGGGAACCGGGCCTGCGGGCCGCCACTTGCAACAATGAAATCATGCATGTTGCAGCTTTGATTAATTGTGTGATTACTAATAAGTCAGTTGTGTGTCAAATGACTAAGAAAATTAGTCCAAAGTAAAGATTTCATGCATGTTGCAGCGTTGATTAATTGTGTGATTACTAATAAGTCAGTTGTGTGTTAAATGACTAAGAAAATTAGTCCAAAGTGAAGATTTCATTCTTGACTAAGTTGTTGTTAGTAATGTCATAGCTTAAATTTTTATTTACTATTTGATATAATTTATTTTTTAAGTCTTCCAGCCCAACCCAAAATTGGTTGTTAAATATATTACAATGTTTTTTTGCAAACCTTGCAAGGAATTAGTATGTATTTTAAAAGATAATTGGAAAGAAAAAAAATTGAATATGTTGCATCATGGGTTAGTTTAACGACAATTGAAAATAAATAGTATGATCTATTTAATGCATCTTATATTCTGTAAAACAATCCTTAAAGTTTCATTAATGTTGACAAATTATTTGCTCAGATTTCAAGAACCAACATGCGCGTTGGAATAACGGAGGAATTGCAGCATGCACATGACTGCCCTACTCCTAAATACTTTGCCAAAAATAAGTCTTGCTCGACCATATGTCGGTAATGATACAAATCTACAACTTCTATATCTTTAGATAATTTGAGAAGTCGGATTTTTCTCTCAAAGAGGTCATTTTAATGCATAGACGTGTTTGATGGAACGTTGAAATTTTACATGAATTATGGCATTGTATAGATCATTGGTTTTTGTTGTGCTTTTGCAGAATGTTAAGCGAAAACCATAATCCTAATCATTTGGAAACCAAACGGTCTGTCCAGTCGAATGAATTTAGCATGTCCAGTTGGGTCAATTTAGTCTCTCATCTCCTGACATGTCTCCATATATATTATATATCGTCTGAGCGGACGAGAGAGAGCAAGGGTAAGGACATCTTGTCGTATTTCTGATATAATTTTAAGATTTCTCACATCTGTATATTATCTTATAAGCATTATTTTTTTGTTGGTAAAGTGGTGGAACCCTCTGACTAGCAGGGTTACCATTGGCTAAGTAACCACCAACCAAGAGCATCTAAGCCATCAAAATTTGATCAGCACCCAGCTTGGACTGCACCAACCCTTAATATGGTTGGATTTTTTGGTATCCTACAGGATTAGAACCGACGACGACCTTTAAGCTTAGGGGACGTCTTAACCATACTTCACCACCAACAATTTTACATCTGGCGGATTATCTTATAAACATTATTACCATTGCAGCATAATTGAAAATTCAGTGAAATTATAACTTTAAAAAAAACAAGAAGTAAGGATTTTAATTGTGAACCATTTACATTCTTTAGGCCTATTTTCCACTCCAAAGCCACATAGATTACAATGATTTACGACATCACGGATAGGTGCAACATTCTTAGCTTATTGGGTGTCGTCTTTCATTTTGGGATTTCCCATAGCTGCCAAAGAGACGAATGTTAATCATCAACTGACATTTTAAAACAGATGGAGAGTAGGTGAAAATCAAATTTAAAAGAGTTATAGTGCCCGGTAAATATGCTTCATCGTAAGCTAACTATCTATAATGTAAATTGACATGTTACTAATTATGAGTTAACATGTTAAAAAATTTATCATATTTGAGTTATAACAATGTTAATCATTTTGTTGCATCATTTAATATTAAATGTTGTTGATCTTATTACAATAATTACACTTCTTTTGAAAAATACAATTGTGTTTATAAGAGGTCCCTTCCACATCGTTGATACATCTCATATTTATGTGTTTATAAAAGGTCCCTTCCACATCGTTGATACATCTCATATTTAGGAATAGAATTTATGTTTTAATTGTGTATAATATTTAAAAATATTAATATTTGTTGAAATAATTTAAATTATTTTTTATTAATACTTAATTATATTAAAATAAATAATAATGATAATAATTGGTAGCTTATGAAAAAATAACTTGTAGCTAATGCATGGATAACTCTTAGCTAATACTAATAACAAATAACAGGGTACTTAACTTATTTACTGATATATTATTTTATAATTTGATATATTATTTTATAATTTAATATTATTAATATTTGGAAATACGGTTACTAACAACAACCATATTAATAATTAATAAGATTAATAAGTTCACAATATGACTATATGACTATAGACATATATTTTGACATATTCTTTTGGAAAAAAACATTATCAATATGTCAAATATATACCTTACGACATATTCCGAACATATCATTATTAATATGGTTATAGCTAGTTTTATCACAACTTTGGTGGCTTCTTTTCATCTTCATGATCTTCACACCATTATTATCATTTCCTCTTCATCGTCACTTTGATCTTTAAATAGGTATTGTCATTTTGTTATATATTTATTTTATTCTTTGTTTTTAATAAAATATTCACTAATAAACAAAAAATTCTCATAAATCATTTTAATATCTAAATGTTATTATAACTTTTACATATATTTCCCTACTTATACATAGAGTGGTAGGACCTCTTTAACACTAACACTTCCATGACCTATACTACTTCCATGACCTATACTAGATTATGCTTATGCTCTTTCATGTTTCCCTTACTATGTGTTTCGGCTTATGCTCTTTCATGTTTCCCTTCGACTTGAAATTCCATTAGAGGAAAAAGAAAATGGTAATGGATTTAAAATAAAATTGATTGTCTTCATGTTTCATGTTTTCCTTGCTGAGCGTTTTCACTTGAAATTCCATTAAAGGAAGAAAATGGTTGAGTATTTGAAATACAATTAGGACCAACGAAATTTTAGAAGGAAAAAAACTTACATTTTAATACTAATTAACCAATAATTAAAAGATGAGTATAAAAAAGAGATTATTTGAAATAAAATTAAGACCAACAAAACTTTGGGGAAAAAAAACTTACATTTCAGTACCAATAAATCAATATTTAAAAGATGAGTATAAAAAAGAGATGAACCAATATTTAAAAGACGAGTATAAAAAAGATATGACTTCTTAAAATAAAGTGAAATTTGTTTGTGTAAATAGTGTTTATGAATTTAATTTAATGGAAATTAATGTAGACATGTATAACATTGTATCTAATCTTAATTTCTTCATTAATAAGTAAATATTCTTTATGAGGTTGTCATCAAAAGTTCTTAATATCAAGGTGTTTAGAGGACTTTATATATACTTTTCATTAACAATCAAAAGTCCTCAATATTAAGGTGCTTCATTGACCGATGTGGTTAGTGGAATTAATGAGTTAGATATGTTTAATCCTATATAATGAGGTATTATGCAATTGCAATAAGCACATACCAATACAATACGATATTTACAATGGAGAGCCTCTAGGTTTTCTCCATTATAGATGTAGTGTTGCCTCTTTCTTTTATGATATGATTTGCACCTAGTTTTGTGTTAGATTATCTATTGTTTGAGGGTAATATTGCAATGCAATTCCTACATGGTCTTCATGTGAGCATACCCCACCCTTATGATATTTGGAAGTGAAAAATTGGTTCAAATTTAAAGATGAAAGATGCCCTTATGATATTTGGAAGTGAATATTTGGTTCAAATTTAAAGATGAAAGATGGTTTTGTGTTGCTCTTTGGTTGGAAACTATCTGCTGGAATTAATATCAATTCTCTTCTAGTTCTCTTTGCATGGCATTTTGAATGCACTATTAGAGCTCATTTTCATTGGTTGTAATGTGATTCAAGTGAAATATGGTTATTGCCAAAGCTTCTTAACCATGTTGGTAATTGAAAACAATACTCTTTCATAATCTATCCCTTAAACATCCTCAAGGCACAATTTGAGTGAGCAAGTTCATAGTGGGATTCACCCCTTTTTTGCATTCTCAAGTTTGATGTTCATTATTGTGTGCCTTCTCATTGACACACTAAGCTTGTTGTTATGAATCCCTTCACCATTTCATGAAGTTGTTGCACACTCTCCTCTACTCTTCTCCAACCATTTTGCATACTCAAGTTTGATGTTCATTATTTTGTGCCTTCTCATTGGCACACTAAGCTTGTTGTTATGAATCCCTTGACCATTTCATGAAGTTGTTGCACACTCTCCTCTACTCTTCTCCAACCATTATCCAACTTGGCTCTTTTTTGGTGACTGTTGCATTATTTTTTGGTGACTGTAGCATTATGATGGAAGTAGAGACAATGTTGGGTTTGGTGACCTACCACTACCCAATTTTTGATGCCCTTCAATCCACATTCTAGAAGTGTTCTTTATTGTGGCATGTGTGTTGATCTTAAAAAGTCATCTCAATTTTGTATCTTCAAAATTTATTTTTGGATTTTGTACTACATCTTAGTCAATGAGAGTGCTCTAGTTAACTTCATCTTGTTGATATGTAAAATGTGTTTTTGATGAACTTTGATTCCATGCCTCGTATCTTGAGAACTCGCCATTGAAATACAAAGAAAGTCTACAAACATGTTGGAAAATAACAAGAAATACATCATTATAATTTTATTTTCTAATATTTTATAAAATTAATTTGTATTTCATGTTGTTTCAAATTTACTCTCTATAATTAAACTATAATTAAACTTTGCTCATATGTTTTCTTTTGTTACCAAGAAGAAATAGAGCTATTGTTTATTAAAAGTTTTTTTCAATTAAATGTATTTCATCATACCTTCACACTCCTTTTGCCATATCTTTGTCATACATACTCATTTTTTTTTCATCAATTGTAATATGGATAGCATTTGTTAAGCTTTCTACTAGTTGGAAAATGATGTTTGATTCCTTCTTTGAAATATTTTTTTAATCTAGATAAATTCCATTGTTTGTTGTTCTTATGGTACCCATTTATTTCTACATCACTTATGATCATTATGCAATCTTCTCTGGGTAGTTGAAACGCAAACATGTGTTGCTTTTAATATTATCATAGGTGGGCCAACTTTTGGCCCTAGAGTTATTTTTTAGGATTCAAATATTATAACTATATTAGTATTATAGGTGACTATTTGGATTGAAAAATTATACATATAGATATGTAGGCTACTATTCAAAAAAGACATAAAATACTATTAAAATTTGTAATTTTTTGGCGAATTTTAGAAATTTAATCATATACTATATTAAAATAGGCAAAATTTTAAACTAATTGGCGATCATTATTTTTTTATGGCCAAAAGACAGCCAATTTGCGAAATTTTTCGGTTAAAAATACCCTGCTTTGGCACATCTTTGAAGTCATGGTTTCCCTACTTTGAACACTTATGTCAATCATAGTCAATTTTGGCCATCTAGCACATTTGGGTATCTACTTCATCTTTGGTGCATTTATCCACCTTCTATCTCATCTCTTACACTATCCATCCATAGATTTATGAATATATGATCCCATACTTAATCGTTTGTGCTTATGCTCACTAGATGGAAACCCGTTTCGACTTCACCCTTTTCTAGGAACTTATGTTGGTTTATTAGAGGCAAAATTTTCATGGACTCTCTACAACTTGCACTAATCAAGTTGCCAAATTTTCCATTTGTATTTCTTTCCCAATTTTCAAGGAGGGGAGGTATTCTCAAGTGCATATTGAGGGATATTGGGATAATATTTACCTAGTCAAATACTCAAGTATACATTTATTCTATTTAATGACCCTTATCTCAAGCTTAAGAGGTATGTTGGAATGAACCGCTTTGTTAGTTAATCTTGACTCAATGGACAATAATGTAGACATATGTGGCATTGTAACTAACATTAGTTGTCCTCGCTAATGAGGTTAATAAAGGTTAGTGGTCCTCAATATTGAGGTGCTTAGTAAAGTTCATCTAAAAGGTGGTTAGTAGGATTAACAAGTTACGTATGCCTAATCCTTGTGTAAGAGGGTCTTCTAACGTTGAAATAAGCACGCACTAATACAATGTGGTGTTTGCAATTGAATTTTGCATTTTGCATTTTCTACGCTATACATATGGTGTCACATCCTTTTAATTTTGAAAAAGATTCCTCTTATTGTTATTGAGGCTAATGCACTCAAATTTAGCAATACAACAATCCATTAGCACAATTCAATTTGATCACTCTTCAGCTATGCAACCACCAATGAGGGTATCCATCCCGCCAAAGTATCCAAATACTTGCACCTAATCCCAACTATTATTGTGTTCATTAACACATATCCACCTGTGTGAGCACAAGCACTATCATGTAATTTGCAGAACTTGAGTCTCAATGGGGGCTATATTGGCTCCTCACTTCACCAACTAGGAAAGCCACACTTGAAAACACCTTCTTTTACGATTTTCATCTAATTTATATATTAAATTATCTTTCAATAATCACGATTTTAATCTAATTTATATATTAAATTATCTTCCAATTATTTTCTAATACCACTTATACAATTAATACAAAGATAAACTCTCTCTCATGCAAGCTTATTAGTAAATTGTCTTGTTACACATGTATAAAAGAATGTTGGAGTAAGATATATGTCCCAATCTTAATGCCAAAGTTCTTATGTGTGAAGAATAGAATTGTTGTACATTTGATAAAAATGTCCCAGCAATAACTTAAGGTATAACAATATTTGTCATCTTACACAACATGTAACTCTCAGCTATGATCCTTGGAATGTATTAAATCGGATTATGTAAAATGATGTAGATATGTTAGTATGGATTCTGAGTGTGGAGGTCGATGCCAAGCTCTGACTAGTGAATGGATAGGCATGTATAATGAAAATATTTCTATATGGGACATGTAGTTGGCTTGTCATGATGACTTAAAACCTATGTAAATATTATGTTGAAAAATAATAAAATGGTCCAATATGGTTGTGTAAAGAGCACTAGAGAGGATAATGATTACACTAGAGGGGAAGAGGAAAGGGGGCCTACAAGAGATTAAATCCTCATTTCCTAAGTGCCGTCCTTAGAAGTCATTTATTTCTATCATGTGCCTAAATGAATCGTTCTCCTTTTGACTTATTAAATCCAATCAATGAATGCATGCATAAGGTCGGTGGGAAAGACTTCTCATGTAGTTATGGAAGCATGCAAAGAATATGCGTTTATGAAAATTGTAAAAGTCCTTCATTCTATGGTCAAAAGTAATGTTAGGTTTTTTTTCATCAATCATCTCATCTTCATTGAATTCAATCACTCATTTTCCATGCAGAATACGTAGCTTCGTGTTGTTTTCTCCATAACCAATTAACACTGTGAAATTAACAAAAATTAGCATTGTGATGAGGAAATTATAAACATTAAAAGGAAGAGAATGGTTGTAGATGAGCATAGAGGCTCATAGCTATATGAACCCTTACCCATTGTTTATTTGTTGCTCCAAGATACTTGAGAATCCATGAATTGATTTTACATGAGGTTCACTAAAAGCATACGGGAGGTTGGACGCTTTATGCACACACTAAAGAGCATTGTAAGGGTTGGGTACTTTGAGGAATTATTCAGTTGAGGAGTATGCCTTCCTTGTGTTGTGTGGGGTAGTAGAAGAGAGTTACATGACTAAGATGGCTGAATGAGAGAGACTAGTGCTCACTAGTGAGTAGTTTGGCTACTCAGGAGAGCAAATGGGTTGACCTGAGAAAGAGAGAGAGAGAGAGAGAGAGAGAGTCCTATAGGTGTTTCCTTCTCCCTAGTGGCCTCATAGCCTATTTTAGGGTGGGTATTTCCAGTTGATACCTACAGATGGGTGGGAAATTACTCTTACAAAAGCATTTGCTTTGATCTTCTTCTCCTTCAAGATAAGTATTCTTTGTTGCCGCAACAATATGTGATGTTAAATTTGACACCTATTATGAATATAATGATTTATGCATGATGTGCGTGTGAACTATAATTTATAAGTCTGCTATGTTTTCTATTCATGTACCTACACATGCATTTCTTAGTTATATTGCCCATGGGCAGCGTAAAATAGTTCTGCCCATGGGAGGTTTAAAATAGTTCTAAATTCTGACAATGACTCCATGGGGTGAAATTTCGAAACATGATTTTTTTTACTACCCCCTCCTATAAAAAAAAATGATGCATGGAGACACCATAGAGTGGTATTAGATCTCTTGGTTGTAGAACTGAGGTTGTATGGGCCAGAATCAGTGTTTCCAGGAAGAAATTTGAGTTTTCAAGCAAAATGTTTAACAAAAGGCCACTAAGAAACTCATGGTTTTGAATTGCTCAAATGGTGTTTTAATAGATCCAGGGATTAAATCTTGTGATTATAAACAAGAATGGAAGATTAGTTTGTGGAAATTTTGGAAACTTTTCAGAAAATTGTGAAAATTTCCATCAATGTTAATCAATAGAAACTCATGTGACAAACTATTAGGGTCATAGTTTAGTTTGAGAGTTCAAGGATAATTGAAGGTTGAGATCAAAGTTGATCACTAGATCAATATGTATAAACTATCTGAGCGGGTGGAATTTCCCATGCTATAATGGGAGAAATCATTGCATGAACGACACAGATTAAACCAAGCACCTTCTACCACCAGATCCAAACCATTTGTACAAAGGTAAGTATATAAATGTTAACATGGGCACCCTTGCCGCAAATGGCCCAAATTGAATCAAGCAGCTTCCACTAGCAAATTTTGACTATTCACGCAAAATATATATGATCAAGAGTTCATACGAGGATGTTGTCGTGAATGGTTAAGATCAATCATGAAAATAGTATCAAGCGATACTAACAATTCACGCAAATTATATATGATTGAGTTAATATGGGGATGTTGATACAAATGGTTGAGAATGATTGTGCAAGTTGGATCAAGAAATCCTAACCGTTCACGCAAAATCTATATGATTGAGAGTTAATATGGGATGTTGCTACAAATGTATAAGATTGATCATGCAAGTTGGATTCTACGATCCTAATTGTTTGCAAAAAAATTATACAATCAAGGGTTTATAGGGATGTTTTTGTGATGGATGACATCATATTGTGCCTGACAAATCAATGGGTCCTGGTTGATCGCAGGATTCCTTCTATAGAGGTTAACTATTATGGAGCAAGAATATTAGGAAATCATGGTGAATATGACAAAAGGACTCCATGTATCATCAAGGTGGGGTACTGTTAGTACTGATATTTACTATGGAGAAAAACCGGGGAAGACAATTGACTGCAAGCCAATATGAAGCTCGTGATCTTATATGGCGAGGGTGCAAGTGGTGAACGAGTTCCACTATTCATTGAGATCAGTAGATTGTTATGATCAACATCTCTAAGGCTATTTCATGACCAAATGTCGAGCTCATATAATTGACTTATGAGATCATTGCATCAAGGGCAGTTATCAAGCTAACAAGAGATTAGTGGACCAGATCAAGCCCTGTGATGATCAACAGCGGATAAAGGCTCAGGCTCCCCAAGTTTCACAATTGTAAATGCAAATTCAGGAGCCTAAACCTGAAACCACCAAGACACGTGCTGACACAAGGACGCTTCAAGATCACAAAAGTGGTTACAACAGACCCACCATCTCGTAGCCCTAAAACTTCCTTTGGGATGTTGTGTTAGTATATGTTGGCCCATGAAATGTCAAATTGATGGGATAGGAGTATGGGGCACATTGTCATATATTAGCACTACGGGAAGATAGCTAGTGTATATCTTCTTAGAAGATCAACGGTTCTAAGGGGTTCATGACTACTAAACTGCACAAGGTTCATGACTACTAAACTGCACAAAAGTTAACTCATGATCAAGAGCCTGTACCCAAAACCACCACGACATGTGTCTACACAAGAACTCACCAGGGCCTCAAAAGTGGTTTTAATTTAAAAGCTTTCTTCGACCTAGAAATCGTTTTCTCGCACCATAGCATACAAAAGGAGGACCCCTTTGCGTAGACCCAACAGTTATAACTGTTGCCATTGTACTTGCAATGTCTCTGGCCAATAAATTGCCTCATGCCTTGACTTACTAACCAATCAATAAGTGACATGTATCCATCATATTGAATGTGCCAAATTTCAAATTACCCCACAATAAAGTCCCTAGTTTCAAATTTTTCGAGCATTGTTTTGCAAGCCTTTTCCAGAGCCCTTCCATCTCAACCCTTTCCTACGCATCGCTTCGTTTCCACTGTAGTTTTCAACTACCTAAAAATATTTGAACTATCACCATGGACTCCTCTCCTGAATCAGTATCCTCTCCATCTACCAGTAACCCATCTAGCCGAGAAGAACACCTAACGGATAGTCATTATGACATATATGACCTAATATTATCTATTGCTAACTTCACTAGATTTCAACAGAAGTTGAATACCACACCAAAGCTGGAAACGACTATCTAAATATTTGGAAGTCGGGGTTGGCTAAAGGTCATACTACCCTAAGCATTATCGTTCCCTGAGCAAGTACAATGGTGCATGGAACTCTATGCTCTAGAGAGGAGGGCTGTCATTTCCAAGTTTGTCTAGATGATTTTCCCAATGAACAAAGAATTTCTCGAAGAGATGATGGAGATCGAAGAAGACCCAACTTGGCTAGGTTTCGATGAGGAAGCCCTAAATGTTAATGTACTAGAATTGTCTATTGAAAGCAAGAATATCTTCCTCACATCACTTTTTCATCTGGGAATTGAGCAACCATATTCATCGTCGCCCTACAAGTTGGAAATTTTCTCAAAACAAGACCAAATGGGCATATCCATGGAATGTCAAGTTATTAGTTATAATTATAACCTTATAGTTGATGAAATAGTCTTAGGCCTATTTTTTATGACCAAGGAGTCTTCTATTAGGTTAGATTTTGTTGTTTTTCGGGTAGAGATGACGCATGACTAATTGAAGAATTTTGTATCCATGAAGTTATTTAGGTACCAGTCCTACCTGCTATACATGATCCTATATCATAATAAGGACTTCTTTGACCAAACATATTGCAAAAATTCTATCGCTCAGTGAACCAATGAAGGGTTCATATAATTTTCAAATACCATTATGTCAAAAGTTTATGCTTTGTTGTTTGAATCCTCTCCCCCTAGGATATTCCCAGAGTGTAAAAACCTTATACAATTGAATCCAGAAGCTCTTGTAGGGGACTCCTTTTTTTATGAGGATCATACTGAACTCTGGATTTATGGGTCTAAGCTGCCACTGTATCATCAACATGTGTAACTCTCAATTTGTTTGCCCTAGAATGTATTTGGCAAAGCTTTGATTTTGGTATTGTGCATTTTTGTGAAGCATAATAGTACCAAGACTTTAAGAGTGGCTCGAGAAACATGTCCCATTATAGTCAAATCTCAAACGGCGTAATCTATGATCGGAGAAATGTTATCCAACCTTAATCTTCCCAATGGATTCAGCTAGAAATATGACCCCAAGGGTATATTGTATCTAATAAAAGAAGGTCATTAATGTTGGAAGAATACAAGCATGAGCCGCATAATGAGCTTGACAAAATTTCCAATCTAGAAAGTTGGGGGAAGTGAAGAAAGCTTTGCATCCGGATTCTGAGACAGGTTCCCATGTCATCCTGATGCCTTGTAAGACCAATGCTTCAAGAAAAATGTCATTAAGTGAGATGACATCCGACACTGAAACGGGAGAATCAAGGATCCTAGGGTCTCATACTAAAAAGGATATAATCGATCAACAATCTGAGTTGGTAGTACATCAAAGGCCAACTCCGACTTCATTCTCTCTAGTTATACTTGAGATTTTTCCATCAACAAAATGGCCTTGGGAGCAAGGATCATCTTCGCAACAAGATAAGTTGACGACAAGCCAAACTTCTCCAGTTAAATATGATATTTTGGGGGTTTATGCCCAGATTAAAGATGACAATGTGTATTTGCAAAAGGTTATCTTCCCAAATAAGACTATTGCCACCAAACAATAGATGACAATGCGTATTTGCAAAAGGTTATCTTCCCAAATAAGACTATTGCCACCAAACAATAGGCAAGATTGTTATCGGCCCTAGACTTCAGATAAGGAACCCTCAAAATGGATGTTCTGGAGCCTATTGTGTCAGGTGGGAGGAAGATACCAGCCAATTAAAAGACTACCCAAGTCACTTTGCATTTGGATGCTTCCTATCACAGGGATAAAATGGAATCACACAAACAAACTAGGGAAGGGGTATATCGTGATGTCCTGAAATATACCATGAGTCCCAATAAATTGTAGGGTTCAGTCAATAGAATGGAACATCTGCATAAAAATGAAAGGACAGATACCAAAGAAATGTAATTAAAAAATTGGTGAGATAGAAGAGCATGTAGCAAATCTGGTAAAAATCCCTACTGCTCTAGACCATGTAGAAGGCTTGCTGAAAGAAAAGGACAAGGAGATTATAGCCTTGAAACAAAAACTGAAGATGCACGTGATATTACATGTACAAACAACTGAGCTGTTAACACTTCAATTGAAGTAGGATAGGCTAAATGCTGAAAATCAAATGCATAAAGAAAGAACTGTAACTCTTGAAAAAGAGATTGATGAGCTAAAGAGACAGAATCGGGATCTTTTGTTGGCTAAGGCCACAGTTTTAATGGCTACATCCTCAGCAGACCCCACAAATCAACTCACCAAAACTATGGTTGAGATGATCATCAAAGATGCTCAATTTAATAAGACCGCGGATGAGCTTAAGAAGATGATGAGTAGATTCTCAGAAGCAATCAGCAAGAAAGCCGCGGTAATTTTAGAGTTGCAATGATCCAAAGGTACACTGTAGAAAGACATTGAGCAGTTGACTAAAAGGATAAATGGAAAGCCTTTGTTAAAAGTTGCCATTCGGATGACCAAACATTGGAAGCATTTTACTATTTCTCACGAAGAATAGGAGTTGGTTCTAGCAGCCTCCCAAGATGCCAGAATCATACTTGTTCACCTTAAAAAGAAACCAGAGTCTGCAAAGGCAATGATAGACCTCCTAAATGAAATATCTCACGAAGGACTTCAAATCTTTGCAATTAGGGACAACCAAAATTGTTATGGAGGCAAGGTAATAAATAAGAAACTTTTTGCTCAAAATGTAAATGAGTTGGCTGCTCGGTTATACCCAGATGCAGGATCTTTCACGTCCATGTTTACCAATCTCATTAAGCAAGGTTTTCCCTCTCCATGGGATGGCAATGGAGATCTATATCCAAAAGAGCACTGTGATGTCTTTCTGGATTCTACTCGCAATTTTGAGTTCAAGTTTGCAGACATTGAAGGAGAGTTGGAGGGTCATGTGGTTTTTGAAAAGGATTTTGAATATTTTGAGCTACTTGGATGTTTACAGAATGTCTTTCGAGCTTTCCCAAAACCTATTTTTGAGCATTTCACCGAGCTAGATGTTTCCTTGAGAGAAATGAAGATTTTTCCAATATCCCATGGGAAAATATTGGAAAAATATTACAAGAATCCTCGCCCTCAAGAAGCAAGTGAAAGCAGTAGTTTTACAAGTAGTCTGGGCGTCATCATCTCAGAAACCAATGTAACTACCTCAACAACGAGACCCACGAACAACTTATATTTTTAGTCCACATCAGTCCAACTACCAAGTGGTTTTGTAAATAAATTTTCCACTCTGAATTGTAACAGAAATTTGTTATGTAACATAAATTTTGTTATAACAAATTGTAAATCCTAGTGTTATAAATAGGGTGATAGACCTTTGCTGTATGGTTTTACAGTTTATTTGGGCTAAGTGTAACTTCTTAGAGATTCCGTTTGATCAAGTTTGTATGCAAGTTCTATCTTACATTTTTGTGATTGGAGCATTGGGGATTCAGAACTTTTGATGATTACAGTCTATTATCTCTTCTTTTGTGTTTACATATCTTCCATCTTCATGTGATTGATCTACCAAGTATAATGCAAGATCCATGAGACATATTTTCATCCTACATTTGGGTCAAATGCTATGGTGATTGTTTCCTTTCTTGTTAATGTGTTATGAAGCATCCATGATATGTTATTTGAAATCAAATTTGTTGTCCCTGTGAGGATCTTGTTACATGGCAATTACACTTCATGTTAAACTGTTAAATTTCGTTTTCTCAGTAGGTTTTTTGTATTGTGGGATTAAGATTTACTTTTCAAGTACCTTTTCCTCATTTCATTCATTCATTCTCTCCAGGTGATTTTATCTGTCATGTCAAGAATCATGCCCACCGATTCCCATCTCGTTACGGATATATCCCATTGATTTGTGATTCAATCAAGTTACCAAGATACTGATATATTTTCCTTTTGTTCATTGAGCAGACTTCTCAAAATACAAATATAATTTTACTGATGCCCTGGCATAGTTCCAAAATAGTATTGGAACATCCAAGGGACTAGCATCTTTTATGGCATCGTTGTTGGGGAACAAAGGAACGAACATTATCTTTCCCTGTGGAAAATGACAATCATACGCTCTAATCTCTAAAGGTGAGCAAGAATCAGATTCTTGGCTTTGAAATTCACTTGGTGACTCTACTTAGGAAAATATGGCATCTAGACGAAGGCATACCAAAGCTAATCCCAATCACAAGGACTTTCGAGCCCTGCAAGGTCCTGAGAGTTTAATTTCTTGGAGGAATCGTCGGAGAAATATCAACCACCGTCACTAGGTAATCCTCGCAAGATGTTTTATCCTCCTCTTTTTGGTCCTCGATTTCCTAAACTTGAGTTTGTCTTTGAAACACCTAGATGTCATTCTCCTCTCAAAACATCTGCCACTCCCCTGTTTAATCTCCCTAATCCTCCTATTTTACCACTGACAGTGGAGAATTCTCTTCACAACCTAACCCTCATAAAACAAAAAATATCATCACCCTAGAAGCCATGAACCTCATTCTACAGCATATAATGGTTAGAGGCAGAGGAGGCAGACCACCCTAACCAACCCCACTACGGATCGACCATTGGATTGTAGCCCTTCACAAACCTTTGAGGCTTCCTACAGTTCTTAGTGTTATGCCTTATCACTACCTCAAGTTGTTGCCGAAGTATGATGGTGGGAAAAGAACCTCTGCAGACGATTATTTTAGCACATTTCCAAGATTTTACTTATAATGTCTTTATTGAGAATGATGACATAGATATGAGGCTTTTGCTCAAACATTAGAGGGATACATTCGGAGATGGTTTCGATCCCTCCCTGTGGCCTCAATCGGCACTATGGATGAGTTAGAAACCACCTTCATCCACAAATGGGGAGAAAAGGGAGACAACTTGTATTATTTAACTGAGTTTTTAACCCAAGAAAAACAGTTTTGGATCTGTGGTGTATTTTTACGGAAATATTCAACAAATTGTATAATATGATTCCCAAGATATCAAACCTGCAGCCGCAAGGCACACTGAGGTAAATTACTACATAATCCTTGGTTTTGCACATGGCTCCCATTCTATCACAGGTTAGCCAGTGATTTCTACAGGCTATAAGCATTTTCAGGAGGACACAGTGCAACAAACAGTTATAGCAGTGACTGAGCAGTCTCTAGGATTTGAAGGAACTGTCCATGAAAATCAGTTTATGGAGGAAGGACACAGTGGGCACCGTTTTAGTTAGTTTCATCTATCTTCTATGTATTTCACTCGTTTCTTTTTGCTTGGATAGTTAGTAAAACTTTTTAGTTCAGTCATGTAGGATAGTAGTATATCTGAACATATTAGAACAACCTGTGGAAAATTTTTGCTTCAGTGCTCTACTTCCAAAAGCAATTTTGTTATGGACATGGAATGCATAAATTGTTTGGTTGTTTGGTCTTCCACAGCCAAGGTTTATACAAAAATTATGCCCATTCTCATCCCAAAAAGAAGTTATTGGTGCAGTGTTCTGTATAAGATTTCAATGATTTATGTATAGTTCTCATACATTTTAATTCTACATTTTGAGTATTTCAGCCGGTATCCCTTACATCAGAGACCCTGGACATCCCCTATGACATTCTCTAGAATTTGGGGGGTGCTTCCACACATTCCTAAGATGTGTTTCCCTGCCCCTGCATCCTGGAAACTTGGTGGAACGTTGTGTTTTTCACTTGGAATGAGTGGTTAGAGATAAGAAAGTAGAATCCTTGTAGTAAATACATAGAAAAATCAATTAGGAGAGAATATTTAGATGTCAACACTTAATAGGAAGTAATTGCAAGTTGCAACAAACTATTACTGCAACTCACTTGCACAGACTATTTATCAAGTCAGTGTAAAGTTAAAACTTAATTTTCAAACCCAAGAACACAGAGTTTGCTTTAAGTTTCATTCATTTGACGAAATAAACTTTTAGGCCCGGTTTTCGACAGGTGCTATAGTTGTGGATCTAGAGCATAAGTGCATACCCTGTAGAAGATTCTACCCAACTTCATTAAAAGAGTCAAGACCCTTAAACTCGCTATGGAACATCTAACTGGTTCAGTTTTTTTAGCCTATTAATGATTGATGTAGATACCTGCATGTCCATAACTTGCTCTAACGCACATCTTTTCGGTCAAGAAATATATATTTAACAAAATCTAACTGATGACAAAAGGAACAGGCCTTCTTAAGCCAGAGAATCCCAGAAGGATAAAAACCAAGATATGAAAAAGAGGAGTATACCAAAAGGCTTAAAAAAACCAAGATATGAAAAAAAGAAAAAAGTATACCGCCTCCTCACTTAACATCTAAGTCTAACCAGCTAAACTTAAATAAACCTAAACAAAGGACAGATGCTCTTCAAGCCAACTATCCTGCTTACCCTGCTCTGCCTCGCAGGATACCGCCTCCTCACTTAACATCTAAGTCTAACCAGCTAAATTTAAATAAACCTAAACAAAGGACAGATGCTCTTCAAGCCAACTATCCTGCTTCCCCTACCTGCTTACCCTGCTCTGCCTCGCAGGACCTCTCCAATTGTTGCCCAATGGTAAGATGCTATCTCCCCTAATCAGTCTTGGAAAATAGTCTGGCTCTATAGATTTCGCATTCTACAATTTTTGGTGTGCCAATAAGGCCAACATAGGGAGGACTGAGTCTTGGAAGCTGAAGCAGCGCTTTTATATCTCCTTTGATCTTTACAGTGATATTCTGTAATAGTGACCTCCACTATTGAACAAACCAGGTGCTCATGGGCTATAGGATGTCTCTAATAAGCCTTCACTATATATCATCAAAATAATTATTTTCTGAGAACTTCAAGATTTTAAGCTCCGACCTAGTCATCTCCATCTTATCCTCTAGCCTCTGCTCCATTTGGTCAACCAGTGCATCCATAATAAACATCTCTGCCTCAATCTCCATCGACTTCAGATAATTAACAAATCTAGAATCGATTGATCCTTTCTGGCAGAGAAAACCTAAGGCATAATGTATTTGTTGGTCCTTGCCTACGTTTAAAAAGAGTCTATTTATTAGGATAGTCTCAAGCTCACAGCTGATTCGAATTTGCTTACCATAATGTGCTGTCACTAGAAATACAAGGTACAAGTAAGATGTGAAATAGTTAATGGAAAAGATTCCCTCCTCAATACCCTACTATAAAGGAAAAACAAGCTTCCCTCAATTTGAAATGCCCTCATTATCATTAGTCGCATTAAGAACACACCAGTAGTTTGGTAAGTGATGTTGATTCAGCTTGATGACCTGAGTTTTTTTCAGGAAAGCAATTATTGGCAGAAATTTGGAAGGGAAGTTTGATACCAATCCATTTGCAAATTTGACAGCTTTATTCCCATGACTAATCCCCATCAAGACTTTACTTCTCTTGTCCCATACTCTATCTGGAACAAGGACCTGTCCATGTAAATTGGCCATATTACCAGCTTTCCATATAAAATAAAAGAAAGCCTTGCAGGCTCCTAATTAGGGTGTGCTTCTGGAATTGTTCCATCATAGATTATACTACACAAAAACCACATGGAATATTTAGTAATTAATTTACTAGCCAATAATTCAAGGTCAAAAACCTCCACAAAGCACCTCATAATCTTTGAACAAAGGTACAAGAGCACTGAATATGGAATACATCAACTTCTCCTTGTTCACAGATCAGACATCTAGGTGGTTGTTTCCTTGTCATATTTCCATTATAACTCAACAGCATAAAGAATCTATGTGCCAATATCTAATAGAGTGTGTTTTCTTTTGGCTTTCCCCGTTTTCTACCAAATCCATTTCAAACCAATCTTGGCTAAATTACCCAAATAGCACTACCAATTTTCTCATAAATTGTCACTGATGTAAGAATTGTATGCTGAACAATGATCATTCATCTTAATCACATTTGTACACATGGAATTCCCCTCCTTAGGAGAGGGAACTGCTCTCAAAAGCTTCCCAAATTCCTCTGCTTCCTCTTTGAATTTAGTTTCCTGCGTGTCTTTCTCTATCATCCTAGTAAAAATCTGTCTCCAGCCAATCTTGTTCTCCATTATCATGTAAGTGAATTACAGGGTTCTCCTCTAAACATCCCTTATTTCGTCCTCTCTAATTGTCCTGTCAGAAATCTGTCCCATCAACTTCTGTTCCAAGATTGATACTATCTTTTGTCACTGAAATAAGCACTGTATGGTGATCTTTCCATCTTAAAAAATTCTGTAGGCACGTGGAACTTCCCTCCATAGGAAAGGGGACTGCTCTTAAAAGCTGACTGAATTTCTCTGCTTCCTCTTTGAATTTAGCTTCCTGCATGTCTTCATCTACCATCCTAGGAAAAAGCTTTGGCTCTTGAATCCCATGACTAATCCCCATCAAGACTTTACTTATTCTCTTCTCCCATACTCTATCTGGAATAAGGACCTTCCCATGTAAATTGGCTGTATTACAGGCTTTCCATATAAAATAAAGAAAGCCTTGCAGGCTACTAACAGGAAGTGCTTAATTAGGCTGTGCTGCTGGAATTGTTCCATCGTAGATTATACAGTATACTACACAAAAGCCAAATGGACTATTTAGTTATTAATTTCCTAGCCAATAATTCAAGGTCAAAAACCTCCACAAAGCACCTCATGGTCTTTGAAAAAAGGTACAAGAGCAGTAAATATGACATACATCAACTTCTCCTTGTTCACAGATCAGACATCAGGTGGTTGTTTCCTTGCCATATTTCCATTATAATTTATAACTCAACAGCATAAAGAATCTATGTGCCAACTAATAATGTGTGTTTTCTTTTGGCTTTCCCCATTTTCTACCAATTTCAAACCAATCTTGGCTAAATTACCCAGATAGCACTACCAATTTTCTCAAACTGTCACTGATGTAGGAATTGTATGCTGATCATTCATCTTAATCACATTTGTACGCGCATGGAATTCCCCTCCTTAGGAGAGGGAACTGCTCTCAAAAGCTTCCCAAATTTCTCTGCTTCCTCTTTGAATTTAGCTTCCTGCATGCCTTCCTCTATCATCCTAGAAAAAATCTCTGGCTCCAGCCAATCTTGTTCTCCCTTATCATGTAAGTGAATGAAGGTTTCTCCTCTAAACATCCCTTATTACATCCTCTCTAATTGTCCTGTCAGAAATCTATCCCGTCATCTTCTGTTCCTAGATTGATAGAAAATAATGGATAATATCTTGTCACTGAAATAAAGCATCGTATTCTGATCTTTCCATCTTAAAAAATTATGTAGGCACGTGGAATTTCCCTCCATAGGGAAGGGGACTGCTCTTAAAAGCTGACTGAATTTCTCTGCTTCCACTTTAAATTTAGCTTCCTGCATGTCTTCATCTACCATCCTAGGAAAAAGCTTTGGCTCTTGAATCCCATGACTAAAATCCCCATCAAGGCTTTACTTCTTCTCTTGTCCCATACTCTATCTGGAATAAGGACCTGCCCATGTAAATTGGCTGTATTACAGGCTTTCCATATAAAATAAAAGAAAGCCTTGCAGGCTACTAACAGGAAGTGCTTAATTAGGCTGTGCTGCTGGAATTGTTCCATAGTAGATTATACAGTATACTACACAAAAACCACATGGACTATCTAGTTATTAGTTTCCTAGCCAATAATTAAAGGTCAAAAACCTCCACAAAGCACCTCATGATCTTTGAACAAAGGTACAAGAGCAGTGAATATGGCATACATCAACTTCTCCTTGTTCATAGATCAGACATCTAGGTGGTTGATTCCTTGTCATATTTCCATTATAATTTATACCTCAACAACATAAAGAATATATGTGCCAATCTCTAATAATGTGTGTGTTGTTTTGGCTTTCGCCATTTTCTACCAATTTCAAACCAATCTTGGCTAAATTACCCAAATAGCACTACCAATTTTCTCATAAACTGTCACTGATGTAAGAATTGTATGCTGATCATTCATCTTAATCACATTTGTATGCACATGGAATTCCCCTCCTTAGGAGAGGGAACTGCTCCCAAAAGCTTCCCAAATTTCTCTGCTTCCTCTTTGAATTTAGCTTCCTGCATGTCTTCCTCTATCATCCTAGAAAAAAATCTCTGGCTCCAGCCAATCTTGTTCTCCATTATCATGTAAGTGAATTAAGGTTTCTCCTCTAAACATCCCTTATTACGTCCTCTCTGATTGTCCTGTCAGAAATCTATCCCATCAACTTCTGTTCCCAGATTGATAGAAAATAATGGATAATAATAAATATCTTTTGTCACTGAAATAAGCATCGTATTCTGATCTTTCCATCTTAAAAAAATCTGTAGGCACGTGGAACTTCCCTCCATAGGGAAGGGGACTGCTCTTAAAAGCTGATTGAATTTCTCTGCTTCCTCTTTGAATTTAGCTTCCTGCATGTCTTCATCTACCATCTTAGGAAAAAGCTTTGGCTCCAGCCAATCTTGCTCTTCATTATTGTATAATTGACTTACTCTATTAATGTCATGGTCCTCTAAAATAGTGACCAAGTTTCCCATTCTTATATTCTTCTTTAAAGATCCCTTATTGGTTCCACTCTAATTGTCCTGCCAGAAATATATCCCGTCAACATTTGTTCCCAGATTGATAAAAGGAATGGATACAATCTTTTGCCACATACTTAGTACTTACCATGAACTTAAAAAGTTTAGTTATTTCCCTTCCCTCCCAGGCTGTGTTGTAGGAAACATCTCCCATCCCCTGCCCCCGGCATTTCCATGCCAGAAACGTTTCAAAACATGTCTCAGAACAGCCGGAAACATCCCAAAACGTTTCAAGGCATTTCAGGATTGAAAACATGTCCCCTGAAACGCAGACCCACATTTCCAACGTGTTTCAGCATGAACAGCCTGCATTTCAGCCCAAACAAGGAGTGTTTTGGGCCCACAGAAGCTATAAAATGGTGTGTGGAACCCACAACAAGCACAAAAATGCTTAATGAAAAAAATTAACAAAGGAGTTTGGAGTACAAGTAATAGAAGGCGAGACCAGAGCTCATAAGAAACAATGATAATATTACTTTATCTTTCTCATTCTACCCTTTTGCATAAAATTTTAACATTATAATTAATGGTTTCAGGATGTTTCAGAGTGGCTCCAACAACATCAGACTTCATAAAAAGAAAGTAGAATTTCATATCCCATTCAGAATTCAGCAAACCATTTTCAGGATTTCAGCATTCAACACTGAACTCTATAATCACACATTCTTCATGGCCTTAGCTTGTCAGACAGTGTGCCAAGACATGAAATGAGGATACCCCTTGGTTTTGAAACACAACAAACACATTAAATTAGTTTATCATTTTATCAAAATTGCATGATAGTGTGCTATTTAAAAATTTAAACTATTTTTATGGTATTTATATATTTTGTATCCTTTTAAATACCTCATTTCCAAATTTTGGGGGGGGTCATGTTTCCCCAACGTACTCATTTCCACTCTTTGTGCAACTTAGCTCCCAGGTCAGCAACATAAAGAACTTGCCTGATCATAACATTTTTGAGGTACTTTCCTAAAGGATCCAAGGAGATAAGATAAGATAATTTTATTAATGTCCAACAAATGACCACAAATAGGTCAATGGATCTGCTAAGTACAATAGTATCAATACACTATAAGTGCACAAGGGCCACTCCTCTCTATAAACCAAAAACAGATCTAATCTGAAATTCCTTTTGCTTGTTTTGCATTAATGATGAGCATAGGATGTCTTATTCCTAATCCTCCTTCAGACATAGGGACACAGACAGTTGTCCAAGAAACTGGTTAAGAGTTTGGCCTTGTTTGTTACAAGGAAACCAAAGGAAACTAGAAAATATTTCAATAAACATCTTCTGATAGCTTTTGGAGCGTAAAGGACAGAACAAACATGGTTCAACCGTTCAACGTCTTACTTAATGGTGATTTCATAATGCCCTCTCTTCCAGCAAAAATTCAGATGCCTTGCTAACCAACATTCAAGAGTTCCTTTTTATTTTTTTCCAAAAAAGGGAAACCGACCTTCTGATTTTAATTGCCTTAAGCTAATTGGTATGCCAAGGTACTTCAAAATGTTGTCTTCCAATATCACTTAAGCTTGCAACACACTCTCTATTTTCCCTTTTACCCGGAGCAAGGCATAAACCATTTGTAGCTTTTATTTAAACACTCATCCAAATCCACTTTAGCTCTCGAGGCCACACTGTTTAAATCTAAACCCCTTTCCATGCTTCTGCTTCCCTTCTGCTGTTTTGTCCCATTACGATAGTATCATCCCCAAATAGCTGGTAACAGGCATCAATGCCAAGAGCAACCTTTACTTCTAAAGATGAAGTTTTATCATCCCCTCATCCTAAGACCACACTGAGGCGCTTGAAAGGGATTCCCCCAAAATAATATACACGAAAGGCACAGTAGGACAGCTTTGTCTGACACCTCTTAATATAGAAAAGAATCTAGTTGGCATTCTATTTACCAATATAACAATTAGTTGTTTGCAAAAGTCCCTCAAGCCACGGTTAGTTATGCCAAAGCTATACCTCTCTTCTTTAGTACTACTACCATTAGGAATTCTTACTTCAATATGTCATAGGCTTTTTGCATATCTAGTCTGAGAAACATTGAAGTGTTTCTTCTACCATTCACTCAATGGAGGGCTCCCAACATTATGGTTATGATGTCAAGAATATTCCTCCCTGACACATAAACAACCTAGCACTTAGAGATTAGGTAGTCCATGAACTAGTTCAAACCATTAGCCAACACTTTCACTATTATTTTGTAATAAAATTGCAACAAAAATGGACCTCCACTTTCAAATTCTATTTGAGTCTTGCACCTTTGGGGAAAAGCTATGAAAGTTGAATTTGTTGGGGGCAACCTACCAATAAACTGCACACCTTTTACCATATCTCTCAACAGAGGAGCTTCCAAATCCTAGGTAAAATTAAGCAATTCTGTTACTAAAGCATCTTGGCCTGGAGTATACAAAGGTCTGGAAGAGATAAATATTTGAGAGGAGCAAAAATGCCATCTCCCTTTTATATCCATAAACTTGAGTTTGCCAGAGACCCACATAGTGGTTTGTGATTTGTAGTTTGTGGTTTGTGGTTTCTTTTTGAATCAGCCCTTAGTCCCTTTAAATCCCCTGACGAAAAATGTTCAAGCAATATACGAAGTATGCATTCTTTTGAGCATCGACTAAAACACTCTTTCTTTGTGCTTATTTTTCTCCAAGTCCTAAATTTCTCCATCTCCTCTAGGTCAGAGTTCATCAATCTGTCCCTTTCTTTTAGTTCAGCAATCTAACACAATATTTCTCCTAAACAATATTTTGTAACCTCCTTTAATTGTGCTTTGTCCTTAATCCTTCAAATTATCTTTTCAATAGGATACTCTGTATGTATTGTTATTTACAAATTAGCCTCCATTCACCCTGGGGAGAGAATTGCCCAGGCTTGTCATCTACATTCTTCATCAGGTCATCCATATCCTCATTACTAACAGCAAAGATCAGGATATGTGTCCAATATAGAGGTTGCCAGAATAGCACTAATCCTTTAATAAAGGTCGTCTAAGAGATAAACTATGCCCAACCTTGTAATGCTAAACCTTAAACCTTGTGGTAGATTTAGCTAGAAATATTTTAATCTCCTTACCAAGGTAGTTCTCTCAAATATTTTATTTCTTTCAAAGATACTTGAAGCATTTTCCTTGGATAACATTTTAGACCTTTGATCCCCAACATGATTTGAACAATTGTATTCAGCTTTTGCATATCTGATGAAGCCAACGCACCTTTCCAGAAGTCTTTCAAGAAATTTTCCCTGTCTATATGATTTGTTAGGGTGTTAATGCCCAAAAATGTCCTCCAGTCATAACTAGTGTTATCAGAACCCAACCGGTTTTGACAAAACCAGCCGGTCTGACCAGTTAACAGAGTGGAGCAGTCTAAACCGGTGACCAAAACCGTAAATGGTCGATTCTGTACGGAACCGACCTCCCTGCTCAAAACTGGTCGGTTTCGTATGAAACCTACCAATTTCGTACAGGCCATACAGCGGAGTGATTTTTTCCAATTTTTTTTGTTTTTCTTTAAAAACCCAAAAAATTAACTGAAAGGAGGGGGGGAACTAACCCTAGGCTCCTACTAATGCTATATAAAGGTAGAGAACAAAGGTAAACCTAGACCTAGTCATCATCGGAAATATTAAATGGTAATATTAAATTCTTAAAGTAAAAGTGCCATTCTCCTTATCTTTCATTTCTATCCTTTTCCTTAAATTTTTTAAAATTACTATTGGAGTGATTCCAACCTCATCGGACTTCAAATGCAAAAAGTAAATTTTTTTATCCCATTCAAAATTCAACAGGCTTAACAGATTTTAGGATTTCAAGATTGCAATGTTTCCACTGGTTTCTATCTTGTATGAGGGTATGTGATTGGGCATTTAATCAAGCACATCAACCCCTCTATGTACCTTGATGTTGGTGGTGCTGATTGTTCAGGTTGATGTTGGTAGCCTCAAAACTAATTTTTGAAAAATCCCTAGTTTATAGCCTAAATGTACTTTGGTTCAAATATGAATTGCACTTGGTGATATTTTGGTTGTATGCACTCTTGCTATATACATGAGAAACTTTGCATATTTGTGTATAATGGTTTGAATTCTGATGGGATGCATATGAATTTTTTTTTTCAAAATTTGAAAATTTTTTGTGTAATTTGGTCGACCGGTTTTGTGGTCCGGTTTTTATTCTGGTTCCAGCTCCCGAGGTTGGTCAGTTTGATGACCAGTTTGGTTATGATAACTATGGTAATTACACCTAGATTTTATTTCTATATATCATCTATCAATTGTGATTGTTCTTACATGCTTGAAGTGGTGGTCAGTATTGGTTACCAAACCACAACATATTAGCCAGGCTTTGGCTCTTAAGTACATGAGCTATTATGTATTCAAGCTCATGATTTTGTATTTTCGTAGTATATTATTTCATTATCTGTAAAGGCCACTTTTATGAAATAAGGGCATTGTCCCTTGTATTAGTAACTTGAGCTTCAAGCTAGGGTTTGTAACTCTTCTTGGTATACATAGGTGCACCACCCCCCCTCCCTCGTTTATATCTCTTGCCAAGGTTATGGATATGATCCACACATCTGCCTTACTTAAAGACAGGGTGATCAATGATTGGGTCGATTCCAACCCATTGATAGCATTTCCTATTTATTCACTTGTTCCCGAATCCCTAGACCTGCTATTTATTAATTATCCGATCTGTCACTACATGCCATTTGTTCCCAAGAACTAGAAAAAGAAAAATAGCCAAATTCTTAGGTCATATAAATCAATTGGTCCATAAGCAACATGTTTCTATGTAGATACAAATGATTTATGGAACAAACACCAGACCTAGAAGCTCTAGACTCTCATTTTATCAACATAATCAAAAAGTTATTTCGAGAAGTCTTCCTCCATTACTCAAATTTGCAAGTGCAATACACCCTTGTGTGTACAAGTGCCCCCAGATATTCTCTTCCTATGGATCTTTGTTTGAGTTAACTTAAGCTTCCCATGTCCCTCAACAGTCATCACTCTCACTTCACATTTAGTTCTTTCCCAATTGTAGGGGCCCAAGGGTGATTCCCTAAATGTTGTTTTGAAAATACTAGTTAAGCTCAAAGGGTGTATTAAAGATCAAATAGCAAAGAAAGATTGAAGATAGGTCAATGAAAAAAGGATAAGTTTGACAACACCAGTGCCTGCCCTTTGGGTTATGAAATAAAGACAAAACAAGGGTTCAAGTGCTGATGGAGAAATCTAAGTGGGTATCTCATTTCAAATGATCCCAAAAGCTTAGACATATCAATCTTCAAATAATTGTTGGGCACATGAATCTTGACATCGAGGGGAAAATCTCTACACACAAACCTTTCCAGTTGTTGTAATCAAATCAAGTAAAAGGGCATACTAAGAATAAATCGCAAAACTAAGTCAACTCAGTCTAACATCCGGTAGAATGAACTTCCAAAGATTTTAATCACAAGTTCAGTTCATAAAATTGCATACAACTAGGGGAACATGCATCCAGATAACATTTGAAATAGATTTACTCAATCAAGCAAAATGATTGCAACGTTATTAAGATAGAATCAACATGTAGAAGAATGAGGGAAAACAGTGAGGACATTGTTGCTTATTTCGTATCATCAAATAACTCAAAAGAACAAATATAGTACATGCAGGATCAAACCCTAGGTACACAACCCTTTGTCGATCTCTGAGAACCCATTATATAGGTTTCCTCCTACAGGTGCCCTCTTCATGTGCCAAATATATATTGCAACTCCCTAGGTACATGCCTTAACTGTTGTCAAGAATAGTTGTATGACTCCCTACAAAGAGCACCCTCATGCATCCCTGGAAAAAATGGGTAATTCCTGCCTAAAATAGCCTCAAACAGGGGGGCCTGCAACAATTGTCCATTCACTATAATTAGCATGAAATGAAGACTGAAAATAGTCCTGGTTGCACCCGTCTGCTGGTATAAATGTTGAGATAGGCCTAAGAAAAGCTCACCCTCCTGTTGGTCTGCACGCTAGTGTAAATGTTTACATTCAGGACAGAACCTGTCATAAAGGCAAACACCCAACAGCTGGAAGTAACTCCTCAATAAGTGTTCCCTGCTGCTGCTAGGAAATAGAGAATGTAACCCCCCACAAATGTGCCTTCTTAGTATTGTCCATCATGAATGTATATTATAAATAGACCCCATCAAGAGCACCCTCAGGATGCCATGATAAATGTCTGAATCAGATCCTATGAATAGCTATTGGAAGTGGTGAGCCCTCCTCCCATTATGAATGCATACATTTAAAGCAAGCCTAAGAATAGCATCCCATTGAGGGGCCCTTTTCCTACTGTCATGAAAAAATGCAAGCTGACATGTATAGATACAAAGTGATGTGCCTTCCATGGTCTAAACTTAGAATTGAAACAACATTATTTTCACAAAAAGAGGTAGTGCCCTCCTTGTGTTGTTTTTCATGCTAAACAAAGGCAGGAGTACCCTTTCCTTTCTGAGAATGTCATGAAAAATATTTGAACATTATACTTGGAGAAGCGCCCACTAAACTGAAGATAGATGCCTCCAATCCTTGCACTTTACATGCTGAAAATAATACAAGAAAAGGCAAAGAATATCTCAAAGGTGGTGTGCCCAGAACCACTGTTGTGTATACTGAATTGGTAAAAAGAGATGGTGATTGAAATCTTCTATATAATGTTAGGACTCAGGAGCCTTCAAAATCATTAAGTCATCAAAATCAAAATATATTACATACTACATAAATATCAAAATGCCACTAGCAAATATAAAAAGGGTAGATTAAGATGGAGGAATCTCATTTGTCAATAGTCCTCCTCCATGCCTAAATCAACAAAATCACCACTGCTCTCTTCTTCATCGTCCTCCTTCTCCACTTCTCTGCCCATCCCAAGATCTGCATCTACTAGTGTGGAGGATGACCTCTCAAGAAGATCACCATCATCAAAAGTGACCGACTCTAGCACTGGATCATTAAGATCGATGTTGCTAATACCAACTCAACATTGTTGTCCAAACCCATATCATCGAGAAACACATCCCACATCATTGTCCTTCACTTCACCCATTCCTCCCTCTACTTGTAAATAAGATGAAGGTTGGAGTGCACATACACCATCGTCTCTACCTTGGACCGCTCAAGCATGCTCTTCTTCAAACTATACAAGTTTCCATATGTGCTCCAATTCCTCTCAAAACAAGAGGATGAAGTAACTTGAGAGAGGAGCCACAAGGTCAACTGCTATAAAATAGAGCATGTTGCCCCATGAGTTTCCCACCAAGCCTAGGATTTCTTAACCGGAACCCCCTATCTCCAACCACATCGTAGACTCTAAGTCTCCCACTCGCATTGGAAAACTATACAAATCCCTCCTCCACCTCATGAAATGATGCTTTATACTGATATAACTGTCTAAATGTTATCTTCCTCCCCTGTGAAATCTCTCCATCCATGTAAAGGATTTTGTTCGAGGGCCCACCATTGAGCCACTCATGACTATAGAACTTGGGATTCAATGAGTGGGCCAAACAATGCAAAGGTGCACAATTCTTACCCTACCTAGCGATAAGAGAATCCTGTATGGTCGGCCATAAGCTCTTCGTTGATGTCCCATACTCAAAGCACTTATTTTGTACAACAATGGTCTTCATGGACTCAATCATGGAATCCCACCCCCCATAAACATCACCTAGGATGCGCTTGTCTGTGTCTACAAACTGCAAAAAAGAAATGATTGGTTCCATGATCTTAATGGTAAGATCTACCCTCTCCCACCAACTATCATCTAACACTATGTCCTTTACCTTTTTTCAAGCATTTTGATATGCCTTTCTCCAAAAATATCAAAACCCTAAAATAACCATGGACCCAACTTCCAAGAGCAGTTTTGACCTCCCTCAACCTCTTAACCATGGTGAATGAGGAAGCAAACCAAGTATTCGCAATCTTCAACAATGATAGATGTGTGTACTCTTTGTAAATTGTGAGGGCATTGGTGTGGTTTTATACAAAATTACAGATATGGCACGCATCATCAATAACATTGTCAATCCATGTCACAACTGAAGCAATATATTTGAGTGCTATATCCAAAGAATGAACAATGCAAGGTGTCCAAAATACCTATAAGAGCAATAAAAGAAAGTATAAATTAGTCTATAACTCAAATCTATAAAATGACCTTTCCTCTAGATGAATCTTGTGCTAAATTCAAAGAATGAACAATGCAAGGTGTCCAAAATACCTGTAGATAATTAGCTTCCACAATCATTCCAGCAACCTTGCAAACAGGTGCATTATCTGTGATGACTTGAACACAAGAATCAACAACTACATCTTCAATGACTTTGATGAACAACTCACCCACATATTGTGCATCCTTGTATTTCCCAAGAGCATCCACCGCTTTTAAGAACACCGATCCATTTAGGGAAGAAAACATGAAATTGATGAGTGGACGACGTGCTGCATCTGTCCATAAATCAAAAATAGTACTAACACCAAATGAGGGCCATGTTGATTTAATTGGCTCTAACATTTTATCCACCTCCTTTCTTTCCTTGACCAACAATGTGGTTCTAAGCTTCTTTAAACCAAGAGGCACATAAGCATTTGGAGCTTGTTCAACTAGACCTCGACACATCTCAATAAACAATGGTGATTGTGCCACACTGAATGAAATGAAGTTGAGATAAAAAATAATAAAAATGGTAAGGTCCATCTCATCTTGCACGTCTTATTAGAAAATCCTATCCATTGGACATCTTAGAGTTGGCCTCTTTATTGTTGGTTGAATATCAACCTCACCCCCATGTCTGCTAGGCCTAGTTCTAGAGGGTTTCCTCAAGAACGAAAGAGGATCCTCATTTTTCTGTTTCTTACTTGCAACAAGCCCATAAGGAAGGCCAAACAAATGGCCCTTAACTTGGTAATAGGTGCTCTTAAGCTCATTCCTGCATAAATTACAAGTCCAAATCGCATTCCCTCCCCCACCCAACTTTGACCCAAGCCCTAATTTCCTTGTCACATGCCTTCCACAATGAGTATTTCTTCTCTTGGACCTATTGTCTTGCTAATACAAGATTATATGCAACTCCACTAGTAGCAGATGGAGCACTAGCAAGATTAGATGAACTTAAGCTTGGATGAGGAGGAGAAGGGGAGATGCCAGTTGGGGCATTCATCCCTTTGCTTTTCCCTTTACCAGTTCCCCTTGTTGATTGAGGCATTCTTCTTGTTGCTTGATGATAAACTTGTAATGCTCCCAATGAAATCCACCCTCAAGTCACATGTAATCCCTTGAAAAACCTTCAAATGCTCTTCACCTGCAAAACCAACCACTCTCAAAGCTTGAGACTCACTTGCAAATGTAAAAGAATACGGAAGAAAATGTCATCTTTAAACCCACGAGCCTTTTTTCCGTCAAAACCGTGTCCTATTTTCAAGACACGTTGTGCACAGGTCAGGACACGGAATTCATGGTGTCAGACACGTGTTTTGGTCGTCTTTCAAAAGGACACACCCAAAACACTTGTCCAACACATGTCATCAGTGTGTTCATGTCAAATATGCTGACACAAGACACTTTGGCCCAAAAGGTTGTGTGTGTGTGTATCAGATAGGATTCCAACTTCCAAGTGAATGAGTGGTCTGAAAAGCCTCAAGGAAAAGTGATCAAGTCGAACTTTAATCAACAAGAAACACTTAAAATCACCTATAAATATCACGCTACTTCTTGGTTCAAACCCCTAAAACCTTCCTCGAATACTTTTGCTATAGGGCATGATGGCATGCTAGTTGATAAATGCCATGGAATTAGATCCAAATCAAGAACACATTTATGAAACAAACCACCAACAATGGCACCAAAATGCACTGGGAATAGATTTTAGTACCACGATATAGTATTTCCAAGATGGATGCCCATCTTAGCCTTCAATCTTGACACAAGCATACAAAACAAGTCATAATTTGAAGGCACGGATCTCAGGATAAGATGCTTGATCTGAATGGATCCTTGAAGAATCAAAATGGCCAAGTTATTTTTAAGAAATGTAGATTGGACAATAACTTCTTGTACAGGTTCAGTATGTACTATGAATGTGCGATAAGCGGTTCGACTCAGGGGGTTGATCAAGACAAACAAGAAGATTGTATTGTTGTTTTTTTAAGGAGAAGGAAAGACGTAGATCACTGCATCCTTACAATAAATGTGATAGCAAGTAGCAGCAATGACTAAAGCAATTCATAGTCTTAGAAGCAAGTGCTTGCCAACTAAAAGGGCAATTGACATGAGATTCAAATGTTACCAAAATTTCCATTACCTAAAATTGGATTGTATAGACAATCTATTTTGGAGTTAGATGAAGTGAAAAAACAATGGCAACAATCATTGGACCAGGAAGTCATAAAGCCTAGTACTTCACCTTGAGGCTCATCCATCATCATAGTACCCAAGAAGGATGGAAGCTGAAGGATGTGTACTGACTACAGAACTTTGAATAAGGTGACCATCAACAACATATATCCTTTGCCAAGGATTGATGACTTGTTGGATGAGTCGTAACAAGCAAAGATCTTCACAAAGATGGACCACAAATCATGTTATCACCAAGTGCGAGTGAAAGAAGAAGGCACCTAGAAGACAACATTCAACACAAGGTCAAGTTTGTATGAATGGTTACTTATGCCTTTTGGATTATGTAATGCAACTTTTATGTGTTTGATGAATAATGTGCGTCCGGCTATAGATTATTTTGTAATTGTATATCTAGTTGACATACTAATCTTCAGTGCTACTTGGCAAGAACACATCTCACATTTGAAACAAATACTAGACACACATAAGAATTAGTTAATTGTTAATCTCAAGAAGTGTGAGTCTGAAAAAGAGACATTGGTTTTCCTTGGACATGTGATTAGTGGAGGAGAGTTAAATGTTTGTCCAATGAAGATTGAAGCCATCAGTAAGTAGCCTACTCCTACTAGTGTGACAAAGGTAAGAAGTTTCACTGGAGCAACTCAATTTCTAGGGAAGTTTATTTCAGCATTCTCAACAGTAGCTACACCACTGCATGTTATAACACCAAAAGGTAGCAACAAAGGTAATTTGAAAAGGTGAAGATAAAAATCAACCATGCACAGGTGTTGGCTAGACCTAATTTGTAGGATACTTCTGAGATTGAAATAAATGCAAGTGGGTATGTCATGGGGGCAATGCTTATGCGAGGAAGATCAATGTGCCATTATTCAAAGTTGTTCCGTTGAGCAGTGTTGAAAAGAACTACCATAGCTATGAAAAGAACTCTTTGCCCTAGTCTAAGCAGTCAAGAAATGGAAACACTATATCTTGCGGAAAGAAACCATAATCCACATTGACCACCAAGCATTGCAATACTCGAAAGTCAAAGCAAAATGCGACAAGCAAGGCATTATATGAGGATATATTTTTCCAACAATTCCACTTGCTTATCAAATAGAAGAGATGTGACAAATAAACTCAGATATGTTGTCAAGGCCACCCCTGCAAAAATTGCAAAAGTGGGAGTGACTATGCCGCTTGAGCCCTTCACACATGATTTGTTGAGTTAAGATTACAAGGAGGATGTTGATTTTGGAGATATCTTCCAACAGCTCAAGAAGAAAACAGCTATCGATCTAGACAGAGATGACTATCATCTTCAAGATGAGCTACTCTACAAGTCAGGTAAGTTGTGCATACCACAAGGAAGGAGAATTCAGTTGACAAGGGAAGCTCATACTTCTTGATTTGTTGGACAAGCCTAAGATGAAAGAGCAATTTCAAGTTTATCAAAGGTTGTACTCTTGGAAGCACTAGTAAGCCCAATAATTGGACACTTGGGTTGTACATGCCATTTCCAACAAAAATGTTGATTTTTTTGAGCAGCATCGAGAGCCATTCTCTTAGGAGAATGAAGACACCTAGTCCGCGACCACGGTGCAGACTCAACCTAGAATTGAGTGATCATTCTGTTGAATGATGATATCTGGTCCTTGACCACGATATGGACCCAATTCTACACTGGGGGGACTCAACCTTAAGTTGAGTGACCATTCTGTTGAATGGTGACATCTGGTCTGGGACCACGATGTGAACCAGTCTAGCACTAGTAGACTAAACCTAGATCTGAGTAGCCATTCTTTTGAATGGAGGCACTTGGTCAGTTACCAGGAATTCACCTAGTCCGAGACTAAGGACTCAACCCGGGGCCGAGGGCCATTCTCCAAGAGAATGGAGTCGTTTGCCCTATTACTAAGTATTTGACCTAGTGTCAAATTATGCAACCTATGGCTGAGGCACCTGGTTTGTTACTAGGAAGACACTAAAAGCCCTAGACCAGGTCTAGGTATGTGTGACACTCTAACCCTTGATAAGTGGGCTTTGCGATCTTCTCCAAGGCTTAGCCACCCTTGGTTAGGACACCTTAGCACCCGATCTTGGTGTCACACAGAGTGTGAGATCAAAGCATTAGTAATTCTTTTTGTTTTTTATGATGTACTTTGAGTGGTGATGAAAGACCACCTTGACCACATATGTTGACCACAGGGGCACTTGAGAAAGACCAAAGCAAAAGTCAAAAATACATAAAGACCCTTAGTACCACTAAGATGTAAAAGTGAAAGTGCAAAAAGAACTTTAGTACCAATATAATATTATTATTTTGATCTTTCTAATTTTGGTCCACTTACAAGTGACTCAAAGGATATAAAAGAAGATCATTACATTTCATTATTACACACACTTGCTCTCGTAGGTACAGCTACTCCAACTGAAGATCTCGCAGAAAAGGAAGGTTGATGCGATGCCCTAGCATGGATGAGTCTAGCTAGGGCATTCACGCTTGTTTTATGAACCCTAAGCTAGAGTTTTATTAGCTGCAAGTTTCCATCAGTTTGGTGACCTAGGGTTTAACCCTATCTCCTCTTCCTTCTTCTCACGAGCAGCAGCAAAACTCTCAACTTCACTTCAACTTGACTCAGGTACGGTTCTTCATATTGATGATGTCTTGTATGTTCCTGAATTAAAGAAGAATCTTCTATTTGTTGCTGGCTTAGAAGACAAGGGCTACAGAGTCCTCTTTATGGACAAGAAAGTCCTTCTATGGGCAAAGGACGAAGATCTAAGCTCAGCTGTACAAACTGGGGTTCGAGAGGGAGGCCTTTACAAGGCTTCCGAAGATTCCACTCATGCTTTGGTACATCATATAGTTGATCCATGTGGACCGTGGTATAGAAGGTTTGGATACCTTCACTACACAGCTCTCCCAGGATTGTAGAAAATGGTCATAGGTATGCCAGAGGTATCTCCAAAACATGATGGAATCTACAAACGATGTGCTCTAGGTAAGAACACTAAGAAATCCTTTTCCAGAAGCAAGAATAGATCTAAACACATTTTGGATTTGATTCATTCTGACATTTGTAAGCCTATGTCTTCACCCTCTTTGAGTGGGTGTTTATATTATGTCTTGTTCATTGATGATCACTCTCGGAAGTCATGGATTTACTTCCTCAAGGCCAAGAGTGAAACTTTTGACAGGTTCAAAGAGTTCAAGGCTCTGATTGAAAATCAAATTGGCAAACACATCCGTACCTTGAGATCAAATAACGGAGGTGAGTATGAATCTAATGAGTTTGATGATTTTTGCGGAGAAGCAGGAATCAAGAAAGAGCTGACAGTACCATACAACCCTCAACAGAATGGGGTTGCAAAAAGGAAGAATAGAACAATCTGTGAAGTTGTTAAAGCCATGCTCACCGATCTAGATCTTCCTTTATCTTTGTGGGCTGAAGCTGCAGGAACTGTTGTGTACATCCATAAAAAAATCCCTCATGCTATCTTGGGGGAGAAGACTCCAGAAGAAGTCTTCACTAAGAAGAAACCTGTAGTTGACCACATGAGGATATTTGGCACTCCGGTGTACATTCATGTGCCAAAGGAAAAGAGGACCAAGCTAGAGCCCTCCAGTAAGAAAGGTTTATTTGTCGGGTACAATGATTGCTCAAAGGCTTATCATGTCTATGTACCTGGACAGCGGTACATTGAAGTCAACAGAGATGTGATCTTCGATGAGGAAGTAGTGTTTCGTAAAACACTAGAGCTTTCAACAGAAGATGAAGTTCCTCCGCTTAAGTTTCCAGATTCAGAAATTCGGAGGGAGGAAGAGGAATTTGAGGATCAAATTCCAGATGCACCTGAAGATACTGAAAGTCCACCAAAAGAACTGCTTGAAGTTCCTCCTTCCAAAAGGAGACCTGCTTGGTACCAAGAGACGGTGCAAGAAGGTGAGAAGCATAAAGCTCCTCCTGGGACTTTCAGAGAAAGCATAAGACCACAAAAATACTCTGATCTTATGAGTCAGCTTATCAGTGCAAAACCTTCATCATACGAAGAAGCAGCAAGTAAACAGGTATGGGTTGATGCCATGATTCAAGAGTACAGCTCAATCATGAGAATGATGTGTGGGAAGTTGTTCCCAGACCAACAGGAAAGTCAGTAGTGACATCTAGATGGCTTTATAAAATCAAGCATGTTGTTGATGGCAGTGTGGAGAAGTATAAAGCCAGATTCCTAACGCGTGGCTTCACTCAGAAAGAAGGCATTGACTATGATGAGACATTTGCTCCTATTGCCAAGTATACTACCATTAAAACCATCATTTCACTTGTTGTAGTATTCAAATGGAAGTTACATCAGATGGATGTAAAGACATCCTGTCTCAATGGCAAGATTGAGGAGGAAGTCTATATTGAACAACCTGAAGGCTTTGTGACTCATGGGAAGAAGACCCATGTATGTAAACTAAAGATATCCTTGTATGGACTGAAACAGACTCTAAGAGTCTGGTATGCCAGGATGGATGGATTTCTCAACAGCTTGGGGTTTTTCAAAAGCACGGTTGATTCTAACTTGTACTTTAAGGTTGTTCATAATCATGTCTTGATACTTGTTCTATATGTAGATGACTTGTTTCTTACAAGTGATGAACAGTTGATAGAATAGTGTAAGAGGGCGCTTACCTCTGAATTCGAGATGAAAGATCTCAAATTGATGCATTGCTTCCTTGGCTTAGAGGTTTGGCAAAAGCCAGGCGAGATCTTCTTGACACAAGGAAAGTATGCAGTGGATATCCTGCAGAGATTTGGGATGCAGGACTGCAAGTCCATGAGCATAGCAATGACTACCAACTTGACAAAGTTGCGAGACTCAACCACCAGTTCACAGAGTGTGGACTCTACTCTGTACAGACAGCTTCTTGGATCCCTGATGTATCTCGTGTATACGAGACCGGACATCTATTACACAGTGAATGCTCTAAGTCAGTTTATGTCTGATCTGAAGCACATACACTTGGTAGTTGCCAAACATGTACTCAGGTATGTGCGAGGTACTATCACTTATGGGCTCAGGTATGCTTCCAGCAATGGAGTATTATTATCTGGATATGTAGATTCAGATTGGGTTGGCAGTGCAGTAGACCGAAAAAGTACCTCTGGTTACTGCTTCAATATGGGATCAACAATAATCTCACTCTTCGTCCAGTAAGAATCAGGGTTCCATAGCTCAGAGTATATCTGAGGCAGAGTATATTGCTACAAGCGATGCCTGCAAGGAAGCAGTTTGGCTCAAAAAACTTATATCGGATCTGTTCGGCGGAAAGCTTGACTCAACGATCATCCATTGCGATAATCAAAGTTGCATAAAGCTTTCAGAGAACCCAGTGTTTCATGATAGATCAAAACACATTGAAATGAGGTATCATTTCATCAAAGACCTAGTGCAAAGAGGTGCTCTAGAGTTGCAGTACATTCGTATGAATGAACAGATCGCGGATATCTTGACCAAGACTCTGACGGCATCAAAGTTCGTGTACTTTCGTGACAAGCTTGGCATGGCTGAGAATGCCTCTCTCGCTGAGAGGGAGTGTTGATTTTTCTGAGCAGCATCAAGAGCCATTCTCTTAGGAGAATAGGGACACCTAGTCCGAGACCACGATGTGGACTCAACACCTAAAATTGAGTGATCATTCTGTTGAATGATGATATCTGGTCCTTGACCACAATATGGACCCAGTTCTGCACTGGGGGGACTCAACCTTGAGTTGAGTGACCATGTTGTTGAATGGTGACATCTAGTCCGGGACCACGATGTGAACCAGTCTAGCATTGGTATACTCAACCTAGAGCTGAGTAGCCATTCTTTTGAATGAAGACACCTATTCAGTTACCAAGAATTCACCTAGCCCAGAGCTGAGGGCCATTCTCCGAAAGAATGGAGGCGCTTGGTTTGTTACCAAGTATTTGACCTAGTGTCAAATTATGCAGCCTATGCTGAGGCACCTGGTTTGTTACTAGGAAGACACTATAATCCCTAGACCGAGTCTAGGCATGTGTGACACTCTGACCCTTGATCAGTGGGCTTTGCGATCTTCTCCAAGGCTTAGCTACCCTTGGTTAAGACACCTTAGCACCCAATCTTGGTGTCACACAGAGTGTGAGATAAAAGCATTAGTAATTCTCTCATTTTGTGATGATGTACTTTGAGTGGTGATGAAAGACCACCTTGACCACATATGTTGACCACAGGGGCACTTGAAAAAGGCTAAAGCAAAAGTCAAAAATACATAAAGACCCTTAGTATCACTAAGATGTAAAAGTGAAAGTGCAAAAAGACCTTTAGTACCACTAAAGGCAAAAGTCAAAATTAGAAAAGAATAAAATATTCTTATTTTGATCTTTCTAATTTTGGTCCACTCACAGGTGACTCAAAGGATATAAAAGAAGATCAATCCATTTCATTATTACACACACTTGCTCTCACAGGTACAACTACTCCAACTAAAGATCTCACAGAAAAGGAAGGTTGATGTGATGCCCTAGCATGGATGAGTCTAGCTAGGGCATTCACACTTGTTTTATGAAACCTAAGCTAGGGTTTTATCAGTTGCAAATTTCCATCAGTTTGGTGAGCTAGGGTTTAACCCTATCTCCTCTTCCTTCTTCTCACGAGCAGCAGCAAAATTCTCACCGGGTATATCTGAGTTTTATGTGCAGCCCCATCTCTTCTCGGGTTGCCCTCTTCTTCTTCACAGGCTGCCTTAGTTGAGGGCTTAGCCCTTTCCTTCACCCGCGGGCAGCCTCAACATGCCTACTCACGAGGGTTAGGGGTTAAGCCTACGGCTAACCCTCGAGTGGCCTTAACAGGCCTACTTGTGAGGGTTAGGCCTGCGGCCAACCCTCAGGCAGCCTAACAGGCAAACTCATGAGGGTTGTGCATGCGGCTAGCGTGTAGGGCAACCTGTTAGCAAGCCCGTAAGGGCTGCGGGCTAGCAAGGCTGCAGGTCGACATCCACAAGGCTTCCCAGCAACAAATCCAGGCAGAGATCAGGCTGCGAGCAGCACGGCCAGGGCCCAGGAAGAACAGGCAGCAGATTCGGGCAGAAATCAGGCTGCAGGCAACATGGCCAGGGCCCAAGCAGCAGACTAGGCAAAACGGGCAACAGGTGGGGCAGGTACGGAGAAGGTACAGAGAAGGTACAGAACAAGTACAAACAAGTTGCGGGCAGCAGCAGATCAAGGCAGCCGTACAGTCAGCTCCAAGCAACCTGCTATTTTTGGGCAGGAGAGAGAAAGTTAGGGCATAAAAGACCTAACTTGGTAAAAAGCCATTTTGGCATTTTTGGAAAATTGATCTTTTGTATAACCCAGTTAGGTTTGGTGGTTCTTTTGAAAAATCTCATTCATCTCATTTATGAGATGAATTACTAATCTTTTTGGGGTTTTTGTCCTTTAAAGGTTTCCCCAGTGAAAAATCTTGTGTTCAATGTGTTGATGTGATTGATGTTGTTTATTGCACTTATCATTTGTTTATGTTAGTCTACAAATTTTGAAGTATTCATGCTAATGCTAAAAAATCATCAAAAAAGACCTTGGGAAAGTATATCTATGGATTTTGTTGGAGGTTTGCATGCATCAAGGAAAGGCTAGGACTAGCTGTTTGTAGTTGTAGACTGATTCAACAAGATGTGTTTGATTATTCCTTGTAAGAAGACCATTCCAGGCCATGAAGCAGCAGAGTTGTTCTTAGCAAATGTATGCATACATTTTGGCCTGCCAAGTTCTATAATGCCTAATCAGAACTCTAGATTTATGGGCAGGTTTCAGAAAACAAAAGGACCACAAAGTTGAAGCATTCTACCGCCTTTCGTCCACAAATTGATGGACAGACTGAAATGGTGAATAGAACTTTTGTCCAATTGTTATAATAGCAGGCATCGAAGACCTGGGATGAGCAAGCACTTCACAGTCAGCTCTCTAACAAGGAAATTCATTCTTCCACCTAGAAATCTCTTTCTAAAACTTGTTTTGATTATTTTCCACCCTCACCTTTTGATGTTGTTTATGGACAAAAGAACCAAGACATACTAGCAATTAAAGAGGTGGAAAAGAAAGCAGACAAGTTCAACAGAAGATTAGGCAAGTTCATTTGAAAGTGCAAAAGCAATTTGAGACCAGTTAGCAGAAGTATAAGCTCAAGCATGGCCAACATAGGACAGATCACAAATTCTATGTTGGGGACAAAGCGTGGCGTTATCTTAGTAAGATTGCTACAAGGAGCAGCCCAAAAGTTGAAGGCTCTGAGATATGGACCTTTTGAGATCAATAAGCAGTCAATGGTAATACTTTCAAACTAAACCCACCTCCCTAAATGGAAATGTACTCAATGATCAAAGTGGAGGAACTGAGATTGTTCAAACCATCCGTGCTGGATGGGGAAGATGAAGAACAAGTTCTGCCTGCACTTGAATAATTGGAGGGGATAGTTTTGCAGAAGAAGGTCTGGGTAACTCACAAATAATAACAAAAAAATTTGTTAATTGGCATCAAGCGGTAAACTGAAAGGAAAGTCAAGTGGTATGAGGGAAACCAAGTTGCAAATAGGTTTCCTCGCCTTTCCTTGGAAGCTTCTAATAGTAATAACTAAAAGCCTCCCAATGGGGAGGTCTGATCCAAATGGATCCTTAAAGCATTGAAATGGCTAAGTTTTCCTGTCTAGTTATATACTTGTGCTTATGACCCATTTATAATCTTTGTGCATATAAACCCTTATTCAAATTTAAGCTTGTTTTCCAACTTGGTTTCCAGCTCAAAGTGTTAGAAGAAGCATGTATTCAATGCCTTGGAAAACTTCAAGAATGCCTTTGAAAATGGCTAAAGTAAAATGTATGCAGATCTTTGATCATGCAGAGGATTCGACAAGTTTGAGGTAAGTGTTACCTCCACGTTCCACACAAGGCCAACAAATTTGAAATTGGCCAAGGCAATGTAGGCACAAGGAGCTTAGGGCACAAAAGGAGCTAGGGCACATAGAGGTTTCGAAAAGGCAGAGGGAGGAGATACCTCCACCCTCCACATTAAGGTGCAGGCTAAGAGGCATGTGGAGCAAGAAGCAAAGAACCATGAGGAGTTAGTCAGCTGCATGGAATGCAGAACAAGAAGCAATGGACATGAGACCCCCTCTCACACACCACATAAGTACATTTGCAAAGTGTGAGGCCAATAAAGGCATGCAGCTAGGATACTATCTCTGCCCTCAGCATGCGATAAAAATAAGACCTACAAACAAAAGCCTAAGAAGGATGCTACGACCCACCTAGCCACAAGGAGGCAATCAAAGAATGACAAGTAGAGGGTAGGCAATCAAAGGATGACATGTGGGTAGCTTCGAATCATAGGGAGCCCCACGTGTCTGCCATGAAGATGACCTACTCCTTCAGTTTTTGCAAAATTTGGAATGTCAAACAGGCACAGCAATTTTCTCCAGTTGGATAAGATAAAAGAATCCTTCTTGGGTATTTGACAATTTTCATCCAAATGAATCCTCCTTCTTTTATCAAACAGGCACAGCAAAGATAAAAGAAAGAGGATTCATTTGGATGAATCAAGGGTTCCACTGTTCAATCTGAGGTTGGATGACAGGCTCAATCTGAAGAATTAAAGGTTCCAGTGTTCAATCTGAGGTTGGATGACAGGATCAATCTAAAGAATCAAAGGTTCCACTGTTCAATCTGAGGTTGGATGACAGGTTGAATCTAAAGAGGAAACTAAGTATAGCAATAAGATTGTCCACAGGCCAAGTTGACATAGGTGCAGCTTGGCCTTGGATAGTGAAGGCTGAATAGAACGACTTAGACAAAAGACCAAATTACCAGTTCCTCAAAGAGAATACAGTAAGTTCAGCATTGTAAGTATTTCCTAAATTTAAAATCTAGAGCACCTTGTAATCACCTTGTAATGGTAAAAGCATGAATAAGAAGAGCCAAAGCAACGTAGCCATTTCAAAGCTACATTTCTCCCCTACAGGTTTATCCAAAGCATCTCGTGTTATATGTATATCTGCGGTTGTATTAAATTCTATTAACATATCCCTGTTAAAGAAATCACAAATGCACAGTGAGTAATTCCAGATATGGTAATGCAAGCATATGCTTGGTATTGACATTCCCTTCCTCTTGGTGCGCAAGCTCATATACTTGCTTTTGAGATTTTCCCTGCAACCTTGTTCTGTGTTATTTGTTCTATGAAGTAAATATATGAACATTTCTAATAAAACATGGCTGCACTGAAATCAAGAAACAAAAGTGAAAAAAAGGCATTTCTCAAAAAAATTCAGAGAATCCAATTAAAACATTCATATTGAGATCGGATAGTTTGGGCATAAACAACAAAGAACGAAAACATTGGGTCAACTCTAACAAGAAGTCTTCTAAGCATACAGATGATCTTGAACTTTTAATGAAACTAAGGCCTGGTAAAACATATTAAGATGTTGTATTGCTCGACTGGGGCATTAATCTGTAACCCTTTCTTCTATCTTAACATAAATGGCAGACTCGCTTCTATTAAAAAATATTGCAGATATACATCTTTCACGCTGTAGAGACCTTTAGATAGTAAATTTCATTGCAATTTATAACACTCCCTAAGTGATGGGCTTCAGTTGAAAGCTCGAAACGTTGACATAATCATGAATTACTGTGCCTCCTATCGCAGAGCAAGCTCTGGATCACATGCAAGCAAACAACTCCTTAAGTGGTTATAACTTATGGTGGCTTGACCACCTAACCCTCTAACCTTAACCTTTAAAGTTCATTACATTAATCAGATGACACTGATATATAATGATTATTAAACAAATGTCCAAAACTCCCAACTTAAGATATTATTAGTGTTCACTGTTAATACTCCAGTAATGTTACGAAAACTTGACCAAGAGATTCGATTGTTATTCTGTTTCCGGTCTCGTTCTCATCAAGTCACTACAATAATACATTGCTAATCAATATTACATAGTAAATGCTAGGAGGGGGTGAAATCATGTCTATTATCCATGAAACCCTCCAGCCTAATTTCTCGTTATGTGTCCAATTCCCATTCTATTTCTTGTTTCGAATTTCTAAAAACATAGCCAGCAGAACAGAATAACCAACCGAACAGCACCAGACAAGATATTCAAGACAGCCATTATGCTTATGTTCCTGCCATTATGCTTATGTTCCTGCCATTATGTTTCTGTTATTAGCAACTCAATTAGACATGTTCACTGTTTCTACAATTATGTTGTTAGACAATGTAGAGAATAGGTCCAGTATTGTTAGTAGTTAACTGAAAGAGTTCTATCTTGAATTTTATGTTGAAAACGTTCAAGGGCCACATAAAAACAATCAGAGGGGCCTATTAATCCAGCGTTTGACACAAAACAGACTCAGAGCCAGTCACATAAGATATAAACCATATTTTCAGAAGCTTTACAATCAAAAGAACAACACCACCATCAAGGCCATATTAACTAAAGATTCGATTTCTACATAGTGTATACATTAAAAGAAACTACAAATCCTCAAACACTACAGAATAAAGGAGTTTAATGCAAAACCGTTCTTCAACAAAGGAATCAATCAAATGAGCTTAAAGGGCAGCGGCCAGGGCGTGGAACTGGGCACCTCAATCTTCTCTTTGAGACGAGAAATCATCTTGTCTCTTTTGGGCCTGGCGTTGCCATAGGAGCCCCTGAAGCGTTTGCCCTTCTTCGTCTTCTTATCTCCGCGGCCACATACAACAGGAGTTTCGTGGTTCATCGACCACCCCATGAGCAATCCACCGGAGCTCGGTGAGGAGCATTTGGAATTAGTAAAGCTTCGCATTAAACCGGATAAACTTTGCCTGAACGCCATGGCTATCTTCTTCCAAACCCTAAACCCTATTTCTTAAGATCGGAGAACCATCAGCGTTTGTTTCTTTGCATTTCCTCTTCCTTTATCTGGTTCACGATCATGTATAGAGAAGGTTTGCACTTCACCCCACGGGGATGACAATTATAGAGTATTTTTATTTGACTCCGTTGACGTGTCAGTATTCGGGTAATGTTAATATTTTGGAGTAGATTATGGGTTTAAATTTATATAAATTTTTAAGTGAAAGGGTGTAATGTTGTGTTTAGTCAGATTTATTTTAAAACTAGATTTATCATAGATTTATCAAGTATTAGAAAGGGATTTAATTTTTTTATTGTTTGAGTATTTGATAGATTTGGTTTTAAAAAGAATTTATTTTACTTAAAAAAAATATTTAAGTCGATATGTAATTTATATTTTTTATTTTTTAATACTTTTTTATTTATGTTGGCTAACATAATGTGATATGATCTTCCCACTAGTGGGTTGGAGAGCACCTGGATTCTCTCAGTGCAATTAATTTCTAATTTTAAAAAAAATTAATTGTATTAATATTGATATGCATAATTTATTTATTTATTCACATGGGAATAAGTGACTCGAAAACCACCAATATTTCCTTATATTTTATGGATGATAAAGGTGGTAAACCGTCACCGATCGGCCTTTAGACAGAAGGTGTGAAGGCCTAACCCAGAAGAACTCAAGGCTTGAACTCATGAACTCCCTCCTTTCTAGGAGAGTGTGTGCAAGTCTTACCAATTGAGTTATCCCTTGGGACTAATTTGCATAATTTAACTTCTCAAAAATTTTCAAATAAATAAAATTAACAATTTTTTGAAGGTTTAATAAAGCAAAGATAGTTTTTTTATGGATGATAATAATAAAATCATTGTCATCATTTATTGCACCGTTTTTGTGTGCCAAATGCATTAAGCTTGCAAAACATATGGCAATGCTTTAAAGAAAGTCAATGCTTTGGCTTTGGTGACTATACGGCTAGGTTCAATGTTGTATCTTGAACCTATGGCACATGCATAGAAATTGTCATGTGGTGGCTTAAACTATATAATGTCATGATAGATAAAACATAGCTTTATCCATATACAAGATAATATTTATCCTCGCTTATATAAATAAACTAAACTAATAACAAGTCTTATATAAACAATTAAACATAGTGCAAGTAAGATGCCTAAATTGCTCGCAATTATAAGTGAGGAGGGTTTAGGGGTACTAATTGACTACTTTTGATCATCGGAAGAAAACTAGTGTCCAACCTTCCTTGGAGTGCTAACAATAACAAGAACCAATGTTTGGTAAACCCAAGCTAACACAAGAAAATTCAAGAACACCAAATAAAGACAAGAAGGTGGAGAAGCATGGTGTGGGATAAGGGGCACTCAATCCACCCCTCTTCCCTATGCCTATTATAGCATAAAATTGATGATAATTTTCCCATGGAAACCAGTCCAAGCTTGAACTATGATTTCAACAAATTCAAAGTGCAATTCCAAATATAACAAGTTTTTTAAAAGATGACAAGTTAACATTTCACAATAACATTACCATGAAAGACATTTCCTCTCTTTAGACTTTTGAGCTCTTGTATTGTAATTGGCTTGCAGGCATCATGGTTTTTCCTATTTATCAATTTTTAGTAAAATTTAGATAACAATATTAAGTTCAAAGTAAACTAACAATTTTTAATGCAATTTAGATAACAATATTAAGTTCAAAGTAAACTAACAGCTCTCAAATTGCATTAAATATTGTAGTAGTCTAAGTGTACTTTTTTGCTTTTTTTTTCAATTGTTGGTTTAATTGTTCATCTTATTCATGTTTCAAACGTGCTCTTTTCATTTTAAAATTAGTAAAGAGGAAAGAGTAGATGTAAAATTACTGCATTTTGAGTACATATGCCAATTAGTGAATAGAAGAAGTTTGGACAAATGTTATTTGTTAACTAAAAGACAAATGAAACAGTGGGATGATTTTATCTTTGCATATATTTGTTCCTTGAATATCATAAAGCTCTGCCTCTTGTGTTGTGTTGAGAAATGTATAGACAAAATATATCTTCAATGCTCAAAATTTTAAATCTAACATGACTAAAACAAAACTAGCATACCCCCAAAACGGGGGAAATGAAACGCTGAGAAGAATTGTTATATGTTGTGAAATGAGAGAAGGTGAAGACAACAACACTTAAAGCAACTAAGAAAATGTCGAATTGTACTTTTGAATAGTTGGATAAGTTAAACATACATCAATCATACATAATTTCTTAGATAATTAAATTTGTTAATGTGTTGTCCCCTTAATGTATTTGTTATAGTTTTTTTTTGAAACTATGTTAGGGACAGTTATAAAAAATGGCTTATGCTTTATTAGTATAGTGTAATTGTTGCTTCGACTATCACATGGGAAAAGCCTTCACAATTAACAACACATGAATAAGTAACTTTGCAGGAGTAAGTATGATTTACATGTGCCTATTGTGCCTTGGATGATCATTTGTAATGGCTCCTTTGTTCCTTATACCTGTGAATGTTGTAGGACTATGTCAAATGCAAAATGTTGATTGTGAGACAATGCATTTTTTGAAGTAGGTAGGGGATTGTTATATTGTATTACTTCCCCACTCTTGTGCTTGTAGTCGATGTAGGTTGGCATTGTCTCCAGTGTATTTCTTGATATTCTTGGATGATTCTATTTGTAGTTGGTGTCAAAATCTCGAAAGCCAAGCATGTGACGCTCATTAATGTGGATATTGCCTGTAGGGACTAATCTTGACAAAGTTTGCCATCCATTCATCTCCATATTGGGATGGATGGTATCAGTGGTATCCTCATCTTCAGATGTTGGTTCATCGGGAGTGGTTGCAGGGATGTAGTCAACATGCCATGCATATAGGTATTTCTTATATTCTCCCAATTTGACAAAATGACATGTGATGTAAGGCCATTGTCTTCAACCAAAGTATTCAAACAAGCACAAAATAACTTACGGAAAATCTCTATTATCGCTACAATTTGGAAATTACTGGGTTAGGTTCGAGTTGATTTCTAATCTAGGGCTTTTATAATAAAAAACCTGAAAGAAGAAATCTATAACATTTGGCAGTCCCAGGACTAGGCGTTTGTGATTCAATATGAGTTTGATTTCGAAGTTTAGAGTGTGTTGGTTTTACATTAACCAACTAAAAAACTCATGAAAATTGTACCCATGGAGTCTATTTTCCTAATGGGTAGGCTATTCCATCATTTTGCAGAGCTTAACACACCATGAATATGCTTTCTCTGAGGTGATTTGCAATTTTCTTATCAATTTCTTTTGAACAATCATAGCAGACCGTCCAAAGAACCGACGAGAACAACAAACATGGGTAATTAGGCATGGCCTTGATGTGTGCGATACTTCACCAAGGGAAGAGAAACATACTGAGTGTTTTACCATCACTGATAATTTGTGTTGATTGTCACATGCAAATGCATTGCAAACAACCACATCTACATGTTTGCATTTAAACAATAACACATTTCTAACCTTGACGGGTATTGTGTTGCTTTAGCCATGCAACTTTTGTTATGGTGGTTTTAGTTTAAATTTTCAATCTCAAGTTATGTTGATTAATTAACTTGTTTCATGTATGTTTAGAGAACAAACTCGTTTCGCTTCCTTTGTTTTGACCAGACGACTAATGCACAAGTGACACATATCCAAATTGTTTTAAATCTATCATGGTTTACCCAAAAGTCATATTTAATTTGTTTGGGCTAGACATGAATCAATCATAGCGCTAGCAAGTATAGATAGCATAGGACAACACGTAAAGCTAGCATGCACTTCATAACCGTGTCAATTGATATTGAGTCATCCATTATTCTTAGTGTTGGAACGCATAAAGTATTGCTGCCTCATCATACCATACCACCATAGGAAGAAGAAAGGATTGATCTCCCATGAAAACACAAAGATCTACTCCATGAAGCAAAGGCCAGTACTTCCCACATAGTTGTATATTACGACATCCTGGTTTATGCACAACCCTTAGCCTGAATTCAATTAATATTTATGCACCATTTACATAGTGAGTTATCCTAGAGGTTGTTGTACAGTAGAAAAAAAAGCCAAAAAGGACAAATATTTGATAACCATGCACCGATTACCAATTACTATCTCTATACCTCAAACAATTCTATGTATTGTATGGTCTCATTAGTAAATACCTCTTCTCTAAACTTGGCATTTAGTTTATTACTCTCTTGCATCCTCCAACTTGATGCATATTTGTCTACTCTTCACCTAAATGTATGTACAGTTTTGAAGCAAAAATTTAATAAGTATTTTAATCAATCTCAACTTTATAAAATTGAAAATTTTAATTACAATAATATATAAATTTATATAATCAATTTAATCAATTATATTAAAAATAAAAATAATACAATTCAAAATACTAAATACAATTTATTTCGTTAATAAAAAAAATTGAAATATTTCATTTATTAACTATACACAAGAGCTACACAATTTGAGATAACACATGTTAACTCCACAATTAATCTTTTTTCCATCGCTACATGAAAGTTTTAAAACAAACAATATATTTTTACATATAGAATATGTATTATTATTAATTTGTCTTTCATTAATTTTTATATTAATTATCTCCACGTGTAGTTTCCACGGCAATGGCACATGTAACCGTGTAAATTTATAACATCGTTTCCACACACCTTATTATACCTGCCGCGCAGGTATATTGCAATCGATCGATTTCAAACCCCGTTGACTTTGGGTATTAGTTGATGCAATTTGATGCAGGTTTAAAAAATTAAACTCTGTTTCCAAAGTATGACTTAGGGGTTTGTAAATTATTTTTTTTAATTTTGTTAAAAACGTATTTTTGTCAACAGGTGATTGGTGGAGAGGAGATGATGTCAACATTGGGATTTGGTATCTGGATTTGAGTTGACATGTGGCAAGATGACATCATAATGATAAAAATAAAAAAATAAAAATTATATCCATTGGGGCATTGGGGCCAGTTGTTCTAGTTTTTTTCAGACCTCGGGCCATGGGCCATGAGACGAGGGTGCACAGGAAACTCGGCTGGAAAGTTTACTCCTCTGGAAAGTTTACTCCTGTTGCCTGTTTCCCCGCCAGGGATCGTTCATCTCCATTCTTGAACAAAGAAGACGAGACAGCCCTCCTGTGTAATAATGATTGACTTGAATATTGATGAGGATCGGCGGTAGTGAGCTGAAAACCCTGCGGTGCAATATTATCAAACCTGCTGTAACCCTGCGGTGCAATATTATCAAACCTGCCACAGCTTTCACCATTCGGTAGTACATGATCGCTCCCAGACGATCTTCCGCTACTCGAAGCTGGTGAAAATAATAGATTCTTTCTGCTGCTGTTTTTGCGACATATTTGGCGACTCCTGTCTCGAACAACAGCTCTGTAAGTGAAAGGTATCAATCCTTCCATTGGTATTAGTTGGATCTGTATCACATATGGCTAATGATTAAATGCTGTAACACTCTGATGAACAAGGCCAGAACGATAATCTAAATTTGTGCAATAACACAATATCAAATTCCCAATTTGTAGTTTGTACATTATGGCTCTTATATCTCCTGTTATTGCGCCACAAGCGCAGTGCGTCTCCTTGAGTAGCGCGCTGATGAGAGGGAACAATTGTTGTGCCCAAAAGGACGAACAAGAGCAAAATCTCAGTGCCCAGTAATTTCCCCATCTTTGGGGAACAACAATTGAAACGACTGCAGATCTTAAAAATACAATAGTCAGTGCATTGGGACGAATTACACGTTGTTGCAGGTTGTGCAGGCCTAACACTGGTCTCGCTTAAGTACGAGATAGATGACACAGAAGCGGCGGAAGTGCTCCGGATATCGACCAAAAGTAGAAGACAGAGTTCGTACCGTCTCTTTGAACATACAGTCAAACTGCTATTAGCTTT
>LPNX010092333.1:329131-349764 GCA_001517045.1 Pseudotsuga menziesii | reverse complement strand
TGATCTGGGTTGCCGACTAGCTTCATGACCGCAAGTATTATATATATATATATATATATATATAATACGTGTTGGTTTTCTTTTCAGTCTGCGTTTTGGTATATCTCACCTATTTACAGATCAACAGATTAAAAATTAAATCAGCTGTAACCTGGACACTGGACATGATCACAACTGTAATTTTATTACATCTGAGTCCACCACGGCTGCGAGTTTGTGTGAATTTCAGAATCAATCTGTGGAATATATTGTAAACCCATGACAAATTAGTAACGACTAACTAAACCTGGCATTATCAAGATGAACTCAAAGTTGTGCTAAATTTGGTCCAGAACTGCAGCAATTCGGTGGAAATCGGGATCAGACAACGGAGTACTGAGCATTGTGGCCCTGTCACCGAGTACCGGATACTCAGTGTTCTGAAGCTGTTGCCATGATATTCTGAAGCTGTTGCCATGATATTGGGAAAACGACAGAATTGAGCAGCTTGGTTATGGTTATTTATGTTACTAGTAGAGACTAGATCTTGAGACTTGGAGTCTCTTGTAATATACATTGGCAATGTCTCCTCCTGCGTGTGGATTACCGAGTATTTTATGGATGTTTTTTGACTAGAGGAAGATTGATTATATGGCAGTCGTTAAAAATTCGAAATAAACAACTATAAAGAAAAGAATATAAAAAAGCGCTGTCACTATATATTTTCTTTAAGCTTGGTTTGATAACTAATTAATTGATATACACATAGAAATATAAACAACACAGTTACAAGATGTAACAAGTAATGCAACAACCTATAAACAACAAGTAATCTCACATAGAAATATAAGTACCATAGCAACAAGTAATACATTGTTGCGAGTTTGAATGTTTCATAATTTCTTCAACTTTTAGCTTTAAACTATATACAATATTACAATAAATATTTCTAAGAGGCAGGTATAAGCAGCCTTGCTGCTATTTCACTTGTTTAATTTCTTGTCGATTTTAGCTATGAAGAATGTTTGACAAATAAAAAACATATTATACTACATCTTATTTATACCATACATTATACAAATTAAATATGTGTACAAATTAATAAAACATATATTCTGAATCTTTTTTTAAAAATGTGGTTCACCATTTGTTAGAGGGCTACTCCACGGAAAATTCCAATACTTGATATTCAAACTGAATCAAGGTATGGTTAGCTCATCATTCACAACATTTATTACAAAGGGCTCCACAAGAGCATCATGTCACTTACAAGAGTAGAACCTGGGTGGGGAGGGTAACATTCATTCCTTCCAACCACCCAAGCTACATCCATTTTGATAGACCTCGTAATATATTCCGAATCTTTTGCTTTAAGGTTCAGTGCTTTTATCCTTCCTCGTTACTAGTTAGATATCATTTGCTTGCTTACTAAAGACATTTTGATAGACCTCAAGAGAATGACACCCTTACAATAAACAACCATTTAGTCAACCACCCGACCAAGAATGATTGAGGAGTTCAATGGATTGATAACCGTATTTTTTATTTATTCCCATCAAGGACCTAGGGATAAAAGCAACACAAAGAAATTACTCAATTATCACTTTCATAACACAAGGATAACCTTATCGGGTATCCTATACAATATTTAATGCCAACGTGCTTCATCTTGGTGGTGCCTAACGGAGCTGGGCCCAGCCGAAGGTTATATACGTGTGTTATTTCAAGCATCTTATCCTGGTACTCGAGCAAGCCTGAGCCTGGAACTCGCTCGAGCTCTCAAACGAATGGTTGGTCCAACCTGAGCCAAGAGTAATGACACCACTTATCTCCACATTTGGTCATGAGAACACTTGTTTATATTTCTTGTAAACAGGCCAACAATTGTCTGGACACTTGTAGCCTATAACGCCGGTAACACATGTAGAAATAAGCTAGTTGTTGTTGGAAGAGTAATTATATGTGGCAGTTCATGTTGAGGTTCATGAAGAAAGAAAGCATAACATCCCATCTGGAAATATTATAGGCGAGTGAAATCCTTTAAAGCTAGAAAATTAGAAACTCAATTTCATAAATTCACATGCATGTTGCTAATTGACAGTCTCCATTGCATTATGTGCTCAAAAAAACCTCTATAACCTGTGAGAAAAAGGGGCATCCGAGAGAGAAAGACATGAAGCTCTAGATTCCCAACTAATAAGTTGGCCCTCTTAAATGGACAAGTTGTTGGCGGGCGTTGTTGGAGCAACGTTGGGAATGATGGGCTTGGAAATGGACCTAAAGAGTAGGAGGTTCATTTTACATGCAACAAACTAGAGAAAAAAAATCAGAAACAAACGAATGCAATTGAATGAAAGGAGTTTATATCAGGACATTGTCTTTTTCATTACTTTTATTTTTGTGTCCATTCATTCCAAAAATGGCAGTAAGATAGATCTCAAGGTCGAGTCTACGGGCACGTTTGTAACAAGTGACCAACCAAAAGGATGAAAATGGACCTCTTAGTTGAGAGGCATGTCATGGTCAGCTATGAAAGAATAATAGACCAACTCCCTATCATGCATGGAGCTGTTTAAGCTCATTGTACTCGAAGGCACTCTCACCGCCGCTTTCAGCTATGTGCTCCACGACACTCCTCTCTCATGAAGCAAAGGTCAGTACTGCCCCCATAGTTGTATATTACGGCATCCTGGTTGGGATTGGTAGACACTGTCTTTTTCATGCGTTCATAATGGTTGAGCTAGTTAACGTAAAACCAACACATTCTAAAAAAAAGCTCATGAAAATTATACCCATGGAGTCTATTTTCCTAATGGGTAGGCTATTCCATCATTTTGTTGAGCTTAGCACACCATGAATATGCTTTCTCTGAGGTGATTTGTAGTTTTCTCAACAATTTTGTGTAGTTACATCAATTCACTCTGAATTTGTAGTGGCATAAGAGCAGAACGATCGTTGGAGGTGGAGTAAGAGTGCGCACCTGTAGGAGTAAACCCATTGGAGTGTTCCCCTCGTTGTGAGTAGCGGTCGAAAGAATCTCCCTCGTTACCGTGTGACTGTTGACTGTGGTGAGCGAGAATGAATACTGGCAGGATTGCATACAGGAATGGAACCAGACGCATTTAGAACTCCATTGCTTTTTTTATCGAAAGAGCTCCATGGCCTGCTTAGTCGCCTTCCCCTTTCTAGCTCTTAGTAGCCTTCCTTTATCAGAACAAGACGCAGAAAGACAAGCTTCCCTCAAGTTTACCCCCCTAACTTGTATCATGCTCTCGATATGGAACCGTGGATAAACCTCCAACGGTGGTTTCCAAAGCTCCAAAAAAAGACGCCATAGACTAATCTTGGCTCATTCTACAACATACCGACAAAAAATTCACGAATACTATGCGCTGCGTTGGAATGTAAATGTTCACACATTAATGTTTTGATGATACATGGCACGTTTTCATTCGGTCTCGACAGACCGATGAAACTTGGAGACAAACAACCCCTAAAAAAATGCTTTCGACGTAATAATATGATTTGAAAATAACTAGATGCTTGTACCTGGGGTGCAATAAAAGAACTTTGTGTTGCAAGCTAAGCAAGGAGATGTGGACATATACAACAAGAAAGACAATTTGAAGTGTTGATACAATATTTTAAAGACATGACAATGGATTGTTAGTTTTTGTAGTTCTTATGTTACAATCAAGTAACATTGCATAAATTTATGGATCTATCTACTAAAAAAGTAAAAATATTTCAAATTTATAAAAAGAAACAATAAATAATTTATTTATACATTCATGGGTAGGTTAATGGACATCATTGGAAAATATCTCAAAAAATATAAAGAAAAACTTAAAATTGTCCAAATTCTAATAATATTTAAAAAGATGGTAGGTTAATGGACATCATTGGAAAATATCTCAAAAAAATATAAACAAAAATTTTAAAATTTTTGGATATATCTAGAAAAAGATAAATTAAATTCATAATAAAAAATAAGATTTATAATATTATGAAAAAATTATAATTTGATTCATATATCCTTACATTTAAGAATTTAGTAGGTCTACAAATATAAAAGCCAAGCAATTCTAATTTTTTTTGTCAAATTATTTTGACTATTCAAATGAATTCATATACATTTCAATCATCTTACATTATAATGTTTTGATGCGAATACATATATGTTAATGCAAAATAGAACATTGATATGTAGATTACAACAAGCAATTTGTAGCTTGTTGAGGAGTAGATCATGTACATGAAAAGTAGAAAAGTAGTTAGGGAGAAGGGAGAATTTGGAGTTAGCTTGAAATGATGTAAAGGAAAATGAAGTAGTGGAAAAAGAGAAGTACCTACATATAGAACATATTTAGGGGAGCTCCAATGATTGTAGCAATGTCTCTGCATTTTTCCTTACATTGACATGTGGATTATCTTGCATACGTTTGTAACAGTCATAGGAAAATGTTGGGGAGATGTAAAGATCATTAAGGGACGGGACTCTGGAAAGCGCAGTGAAGGTCAAACCTTGACGCTCCATTGTACCGATGTCTATTGTAGCCTTTGGTACTGCCATGCCTTGAGATTTATGTATTGTTAATGCCCATGCCATTTTAAGTGGGATTTGAGTACGACCCCCCCGCCCCCCCCCTTTGTATAGGTGGAATTGGTAGAAAAGCAGGGTTGTTGGTATCCCATGCAGGACCAGTGTACTTTTGGAAGTTAACAACAACAAATTTTGGAAGTTGTGGAGGATGATGGTTTGATTCGTAGAAAATATCAACCACTTGTTTGAGCGATCCATTAACGAGGCATGCTGAAACCCATAAGTTTGATGTTAACATTACTCGCTGCCCAGGGAAAATCAACACTGCACACTCTAGTTGTTCATCTTCCATTTGAGAAGTAGCATGGTTGTTTATGTGCTCAGCAATAGAAAGTGCTATTGGAATTTGCAAAGACTTCAACATCTGTAGATTATGAAGCGAAGCTAGTTGGTTGGTTGCAAATAAGTGCATGGAACCTTTGAAAGCAGATAATTCATCCTTAGAAAGGAAGGAGTCTATACTGGACATGAGAAGCTTCCAATCCTCTATAGTAGCTATTGCATTTCCAATGTTGTTAAGAAGGTTCCTGAAGGTGACCTGTGATGGGTCATTTCCTTGCTGGCGAAAAACAGTTGAGAGTGTTACAATTGTGTTGAAGTTGGGCCAAAGTGCAGTACCATGGGAAGAGCCTGCATACAATGGAATGTCCATAACTGGTGGTGGTTGGGCAAGGTTTCCCACAAGAATAATTGAGCAGCCACCAAAAGAGATGTTTTTATGGTGAGGGAATGCTTCACGGAGACGTTCATCAATCTGGGTTAAAAGTGTTGGGCCTAGGAAGCTCATTTCATCAATGAGAATGTAGTGGATATGGTGAAGTTCCTCTTGGAGGTTTGAAAGTGAATTCCCTTCCAAAGGCATGAAATTTTTTATAGGAATATGAAGGGCCGAATGGATAGTAGACGCTTGGATGTTGAATGCTGCGACGCCGGTAGGGGTCAGTAGCAAGAGCGGGGACTGATTGAAGTTTTTGGTCAAGGAAAGAGATTCTCTTATGCAGCAAATGAACAATAATTTTCCAGTGCCAGTAGTTCCTTGCACAACCATTCCGAGTGGAGGACTTGTTAGGATGTTTGCAAAGTGATTCATGACAATGGAGTGGGCTTTCATTTGAGTTAGAGACAATGTTTGATAATTTGGTGTATCAGAGTAGGATGGTTGAGGGAGGTGGTGGTGTGAGCGATTATTTTGTATGAAGTCAATGGCAAGTTCTTGCAAGATGAGGGGGATGGTCGTATCATGCCAATTATGGTTTTTGTCAAAGTCACGACGACCAAGGATGTCAAGATCACTTATTTACATGTCATTGGTAGGGTGTAGTTGGGAGAGCGATTCCCATTCATCTAGTTGCATGGGTTGTTGGTTTTGCAAATCGTCAGAAACCATGGTGTGTTCTGATAAGGAAAGGGGTTCAATTGGTTTCCGATCAACATGCCAAGGAGTGTAGGTCAATTTAAGTTCTTGCCAGTTTGTAACAATGGCATCGTCGGAAGCACCAATGTCGAGTTGTACATTGTGGAAAGGTTTGTATAGCATGAGTTCAAATCTGCAAAAATCAATGAACAAGGGTATATCTATGGAGGGGATTGAATAGTAACGGGGAAGAACACGGACGATGGCGGGGGGATCTCTTGGTTTCCATTTTTCTTTTTTTCGATGAGCATTATATGACCAAGATCTTGTAGCCTCAATGAGAGATATGGAATGAAGAGCGGAAGGGCGTGAAAGGTAGGCATCTATGAAGTTTGTTGATGTGAAGGATGAGGGATTGTTTGATGAAACACGTTTATAAGTTTTTCGGTTGACATTGAGGGATAAGAAAGTACGACTACTAACTGTGAGAGGTAGTTTTTGCAACATATGGCATGTTTCTTGGGCTCCAATGTCACGATCAACAAGTGTTTTTGACAGGAATTTTTGAATAGCAACAATGGAAGGGTCAAGAAGTGGTGCAGCATGGATAATTCGTCGAAGAATTTGGTGAAAGCTTTCAAATTTTGTTTTCGATTTAGATGCATACTTAGCAATGTATTTTTGAACGACATGTATGTTGAGCACTGGTTGACAATCAACATTGCCACGCCATATTGATAGGATGGAAGGGATATGTCTATTCAAACGATCATCATTGCAAGCTGGTTTATATGTTTTTTTGCCATTGGTATCAATGAACATGGAAGATGTGTTTTGTAAAGGCCATGGTGCATTATAATGACATGTGTAGGAAGACCCCTTTTTTCGGAGGCATGTATTTGTTGTGCATTTTGTGTGTTGTTGGATGCAATTGAGTAGTTCTGTATAGTCATGAAAAGGGTTTTTTTTAGAATGTCATCAGTAGATAACAGGCATGGATCAGGCATAGCAGAGTGGGGTAAGAAGGGGGCTTGTTGGTGGTTATCTCGTGTGTTCCAAGTAGAAATAAATTGATCAAAGAAGTCCTTAGCTTGATCAACCTCAGTAGCATTCTCCCAGTCAAGCGTTTCCATATCAGGTGCATTCGGTAACCATATGAAACCGTGAATATATGCAGAGCCTCTACTTTTCCATTCATACCTATGCATGCAATATGTATGTGGAAAAATAATAAATGGAAAATAGATATGTTGTTGGAAGACAGGATAAGAAACTTTACCTATACCAAAAATCGTGTGCGTGGAGGTGTTTAACCAAGACCTCTTCATGAAATATTGTGAACCTGTGGTGCATGTAAAATGATGCAAGATGTGGGTTGGAGATGTTATTTTGTTCTCTCCATTGTTGGTGCTTGCTCAAAGAAGTGGGTGGTGTCCCAGGCATGACTGCATGTAGGTCGGGCCACTTAGTGTCGGTCGCACTCAAAGTGAAGAAAAAAGTTGGGCAACCAAGCCAGGAAATCATATCTGTCAATTCGTTCCTTGATTTGTGCCAGAAAGAGTGTGTTCCATGGAGTGTTGCACCAAAACACATGATTTGATCTGGTAGTTTGTCTGAAGGACTTTGTTCCAAGTGGTTGTTGAGTTCAGAGATGGTTGTGGGAAAGTTCTCTTCAATGTTTTTTTTAATAAAGATTGTTGCTATTGACTGGCTACGGTGGTGCATGATGAGATTGTAAAGGTAGTAGCAGAATCGTGGGTGGCAACCAAACCTGTTATCATAGTATTGAAGAAGGTGCAATACATATTCGTGGAGATCAACTGATTTAAAATGTGGTTGTTTGAACATGGCAGTGCCTTGGGGGAAAAGTGATGGAAATTCCATTGAGAAAAGGCCCTCTATATTGTATTCATTGACAGGTGACAAACCTATAGGTGCCCAATCCCTTGCATTTGTTGGAGATGAAGAAGGCGTTTGCAAGAAAGTTCTGATTTGCTGGAATTCTATGTCTGTATTGGGTAGAGTATTAGCAAAGGACGAAGCTTGCTGGGAGTTTGGCTCTAAAATGTCAGGTTGATAAGGGTGAACATCTTCAGTAGGAAAACTAGAATCAAGGGTAGTGGAGTGTGAATGTTGAAGAAAAGGGGAAACATTAATGGGGGGAATTGGCAAAGCCATAATTGCAAGTTGGTCAAGTTGTACATCTTTATAGTATGGGTCATGTGATATCTTGTATTCTAAGGCTGCAAGAACATGGGATCTACCGACAATGCAATCATAGGATTGATTGTTGAAGGTTTTACGAGTGATAACTAAAATTTCCAAGTCTTCAACACGTCGAGGCAAAAAACCAAGGATGGTTGAAATGTCTTGTGGAAAGCTTATTGTATGGCCACTATATTTGTGTTGTCCACCACGAGCATGGGTTACTTGCAAAATAGGGTTGACACGTGAAATGAACATTTCTTCAACTTGTGTAAGGATGGATAGAACAAGGGGTTGTTCACCAGGGTCCATGTTGTTCCAGAGGGAGAAGCGGTGGCCATTTTTTTATGAATAACATCTAGAACATGTATGGTGGCCATTTAAAAAGAGGAAATGAAGTTCAGGATAAGATTCTTTACAGATTGAACAAACATGGATGGATTGTAGCTTATCTAGCCTTAAGCAAAAGCGGTGATGTACTTGAGATATGTTATTTTCATTGAAGGAATGCGCGACTTTGTTGGGTGGAGGAATGGTATTTGGGATGGTTGGGGAAGAGGTTGTTTGAGAAGTGGAAGGGTAGTCTAATGATGGAAGATGGTCAATATGAACATGTGAAGTTGTAGCTTTGGTTTGCATGGAGAGAAGTAGGATTGTTTCATTGTGGTCTGAAAATGGATGGGTAGGATTTGAAAGCTCGGATGTTGTAGGAGTTGGAGTGGGAACATGAAAGTCTACCATATGGATGGAGAGGGCATCTTTTTTTTTGTTGGTAAATATGTCTCCTATGTGCATTTATGCCGTCTTTGTTAGCCAAATGATAGGCATGTGCATGTTCTTTTTTGGACGGAGGAGACATATCCAAAGGTAGATGAGGAACGAAGGCACCTGGATTTGATTAAGAAAACAAGAAACACCATGTTATATGTAAGACATGTAAAAGACATTGAAATTGCACTTTTTTCATGGACATTCTAAAGAAACAAGATGTTATATGTAGGACATGGTAAATTTTTTTTCAAGGTACATAAAGGGATTATATGTAAGACATGTAAAGAGACTTTGAAATTGCAATTTTTTAATGGACATTCTAAAGAAACAAGATGTTATATGTAGGACATAAAGGGATGGAAAGTGCTTGAAGAAAGAAAAAAGATAAAATTAAATGAAAACATGGCTAGATAAATGAAGTAAATCAATCACATGTAAAGAGAAGCATTTGTTCATAAATTACATAGTAGTACCAAAATTAAACTTGAAGGCATAAAAGTGATTGCATTTAAATAATACGAGACATAAATAAATGTACAAGGTATATGTAGGAAAGCATTGTAAGTAGGTAAATGTAGGAAGGAAAAAAAAATGACATACAAGTAAAATACAAAAATGAAATGTATGCTTTTTTGACATTTAAAGAAGTGCATGTGTTAAAATGACATATTAGAACATGAAAAAACTAATATTAACATTGATGTTGCTAATATTAATGTAGAGTAGAACAAGGCGACAAGAAGATAAATGCAATAAAGAGAACACATGTAAAGTTGAGGAAAACTTGGAAATGTTTGTGTATATGTATATAAGATACGAAGTAAAAAGCAATATATAAGAGTAGCTTCAAGTGTAGAAATTGTAGCTATAGTAATGGAGAATGGAAATTGTTTGCTTGCATGTATGGCAAAGGTTGCTAGGAAAAGTATATATAGTTAAACTATTACAAAAAACAAGGCAATGTTTTTTTTCTAAATGCCTTTTATGCGTGCCCCATTTTGGTTATTTCAAGGAGCAGTAAGTTGTTGGCTGCCGCAAAGTCAACATGTTCAGAGCGCATGATGATGACCTTCAATTGAGGCTTGTCTTTAAATGTTTCTATTTTAATGGAAAGTGTGAGTAGGAATTGTGTGCATTCAACCTTAGAGAATATTTCCTTGATGGTGGAAGGATCAGAAGAAAGTAAGTGCAGATCCTTTGCAGTGATACCAAGGAGTTCAGTGGATGCATCCTCGAACGCGATGACTGCTTCAAGAGAGGTAGTGTGATCTTGAAGTTTCAGTTTCAACAAATACCTGTAGTCATAATCAGACAAGTCAACCTCACATTTGGGACAATGCCAACCATTGGTAGAATTCTTGATGATTTTTTTCCTGCATTATTTTGAATCGGAAATTAAAGGGAAAGCTAGGTAGTATAAGTTGTCAAGATCAACATGTGTTATGGTAGCCTTTACGGAAACCCATTAAGCTCTTTCAGAAGGATGAATGTTTTCAACTTCAAGAAGGGTTCGTTTCTTATTCATCTGCTTAGGAAAAGTTGGATATCGTGTAGTTAAGGATGAGGATGAAGTATGGAAGCCCTATTTTTCAAACCATTGGGTGAGTTTGTGCTTTTCTAGTATATCCAGGTATATGAGAACTATGGATTTGGATGTAGTCCCAACTATCTTTCCATTAAACTCGGCTACACGACCTCCCTTGATTGCAAGCACATGGTGGGCATTTTCAAAGTGCAAGGTAGATAGTTCTTGGCCTTCTACATGACAATGTTCTCCCCACAAAGTAACATCCATGCTAAAACCTGAGTTGTCCTTTACATGGATTTTTTTTTAATAGTTTCTGAACCATATTTCCTATTTATAGAGGCAGCAGGGGATGTGTTTGTGGCAACACCAACGATGTCAATAATGGAGTTGACAGGAGATGACTTGATATCTTGAATAGTTTTGAAGTTGAAATGCATCTATGGAAGTAGAATGCTTTCTAGTGGAAAATGTTGAACAATGGAGCTTGGTTGCAAGAAGATTTCCCATTCATTTGTAAGATGGCTATACATCTTGTTTGTTGGTTTAATAGTGCCTTTGGAAATGAGGTAGACATGGCTAGGAAGCACTTGATCTTAAAAAACATCTGCAAAATCATTAAAGCAAGTCATGTGTATTTCACCCCTGTCCTTATCAATAAATTCAAATCCAAAGACCTTCCCAGGGCCTTTTTGGTTAGTGAAGTGGCGGAGGGTTGATTTATCCTGGACATGACCCTTTATGGACCAATTTGAGGTGTAGGGGCTCAATGCATTGATAGGAACTGTTGTTTCAACGGTGGATGGTGAAGCACTTTGAAGAAGTGTGCATTGTTTCTTTTGAGGTGGTTCTTGCATTGAAGATCATTGGGAAGTTGTTTCAAGAGAAGGTGAGCGAGATATAGCGATTGGATGGCCAATCAATGATGCATAGGGCTCGATGACGTCAAAGACCTATAGTAAGATAGACCTACGCAAGGGAAAAAACAAGTAAGAAAACAAATAAATATTGATTTTACTAAATGGGGAAGAAACGAAAACATAACTTATTATAATAAAAAATGAAGCGTACATGCATTGGCAAAGAATTGCACATGTCCATTTCTTAAGGTGTATAATAGACCCTTGTTGAAGTATTCTTGAAGCGATGAGAGAATTGAACTTTGATGGAAGCATGGTGTGGTGCATGTGTGTCCCATCAGAGATTGTTGTTCGGTATCACATGGTTGAGGAGTGAATAGATTTGACTTGTTCCACACCAAATATTTGTAGGAATGGTTGCATGTCGGAGGTTAGTGCAAGTAGTAATTCAATGGCATGTTCGGTTAAAGGGGTGCCCATTATTTGTTACCTGGGAGGAAGAAGAAAATAAAAGGAAGTTAGGTGTAAGGGGAAAGTTAAAAAAAGGGGGGTGTTAGGTGTTTCTAATAATTATAAATCTTATCAAGAACAACAAGCATTTATGCCCTAAATATAGAAACCATTGAAATAAATCAAGGCAATCTCAGGAATGCAGGGTGATAACCAATATTTACGAAGCGATACAATAAAGTCAATATTAAAGCATACTATTCCATGAAACGATGATTTTGTTAAAACAAAGAAAAAGGAAGGGGTTTAAATAAAAAAGACATTTTTTTGTGATATAAAATTCAAAAATGATTGGACACTGTTACCAGCTAAAATGTTTAAGGTTGAAGGTTTTGGGAGTTGTATCTAAAATCTCTAAGTCTGACACACATTGATGCAAAAAATTGAGGATGGTTGAAATGTCTTGTGGAAAGCTTATTGGGTTACATGCAAAACAGGGTTGACACGTGAAATGACTCTTGCTTAAGCTTGTGTAAGGATGGATAGAAGAAGGGGAAATGGAGACCAGGATAAGATTCTTTACATATTGAACAAACATGGATGGATGGTAGGAGTGTAGGCGTGACTTAAATTTGTTGAGGTGTGACTTAAATTTGTTGAGATCAAAGGTCATGACGACCTGTAGTGCACTAAGTAATGCATTTTTTGGGGGTTGGGCATGAATGTGGTAGGTCTTGTGTGGACACTGCGGTAGAAGAGTGAGGGAAGCCATCCAGAAAAATGTAACATGTGAGCCAAAAAAAATGCAATAAGGTGCAAAAAGTGAGTGATATGTGGAAAGTTGGTTTAGTGAAAGAGTCACAACATGTAGGTTATGTTTAATTACGAGTTAGGTAGCTTGTATTTATACAGGAAAATAAGCGTAAAAGGTGCAAAAAGTGAGTGATATGTACAAAGTTGGTTTAGTGAAAGAGTCACAAAATGTGCACAATTGATGGTGACAATGGGGTCCACACACCAATTGACTAGTGAAGGTAACAAAGAGGCAGTTCTACTAGCGATGGGGCAAATGTTCCAATCTAGAAGACTTGGCAACACCTCCCAACGACAATAGCTGACTTCATGAGTCAATTGCACCCACAACTGCTCCTTGGTGATGTCCTAAGTTTGGCCACTAAGATACCTTGCGTCAAGTGTGGATCAGTGGTTTGGCTTGCACGATATAGTGTCGTCTCCCTACAACGAGTTGGGTGACTCGTAGGGGAGAGTAGGGAAACTATACCTCAGCTTTAACCTCCTTGGGCATGACGCACTTCTGATCCGGGTTTTCTTTTAACACTTTCTTATAGCAGGATTTATAAAGCACCCTATAAGTCAACAATGCTATGTTTCAAAATATACCTAAAGAAACTAGATTGGAGGGCATTAATGGATGCTAGCCCAATCAATCCTATCTAACTATTTTTTTTTGTGACCTCATGTGGAGGATTTTAGTTGGTTGACAATTTACAAAGTTGATTTTAAGGATCTACTTTTTATCAATGAAAGTAACAGTAAGAGTTTAAAGTAAAAGTAAAGTAAATGAAAATTTTGATATAATGTAATATCCAAAATCTTGATCATATTGAAACTTTATCAAATTATTTGTTATAAAACAATATAGGTCATTTAGTGTGTGAAAGTGGTGCAAATACATGTGGTGCAAAAACATGCAGTGCAATTTTAAAAAACAACATTTTACAATTTTGACATAGTGTAGTATATTATATAAAAAAATGGATATTCATATTAATTAATTATGTAGTTATAAAGTTTTAGTTAAATTAATTTTGTATATAAAAAAAATATTTTAATTTTTTAAAGAAATAAAATTATATATTTATTAAAGTATAGTTATTATTATTAAGCCGAAGGCTTTTTTTTAGGGGACCGCCGCTTTGGAGGTTTCGTCGTCTGTCCCGAGCCTCTCAAGAGCCACCCCATGTCATTATTAACTTAATAAATTCTGAATTTATTGAAGGTTAGTTGGCCTCTCATGATAATATTGATCTCTTTTGAGCCCGGTGCTGGAGCATGTACTCATTTTCTTATTGCACCCCATTTTTTATTATGAGTGGAGTGAACTCTTTTAGACTGCAGTTTTGCACTCTTTTGTTCACGATAGATATGGTTTGACTAACAGCCTTTCTGATAGGAACTGTATGTTGGAGATGTACTTGTTCCCCAAGCAGCTTGTTGTGTTGTGTCTCCTAAATGATGTAAATGTTGAATGTTTCATTTGATCATCCATCTCGATTGTAACCCACTTATTAAGATGGCATTTCAGATGTCCTTTGATTCTTTAATGAATATCAAGGACATGCTTTTTTCTTCTGAAAAAAAAATTTGAATCAATTTAAAAAAACAAATCAACGCTGACATACCTACGATGAATCCAAAGTATAAAACCGGAACAAAGTCTAAAGCCCATGAGAGTGACGATTATAGTGGAGGATTGCTTTTGGACGAGTGTCTCTATGTTCATTAGAGCTCATTTAATCTAAAGTAAATGCGCGAAGTTTTCCATAATGGTAGACGGAACTTCATCGCCTGCCCACTTTCATCCCATGAACCAAGTTGTTTCATGTCATTCTCATAATTAAAACCGTTTTTCACAAAACAAATGATCAATCGATTTTTTTTAATGTATTTTAATGGTTAACCATAAAGGAGAGTGGTGAGAACGTGCATATTTTTTAATAGTTCAAAATTCATTAATATATATGACATTAGTATCATGTTTAATATGAGATATGATGCTGTAAGCATGCTATGTAAAAGCATTTAGTATAGGATTTCACTACTTCTCTGACCATTTGCACTGATCGGATGACCTAGCTTATGTGAGCGGTCACATCCGACGTCGCCGGTCATCCGATCGATGCAAATGGTCGAGTAAGTAGGTTACTCCTTTAGTATATATAGCTAATACTTATGAATAGATGTTATAGTCTGCATTTTTATGTAGAAACTAAGTGGAACATCAAATTGAGCCTTTCTATGGGCGATGATAGTCGAAGAACTTGGACATCAAACGGATTTGTATATAATGGTTTGTAAAAATTCACATTAAAGTTCAAAACACAAACTAATCTAATTTTGTTTTATCCTCTGATCATTTTAATGATTTTATTGGTGAAAGCCGATGGGTTTTAAGAGTGTTTTATTTTCATTCTTTATGCGATTTTATTATTTCATTTTACTTATCTAAAAGTTATGATGTGAAAATTGCATGGGCTTTCCCACATCTTTAGTTTAAAATTGCTTGGGCTTACAAATCGCTGTAATTTATCCCCAAAATGTCTATTTATTATTTAAAAACTTTCTAGTACACGGCACGAGGGCACAAATTGCAAAATCAACATTTTCTAATATTTTGTAGATGATGGAATGCATGTTGTTTAGTGTAACTCCTAAGAGTGATTTAAGACTACATTCTTAAAATGATAATCTTATATCTCCACAGAAGTGACATTTAAATTGGTCAAATAATTTAATCCATATTAAATATTTGATGAGGGTAACCGACATCATTTATCCATGTCATTCACTATATGTTTCATAGTTTATGTATTATAATCATTGTAGAGTATATAATATAAGACGATGTGATAAGGAAAGGTCGAGTGGGGATAAGTGAGCGTTGGCCTTTTAAAACAACTACTATCATGATGGAAAATACATATGAACAACCAAAATGTTTTTTTCTACAATGTTTGTACCATAAGATCATGAGAGTATTCATCTCTTTTTTAAATGTAATGTTCAATAAGGACCAACGTTGTTATATGCAACTACAATTATCATTACATGCAAATATTTAGTTATATGTAATAGTCATATACAAGATAGAGATTCAATGATCATGTACATGCCTTTTTTATTGCTTCTTATCACATTTTTCTTATGGGCTTAGGACATGGTTATATGATGTCCAATGTAACTTTGTTATATTATACGACTTTCTCTTAAATGTTCACGTCCTCTTGTGCATTAATGTTTGAGTCTACATGTCTTTTTCGATATGGATTATAAATGACTATGTACATAGTGTACATTTTATGATAATTCAATGTGATCATTTTTCCCTATGTAATAACACTTGTTTTTAAAAATGACATATCTTACCTTTATACTCAACATACCCTTATTTATAACTTTGTAAAAATGACATACCTTATATTTATACTCAATGCATAAATTACAAGATAGCATTACAAAAGGATGACATAAAAAAAGTATAAAGTTAATATACATGTATAAACTACTTCATAGTATATGGACATGTCCTTATAATGTAATTACGGAATATTCAAGGGACATATCCATATAATGTAATTAAAGGACCTGCAAATATAATTATGTAAATAAGGTTAGTAAATTGGTAAAAAAAGAAAGACCCATTTTACATTATGGTTGGCACATATATAAACTATGTAAGGAGGACACAGTGGATTTACACTTTAGAATATCACTAAAGAGATATGATTAATAAAGAGGTGGAAGAGGAAATGAGCACTTTACATTTTAATAATTGAGAAAGAACTTGTTTATTAAAGAAATATGTGTGTGTGCGCCAAGAGGTTTAATAGAAAACTTAACTTTGTAAATTTAAATATTTACCAAAAAATTAAACAAAAGTTTTTAATCTACCTCTTAAACTCAATTCCACATGATAACACATTCTACAAACTGAAAATTGTGGTAGTTTAGCATAATCCATGTTTCTTTAGAATAAATATGCTAAAATGTGCACGTCATATTCAACGAATTGAAGACTTCAAAGAATTTTATTTATACAACGACTCCTTCTTTATGCAGTTTTATTAAAATGCCAAAGTTTCCTTTGTACTGCTTCTGCTTTCTTACTTATCATCAAAGATAATCATATATGAGTGCTCTTCTTGTTCAATCACTGAAATGGTTCCCGCCCATGGTAGAGAGGAGAGATCGAGTTTGAAAAATATGAATACATTGAATGTACTCATTGCAAAATCAATTCTACCCATAATATGAGCATTTTTTAGGAAAATATGTGGAAAGTTAGTAATAGCCATTTATTGAAAGCAAGCATATTCAGATTGCAACCAACACACCATGATGTACATAGTAGGAAGAACCACTCTCTTGTTATTGCTTTCATTTGAATAAGGATCATGGTATATTGTGCCTTATATGTTTTTTTGGACTACTTCTATTAATAAATATAAGATATTAATTTTGTATAGTGAGATTTTGATGTCATTAAAACAATTCGAAGACACATATGTTAAAAATAGAAAAGGGTAACTCTATCATATTGTAAATCAAAACATTTCCAACTATACTACATCTCACACTAAAATACAAAATATATATTTTTACAATCTCGACATTTTCTTGTTTGTTATCATTGGAATCTAATCATGCAATGTTTAATAAAATTGTATTTCTAATTTTATGATGTTGATTTTGACATTTTCATGTTTGCTATCACTAGAATCCAATTTGAAACTCATGAGCAATCATGCAAGCAATAATAACAAATACATACTCCAAGCATTGCATATGCCTATTGCATGATTTTTCACCAATTTCACCTATGGTTCAAATGCACAGTAAGATGATGACAATCAACTAGAAAACAAATATTTTTGTGTGTAGGGAAGAGAGTAATGCTATCCTACAAAGAATGGGTCTAATCAAGATTAGTAAATGGTGCATGCAAATTATATACACACTTGGATCTATCTCTCCTAAGGTACTACCCTATATGTTTTCTCCACATCTAATAATTACAATGGGCCTCCATGGGACCAATCTCAACCAAAGCACATACCAATTCCACCCATAAATTGCAGTAACAAGAAACAAATCCCCCTCAAGATATCTTGGGAATTGGCTATCCATAAAAACCAAGGATTGACATTAACAAGGTCAACCATTGAAATTGGTAACAATGAATGCCAAGGATTGACCTTCATAACAATGCCATGCATTGCAACATTAGAAGGAATGTGAATTGCACTATCGTTCTTCTTAGAATGCTATGCAAGATGAAAGACATTTCATATGTATGACTTCAAAAAAAAGAAGAGGCACGCCTTCATTCTTTGTGCCTTTCAGACTTAAAATTGTAACCCTCAATCCCTGCACTCCCCCTACCAAATGGAAATACCAATGTTGATTTCCAATATAATTAGAGTCAAACTTGATCACTACCTAGCCTTCTATTATTTTACTCACATATGTATACTTTCTCGTATGACAAATTAACGTGCATGTAATTTTACTTGCCATCAATTTCATGGGTTTCTATTTATTTCTTATTGGTACTTGCAATAAAGTTTTCTTTTCAATTTCATCGACTACTATGCTTACCATAAATTAGCTAAAATTGCTTTCGACACATAATATTATATTATGTACATAAACAACTTTCTCTCATTTTACAACATATTGAAGTTCTCTTCGGCTTTTCATTTCCCCTGCTTCGGGGGTATGCTAGTTGTCAATTAATTTTTTTGAAATTTAATTGGAAAAACAATATATAAATTTATGTAAGTTATTATTAAAAAATAATTTAATTTTCAACAAATGTTTTAATCGATATATTATATTTATTCCAAATTAATTGGGTATACTACTTACTTTGGTGGACGCAGTTTGGTTTAGGTGGTTTACCCTTGACAATATACTTGAATAATTATACTCTTAGGTGAAGAGTTGCCATAGCATATATATAGTTTAGGATACCTAAGGAAACTTAATTTTTTTTCTTTTTCGGATGGGTCATTACCGAGCAGATGGTATACACCACGGGGATGTTTTAATTGATATATTATATTTATTTAATATTTTCTTAGGAATTATTATAGAGTAAAAGTAAATTCTTTATTATTATTTTTGATAGGAATAAGAATCATATAACAAAAATTCTAAACTTTTAAAAGAAAAGAAAATGTTCAATTTTAAATTTTATATCTCTGAAAAGTTAAAAAAACAACATTTTAAAATTTTTACAATAGTTTAGTATATTATATAAAAAAAATGAATCTTCATATTAATTAATTATGAAGTTACAAAGTTTTAGTTAAATTAATTTTGTATATAATAAAAAAATATTTTAATTTTTTAAGAAATAAAATTATATATTTATTAAAGTATAGTTATTATTATTATTAATTTATTTTTTTGAAATTTAATTGAAAAACAATATATAAATTTATGCAAGTTATTACTAAAAACAATTTTAAACACAATTTTAAACAAATGTTTTAATTGATATATTATATTTATTCAATATTTTTTTAGGAATTATTATTGAGTAAAAGTTAATTTTTTATTATTAATTTTTATATGAATAATAATCATATAACAAAAATTCTAAACCTTAAAGAAAAGAAAATGTTCAATATTAAATTTTATATATTTGTAAAGTTTAAAAAGGCAAGAATGACTAATGTTACAATTTTTTTATAAATCATAAATGTACTTATTAATTTTGTTTTTTAATATTAAGATAAAACAAGTGGAATAAGCAACAAAGTTGCTTAGTACCTGCCTCCTAAGAAGATATTGAAAATATATAGCAATAGGATAATTTTTCTATAAAAATATATGATAAAACAAATATAATTACAATTTGAAAGAAATTAAAACAAAAATGAATTAAAAAATGTCCATTTAAATACGATATAGGTTATTGCAATGTAGCATAAAACAAACATATTCAAGCTTCCTTACATACTTCTAGTAATATTCTTGACTTATGTTATAAATAGTATGCAAGTTTCTTTATAGACTAGCATAAACAGGAAATGAGAAATAATAGCTTATAAGACTATAAATTAATATCATTGTTGTGAGAATAGTTTATTTATATTTTATTATAAATTTATAATGTTATACAAATATGCAAGTTTTTTTTATAGACTAGCATAAATAGGAAATCAACAGAATTCAAGGCTTCTTGAACACAGTCACCATTTTACGATTTGACCTTTCAACATTTTTCTGTGATTCTAGTTCATATTTTTCCACCCAAATTCTACACAAAACTTACAGGGTTGAAAATCTCTGTCTTCTTTTGAGGGAATGAGCTCTTCCAGGGATGGCATGGCTGTGAATCGTAATTGATGGAATTAGCAGACGTTGATCTGGGTCTCCCAGAGATATTGAAACAACGACAACTTTATGGAATTGTTAGTTCCTCATCATCAAGCAAACACGGGAAGCGCATGGCACATACCAGTAGATTCCGTTACTTGAATATGTTTGGATGTCGAAAAAACAAATTGTCGTAGGGCCATGGTTTGGCACAACCGAATATGTAAGTTGCCATGTAACATCGGGGAAAATGTTAATTATTGGCTAAGGAAACGGCTATCGACTAAATTGACCGACAAGAATGTAAAAGCTAAGACTCTTTAATTAATTGGATCTGAATACGAATATGACACGTGTGCGTGGAATGCAAGAAATTGTTCTGTTGACCTACTTCTCTAGAACTTTCATGGCACGGTATTTCGCTTTTGTGCACATTTTAGGGTTAACTAGCCAGCCAGAGAATGCTCTAAAGAAAGAGCCTGGCCTGCCAGGGTTCAAGAAGAAAAGAAACAAGGATGCAACCGGCCAAATTAGGACACATGGGGTTTAATCGAGTACCTAACGAGTCAAATTATAACCCTTAGGGTTTGTAACAAAAACAGAATGCGGTCGTGCCAAGCAAGCAATTGTGTTTTCTTTAGGGTTTGTGTTGGTGGTCAGCAACGTGTAAGAATGGAGGATTGAGATAAAATGATCCGTCGTGGAGTTCCGGCTAGCAATTTCGCTTCTACACGCCTCTTGCAAATTTAGCGAAATTTA
>LPNX010092333.1:255695-326808 GCA_001517045.1 Pseudotsuga menziesii | reverse complement strand
TCATGGCTTTAAGTTAGGCTCTAAGTTATTAGGTTGTTTTGATTTCATGTAGTAGGAAAGATCGAACGAAAGATTGATAAGTACACTTAATTTGCTTGGCTTCCAGAGGAATTTCTATCGCGCTAATTCTGCTCTGCTCACCGGTCGACGGTGATGCTTGGCTTTCCGTTCCTTTCCTTTGCATTGTACGCAAAATTGTGATAAGATTTAGTTTCATCGCAATGCGGACCTAACAACCACTACTTCCCAAGCATTGTGGACTTTGTGGTTACAGTAACTTGATGTGCAATCTGCGTTTGTCCTGGCGTTCCTACGTCTTGTTCTTGTGCACAATTGTCCTCTGCCATTCATATCGAGGCCAGTCAAGCGGATTCAGCCGCAGTTTACAAGTTGGATCTTTGTCTTCTTTGGTGTTCTGTCAAATTGATATTTATTAATGTAGTCCTGAATATCTTGAATCCTGAATGCTGACCATTTCTTTGCCCTCAAGATTGGCTATGTCTAGCCGCACGGAGCATTGGTGCCTCCAGGTTATATAGAGTCTAGACACATATCTAGGGCTTGCCGATCGAAGCCTCTGAAAATGGAAAAGATGCTAATTCGAAGGACTAGAACGTTTTCTTTCTTTCTATTTGCAAGCATTCTGGTTTCGATCCAGCTGAGCATGACTGGCATGGTGGCCGCTAGAATCATCCGGGACATGAAATTTAACTTTAAATTGAATAATTATGCGAGAGACGATCCTGGTTTCGCCAAGCTTCCTAGCGTTCTGCTAGACCGGCTGCATATACAACGTCGATCGTCGACCCTGCCAGTTTTCCAAGAAGCTCCGGTGTTTTGAAATGGTAAAGAATGCATCGTCTCGGCACCTTCGTCATGGAGATCAGGCTATTCTCAAATTCAAGAAGAAGAAGATGATGATACAGAGCTATGTGATAGCACAACCGTGCATATAGCCATGACGCTGGACGCTGCTTATCTAAGAGGATTGGTCACCGGAATTCTATCGATTCTCCAACATGTTGCTTGTCCCGAGAATGTAGTCTTCCATTTCATGGTGTCCGAGCGCCAACGTGATCTCAAGGCTACGCTTCAGGCGAATTTTCCATACTTGCGCTTCATATTATATCATTTTGACTCAGGAGAATCATTTGCCTTGACTCCGATTTAGTTGTTGTGGATGACATTGCCAAGCTAATGCACCCTCGTCTCATGGCCCGAGGTCTGAAAAAAACCAGAACAGTTGGCTCCGATGGTACCACTTGCTATAACAGATGTCAATGGGATATAATTTTTATTTTTATAATTTTATTATTATGATGTCATGTTGCCACATGTCAACTCAAATCCAGATACCGAATTCCAAAGTTTACATCATCTTCTATCCACCAATAAGTTGTTTACAAAATAGTTTTTTAACAAAATTAAAAAAAATATTTTACAAATCCCTAAGTTATACTTTACAAAATAGATTTTAATTTTTTTGATAGAGAGCAACTAATACAAAGTCAAAAGAGTTTGACTTGCAATCGATTACAATATACCTGCTGAGGCAGGTATAAAAAGATAGATTGAGTCATAAGTTACTAAAAATATAAAGTAAATAAAAAAATTTATATCCTTTTATAACATAAAAGAAATAAAGCTACCATACGTCCATCTTAAACATTTATTTATTTCCATAAATAAAATCATTACCACCATATTGAAATTGAAGTTGGTTGAATATTTAGTCTAGTTCATCTTATTTGTATGTTAATAAATCTAGATTAAAAAAATATGTTATGAAAATAGTAAATCCAAATGCTTTAAATGTAGAATCGCTTTCCAGAAGTAAGTATATTTTAACAACTTGCTTGTAAAAACACACATAAATGAGGTTGCCACACAATTTGATTTGACATATAAAATAAGGAGGTGTCTTCACGTGTTTTCCTTTGTTGATGTACTATGTATCTTTTTTAAGAATATATACTATGAGATGCATGCATGCACATGAGATTATTTGATAACATCATAATTCCCGGTGAAAGTAATAAACATAGGTAAGGCTTTTGATAAAATAAAAGTATACCTTACACCTTGCATGCCTTTGTTTTTAGACTTTGCAACACTACTTTATGCACTTGTATGAGCACTTGCAAAATGTCATTATGCATTATGTCATTTGTGATGCATAGAAAATTTATGATAAAACTAAAAAAATATATCTCAAATGCAACACTACCAATTAATATGTAAAGGAGAATTGAAATGGAAAAATGTATTATTGATTATAAATAAGTTATTGCATATAATCTTTTGTGTGTATGTGCTAGTAAATATCATTATATTGTTTCTTTTAATGTTGTAAGATTTGTTTATATTGTTTAACTTAGATACCAATAGGCATTTACCTATACCTAATTAGCATGCTTGAAAACAACAATTAAAATATGTAAAGTAAATTTTGTAAATGAATTTGGTTTAAACAATATTATATTGAACCGCCATGTAGTACATTTACATAGTTGTTATTAGACAAACTCAAGTTGAATGGACACATAAATAAAAAATATGAATAAACTCTAATAAACACTTGTAGTTCATTTATTCATGTCTCTACTTAGAAAATGGTTATGATTTTAATTGGAGTTTATTTGTATAAGTAAATATGGAATTTAATACATACCTACTTTACATTAGAGGCAAGAAAGGAGATGTATATAAATATATTATAGAGAATGGAATACAACAGTTAGGCCCGTCTTCTGGAATCTATTCTATAATCACATCTTTTACCATCGTAACAAATGGTATTTGTTTGTTGGGCTCATTAAATAGATAATAATTATAATATAGTTTTCCTATTACCAATATAGGTCATTCAATTACTCATTAAAGATTCATCAATCCATAAATACATTTCAAAAAATTTCAATGAATGATAGGTAAACTATTTCACACATATTTATGTTGAGGCTTAAATTAGATTTAGTTGGAGAAAATTCAAAGAACATACACCATTATGGGATTAGATGGTAGCTAAATTAAAAGGCAAATTTTGCTCTTTGTTTTTTCTTTTATCTTTTCAACACAATTACATAATCTCAGGGAAAAAGAGAAGAATATTAAGGAGTGTACATATTCGTAAATTGAACATCTATATTCATAAATTGGATATATATTTGGATAATTATTTTATATTTTGAGATAGAAACTATTTGGAAAATGAATAATTGAAAAATATATGAATATATATATATATATATATATATAATGCAAGTGAGACTCGTTATTCATTTTATTTCACCAATTGTGGGTGAGCAAAATTTTAGGGCAAGGCTTTTAACGCAAATATCGTATGGGCGATCGACTTCGTTCCTTCTTATATCCTTATATACTCACTGTATTTCTATGTCTTTTTCAATGGATGGGAAGATTTAAACCAATATGGAGAATAGTTTATCGCGAAAAATTATCTTTACGGTTCTTTGTGCGAGAAATTCCCCATCACTCCCATTCAAAAACACCGCAATAAAAAAAAAAATACAAAAACCAAATTCCCCATCATTCCCATTCAATGGAGTTGAGAGACTTTTCCTTTTCTCCAGATACCTTGCTCTTAATGTAATCTTGAGCAGGACCTTTTGGATTGGGGTGTGGAGGTTTTTTCTTCTTCAACATTTGTGGGATTTTGGACGTGACCATTAACAAGGCAGTGGAAACCGTCTGATTTGTAGAGCCACGTTTGTGGGCTTTTTGGCAGTTAAAAGGACAATGGAAACCATTGGATCTATCAGCTAACGATGCATCTAGAGTCATTACATGGAGAGTGTTTCTGCCGGTTTGGTTAGATTTTTATCATTTAAGCAATATGATCTTAGGATCTTATCTCAGAGAACATGCACAACAATAACCACAAGAGACAAGAGACACAAAGAATTTTCCTCGGGGAAACCATAAAAGGAGAAAACCCCGCAACTTCCTCAGAGATAGAATGAGCACCAATAGAAAAAGTAAAACCCAAAAACACAAAGATGATCTTCTGACATCAGTTGTCTCTTTCTTTGATCCCAGTTCCTTCTCTCTCACTCATGCACCCCAATTGAGTGAATGTGTGTTGTATATAGAAATGAGGAGAGCCTCACTTCTATTTATATTCTTTCGTTCACTTTATTTCAATCCAAAAAGTCAGACTCACTTAACAATTACTTACTAGGGCCGACTTCTCTAGGAGAGTCTAATAACCCTAGTGCCCCACAATTGTGGGGACTTTTCCCCCCGATCAACAAGGAGGGTTGACCTCAACTCAATTATGGGGACTATTTCCCCGACTTACAATGGAGGGGACTTCCTCATGACTCTTAGTAGTTCTCCGGATAAGAACATCGAGGTACAATGAAATACACATGATTCTCCCGATAGGAACATCGGGGTATGACTTTACATGACTTGATTACATTAATGATTCTCCCGATAGGAACATCGAGGTACAATACATAAGATATACAAGTGAATACATTCTGAAGTTACAAATACATCAACACTCCCTCTTAACTAGGAAGGTATTCTGTTGATACAATTCACCAGCACAAGTCTTCTTCACTGGATCAAGTCTGGATCATCTCGATCATCATCAAGTCATCTTCAAGTCTGGATCATCAAGATCATCATCACGTCATATTCATCTTCAAGTCATCTTCAAGTGTGGATCATCTGGATCATCTTCAAGTCTGGATCATCAAGGCTAGATCATCATCACTGGATCATCATCATTGGATCATCATCATCATTACTGCTTCTGTTATCTCGAACAAATGGTGCTATCTCTCAATTCTACTAGTCACAGGAAGTTCTACAAAGCCATCCCTTTTTCATGCTTGCTGTAGACCTAGCCTCCATGTAGGTCTTCATCGTCTTCAACACTTATATCTGACCATGGAATGAACCATTTCAGAAAGGCCTGCCCAGCACTTACATCTGACCATGGGAGGAACACATCCAAGAACCATGTCAGAAAGGCATGCCCAACACTCACATTTGACCATGGGAGGAACACATCCAAAACCCATGTCAAAAAGACCCAACACTCACATTCGACCTCATCTTGTCAGAAAGGATCTACACTTACATATGACCTCATCATGTCAAAAAGGCTCTGCACTTACATCCAACCTCATCATGTCAGAAAGGCTCTGCACTTACATCCGACCTCATCATGTCTGAAAGGCATTGCACTTACATCCGACCTCATCATGTCAAAAAGGCTCTGCACTTACATCCGACCTCATCCTGTCAGAAAGGCGCTGCAATTACATCCGACCTCATCATGTCAGAAGGGCTCTGCACTTACATCCGACCTCATCATGTCAGAAAGGTGCTGCACTTACATCCGATCATGTGGGAACACATCCCTCAATCACATCAGAATGGATATACACTGATCATGTGAGAACACATCCCATAATCACATCAGAATATCTTTGCACTAATCATGTGGTAACACAACCCACAATCACATCAGAGCATCTCTGCACTTATATATGATCATGTGGGAACATATCCCTCAATCAAATTAGACTGTCTCTGCACTGATCATGTGGTAACACAACCCACAATCACATCAGAGAATCTTTGCACTTACATATGACCATGTGAAGCTCAGCCTTCCACCATGTCAAAAAGGCCAACGAACACATCAATTCCCTTTGGAGGGTACCTCGATCTAGAGAACACCAAGCTTCTCCCTGAAGTACTCAAACTTCAATCTGGGCATTTCTAGCATAGAATCACATCAGGGCTAATTACGTCCAAGGATAACCTTCGAGCTTCGCCAGGACCGATTACATCTGAGGACAACCTACAGGACTGATTACGTCTGAGCAACCTACGAGCTTCGCCAGGATTTATGCCCAGACAAACTGTCTCACCAGCTATGCTAGAACTCTGTCTTTCGAGAGATCTCGATCTGGATCACATACTAGAGCTTCAGTATTCCTCTCTGCATCATACAAAAATGCAAGTCAGATCAATCAAATCAAATAGTAGTTTTCAAAAGAAACATACTACCTCCCAAATAGCAAGTGGCGACATATTTTGCCTTGGCTATACTCAGTAACATGCATGATTGCTTCCTACTACACCAAGAAGTTCTCTTCCTATCAATGGCACTTCCTGCCCAATCTGAATCCACATAACCTTCCAGGTTAATCTTTTGATTCACCTCATACTTGAGCCCATAATCAACTGTACCCTTCAGGTACCTCACTACATGCTTTTCAACCATGAGGTGAACATGTCTCAATGTGTTCACAGCAAAGCAAATATCTGGTCTCGTATTTGTCAAGTACATCAAGGAACAAATAATCTAACGATACATCGTGGCAGTAACCGTCTCTGATGAAGCAACACTCAATAGATTCATGTTCAATTCCATAGGTGTGGTTATGGCCTTATAGTCCATCATCCTGAACCTCTTTAGGATCTCTATTGCATACTTCCCTTGTCCCAGGGAGATTCCATCCGCATTCTGCCACACCTCCATGCATAGAAAGTAGTGCATCATATCCAAGTCCTTCATTTTGAACTCAGCAACAAGTCTTTGTCTTGCAGCTTTAATGAGTTCCTCTTTTCTGTCAGGAACAAGTCATCGACATATAACAGGAGCATCACTGGTCTTCCGCCTTCAACCTTGAAGTAAAGGTTGGAATCCACTTTACTCTCAGTAAAGCCTAGAGTCATCAGTAATATGTCCATCCTGTTGTACCATGTCGAACCTTAGGATCTTCTGCAGTCACTCCCTCTGAAGTTGAGCATCATTCTTCCTCTGTCTTTCATACTCTATGCACTGAAAAATTATGTACTGAAGTGACAAGTAGCTTCCTCTGCTACTAATATTCGATGTATCCATATAGGGTCACTAGATACCAAGATCCTCTATCTTGAACCTTTTCAAAAGTTCTTGTCGCACCCATCTGTGAGCTTGTCATCCTCTATAGGATTTCATCTTCAACCTTGTAGCAAAGGTTAAGATCTTCATCACTCTAGGTGATATTCAAGCTCCTCAAGTATGTGTTATCCCATGGGTGTATTCTGAGCTTGTATAAGGCCTTCTTTAATTTGCACACATGTGTCTGCCTGTTATGTGTCTTAACTTCCAATGGCTGCAAATGTCTCTTTGTAGTTTATGCCTTCTTTCTGTGAGAAGCCTCGTGCTATGAATCTTGTCTTGTATCCCACGATGTTTCCATCTACTTCATTATGGAACTACGAACTTCCCTTCAGGTCTTGATACTAGACATCATTCTTCTTGAACTGGTACTCTTCCCTTTCTTCTTGGCTACTTCTTCATAGCTGGAAGGCTCTGCATCAATGATGTCGCTCAACAATGTCACATAACTGCACTGTGTCTGAGATTTCTTCTTTCTTTGAAAGTATCATCATATTATTCTTCATCTTAGATTCTTTCTTAAACTGTCATCACTTGTTCTTCGGAACAAGTCTCATCCTTGTTTTCTTGTAGGCAATTGTATGCGACATTTCCTACAAGTCAAATGCATTAGTTGTATGGTTAGAAACATTTCATAATGGTAAATTCTTATGCATAAAGATATAATCATGCAACTATTTTAGCCAATACAACATTCATCCATATCTCATGGAAACTTTCTAGATGCCTTCCATCTCTACTAGGACAACATTGAGATTGTGCACTAATCCAATATGTCAGCAAAGAGGTTTCATTCTAGATAAGTAGCAATGGAGAGTTGTATAGCACCATGAGCTACTTACCCATCACATGCATATTAGTAGTATTCTGTCATTAATGCAAACATTCTATCATGCATAATACATCATCTGAATATAAACAAATGCATAACAAAACAATATCATGAAATGACAATTGAATACTTATCTTTATTTGTTTCGTGGGTAGACTCCTTCTTTCAGCTTCATCATCTTCTTCATTCATAACATCATAATTTCTTATCCAAATGCTTAAGATGGATAAGAGGTTCTTCAAGAATTGAGTTCTTCATATTCCTCATCGCTTGAGGGATCTTCTTTGAATCGCGAGAGCTAGATCTTCAGTTGCTCCCATCTTCTCTTCTCTTATTATGAGTCGAGCTTCTTATTTTGTTCACTCTTCCCAGAATCTGCAGAAGGTAATCACTTCCTTTTGGCATACATTCCTCGAATGAATGAATTCCATGATCCTAGGAGGCCATTCAAGGTGGTTATCATAACTTCTACATTCTCCATTTCTTCTTCTACCGCTTCAAGTTGTTCTTTGACTTGAGATACCCTTGTAAAGTATGACTGTATGGTCTCTGCATTCTGGATCTTCACATTCTTCAATTGTTTTCTCAAAGTCATCTTTCAATTTATGTTCTTTCCTTCAAATAGCTTGATTAAGGAATCAAACATCTCTTTAGGTGTCTTTAGGGAAGACACTTGTGGTATAAGGTGATCCTTGATTGAATCAACAATGATCTTCTTGGCCTTGACCAAGTTCTTCTTATGTAAGGCTTTAGCCTCATCTCCTTCTGGAACTGGAACCTCTCTACTTATGTAGGTGTCCAATTTCATTTTCTTCAAGAACCAGTGAGATCCAATAATTCCATGTTTGGAAGTTGTCAACCTCACCAAGCTTGTCATCAAGCTGGTGTGATTAGTCATTTTAAAATAACAACCGCAACTGTCAATAGCAAAAGATTAGATCTTACCGATTTGAGGTGTCTGTCCTGGTTTTGGAGCTGGTTGATCTAGGGTTTATAAGAGAAACCCGAATTTTCAAAACTTGGAATCTTTCAAATCTAATTGGACAGAAATATAGACCTCTTCAAGGCAAGCTGTCCAATGTACTCCTTTTCTGAAAACAGTGGAGGGAAGCTCCCAAAACAGGAAGCCCTAGTTTTCAAATTTCTTCTACAGAAATTCCTGATACTGTTTCTGCGTTATATCTAAAATCACTACTCCTCTATGTCTAAAATTTCATATTGAGGTAACCTCATCTGTTCTCTTTCCAACACCATAGGTTTGACCAGAATTGATTTCACCAATTGGGACTCATGAGATTTTTCCCAAGGTGACTTATTTCAAGATTGTTCAACATAAAGAACTTGTACGGACTGCCACGTGTCACTGTTTCAACTTCGGGGTATGAAATTTTTACCACAGAAAGTATAGTCCATGCCCTATTTGGAACACCTTGTGAAATTTCATTTGGATATTTCTAACCTGAGATATTTCAATTCTCCCTAGGTGTCTTGTTTAGGGATGAATCCTGGAAAAGGCTGGAACCCTAATTTGGAGGAATCATATCTCCCAGAATATAGCAAATATGAGGCTGAATTTTTTACAAAGGGTACATCAGGATTTTATCTTTGGCCTCTAAAAATTTTGGCCCCTGAGACTTCTTCAATCCCGAGATATAATGAATGTACCAAAACTACCCGTTTTAGTATTTTAGGGTTTTTTTAGGCCCAGGGTCAAACTAGGGTTTGACTTTCCCGGAGTTTCACCCAACCCAAAATCTCGACCCAGGTTTCTAAACTTTGATTTTGATGAGGAGAGTAATCCTATGCGGGGCTCACTCAAAAATTACTCTTACGTAGAAATCCCTAACTTCCCACAGCAAAAAATGAAAATGCCTGGAATCAAATTATGCTTTGACAGAAAGATGCGCCCTTCAATGGAGAGTCAGCCTAGCCTCCTTTTGCTGATGGATTGTGGAGAGAGACCCAAAAAGTAAGAAACCCTAACTTCTGCAGCTGCATAATGCCTTCTTCTCAAGTTAGCTCTAATACCATGTTAGATTTTTATCATTTAAGCGATATGATCTTAGGATCTTATCTGAGAGAATAACATGCACAACAATAATCACAAGAGATAAGAGACACAAAGAATTTTCCTCGGGGAAACCATAAAGGAGAAAACCTCACAACTTCCTTAGAGATAGAATGAGCACCAATAGCAAAAGTAAAACTTGAAAACACAAATATGATCTTCTGACAGCAGTTGTCTCTTTCTCTGATCCCAACTCCTTGTCTCTCACTCATGCGCCCCAGTTGAGTGAGTGTGTGTTATATATAGAAATGAAGAGAGCCTCACTTCTATTTATATTCTTCCGTTCACTTTATTTCAATCCAACAAGTCGGCCTCACTTAAAAATTACTTACCAAGGCCGACTTCTCTAGGAGAGTCTAATAACCCTAGTGCCCCACAACTGTGGGGACTTTGCCCCCCGATCAACAAGGAGGGTTGACCTCAACTCAATTGTGGGAACTATTTCCCTGAATTACAACAGTGGGGACTTCCTCATGACTCTTATTAGTTCTCCCGATAGGAACATTGAGGTACAATGAAATACACATGATTCTCCCGATAGGAACATCGGGGTACAATACATAAGATATACAAGTGAATACATTCCAAAGTTACAAATACATCAACAGGTTTAGCGTCGTTGTTTCAAGAAAATACTTTAGAGTCCAGAGTTCGTAGTGTTTAAGGTTGTGGTTTCAATTGAGGAGAGCCCTTCACCATTATATTCTCACTAAATTCCAACACTCTGACCTTCTCTAATAGCCAAATCCTGTTGTTGCAGCGCTGCTTCAAAGTTCTAACCTCGGTTTATGGAGTGTTGATGAATGGCTATGGCTTACCAAAGAAAATTTTGGTGACACTTCTTGAAAGGATTAGCTCCTATTGAAGTGGGATACACACTAGCAAAGATCCAGCAAAGCTATGTAACTATACAGATCATGGAGAAGATTTCTAGGAACTTGCCGGAGTCCTTTCTTGAGTTGAGCTTTGAGAAGGGATCGAATCACTTTTTTATTCTATTTGGGTATTATTATTTTATAATTTATATGGAATTCTGAAGACATGTGAAACCCGATGGAAGCGAAGCAAAACAAGGAGGAATTTGCAAATATAGATCTATGTCAAAAAAATAATTCGTCAAAGTATGACTATCCATTTCCCCAAAGGGACTTCAAGTAAATAAATCTACCGATTCACCAGTTGTGAGTATCAGTTTGATCAGTCCCCAATTCGTCCATGAGAGCATTTAAGATTGTTCTACCCATGACGACCTCTCAGGGCAATGTAGGTGTCTTGATTCTCAGACCAGGTCGTACAAGTGCGAGTCCTAGCCTCCCTGATTCCACATTCCGTTAAAGAAACCAGAGTGTTTAATACCTTTCAAAAGGATTACCGCTTCTGCATTCCGTTAAAGAAACCAGAGCATTTGCCTTCAATCAGATTATCGAAGATGGAGAGAGATGGGAAGTGAATCAAAATGTCGAAGATGGAAAGAATTGGGTATTGAATCAAGTCATGTGGGTTTTTTATAATTTTTCTGAGGTAGAGTGATTTTTTGTTCTTTTCTTTGCTTGGTTATTCTCTGTCTGCCTGGTTATGCTTTCAACGTCAAATTGATAGGCCCAATCGAAAAGATTGATACAAGCCACTGCATCGATTGAAAAGTTACCATGGCCTTTCTCAGCTTGATTATGGTGTCAGTGGCTATACAGCCTGATTGAAAAGATTAAGAGGCCACTGGGTTGATAGAAAAGCTGCCATGGCCTGGCCATGGAAGCAGTGTGCTGATAAATTACAAAATTTATCAAGCCAAGGGCCTTTAAGTAAATCCCATGGCATGGATTATTAATAAAGATTGACGTGAATGAGTATGAGAGTCTGCTTATTGTGTGAGTGTGTGAGAGTTTCGATGGCCAAGAATTTTTGATAACTTAACGATTTAACGAGTAAAGTAAATATTGCATCCAAAATCCAAACCTATGTGCTGTAGAATGTGGTGCTGTGCGACTGCTGCGCTATTGAAATCCAAACCTCTGTACAACAGAATGTGGTGTTGTGAGACTGTTGTGGTACTGTAAATGGAAGGGAACTACAACAAACATTCAAGCGAACAAAGACGGACGAACAGAGAACTGATAGTGCTGTGCAACTTTGAATAGTGTTGTCCAACTTTGAGGAATATGAATTGAAGTCGCCCAAAGGTAGATGGAGGCAGGCATCACCGCCTAAGAGTGTCGGCAGGGTAGGGATTGATGTGCATTTAAGGGAGCAGGTGCCAGTTTAAATGTCCATCCTTTCAATTGACAGAAATGCCAGGCAGCAGATCAAGATCAATCAGGTAGATTACCCCAATCGTCGGACGAAAGCATGCTACAGATGAAAAAAAAAAAAACATTAAGTTCGGGGAGTCGACTCCCACTTGTTGAAACGCCTTAAAGCGTAAATATATTATATTACCAAGCTTACCTATGTTGATATATTTCTATTAATATAAAAACATAAAGTTGACAAAACACTTAATGAAATGTATGACATGTACATAGAAAGCCATGGGATATATTAATGACAGTAATATGGCCATCAAAACTATGAAGTAACATGGCGATCTAATCACACATAAAACAAAAATATAAAACTAGTGAAGAGAGAATTTGTTTTACAATCTTATGTATTAGGTAAACATAGAGAAATAATAAAACACAACAGAATATATGACTGACTATTCAATCGTGCAAATCATATGTAAACCAGCATATGAACAACAATTGATTGGACATAGATGAGATAGTAACATATTTTTAATAACAAAATGTGAACAAAAAAATGGTATTAACTATGATATATACAACAAAATTGTACATTAAGTTAAGGTGAGGTTGAATTGAACAACATGAACCATAATTTTAAATATGGTAGCATTTTGGTAAATAGAATGAGGTAACAGTAATATAATGGTGTGTATTTAAGGTTTAATGGATATATGCATAAGACAAAATGGATTGAATTAATATTGAAGGGAGAATTGGAAAGCATGTTGACATAATTTGTGAGTTGAACGTGTTGAAAGAGCATATTATATGTGCATGGGTATCATTGATGTAATCAAAGTGAAGTCACGGGTATTTGTGCAAAAGAATTGGGAGGGGATAATTAAATATGAACATGACAAGAAGTTACATGAAGCAAAGAACACGTATAGCTACACTCGTAATGGATCAACACAATTTGAAGAGAGAGCTAATTCACACATAATATAATATTACAATGTACGAATCCAATTAAATATTGGAACGTATGACTATAAAATTTATAATACTATTGCATTCATTCAAAATGTGGAATCTCCGACTTTTAATTGCTGAACTAAATGTAACAAACAAGATTGAAAGACAATTAAACGGCTTAGGACAAAAGAAAATAAAAAAGATGTGGATTAGGCCCCTTTCCCTTGGATTAGCCTTGGGAAGGTCTAAAACGCTAGATGTTTGTACCAATATTAAAAATCGATACAGTTACAAGATGAAGAAAATGATTTTAAGAGTAAATAAACCTGGAAAAAAGCAAAGAAACAAAATTGACACATTTGCAGCAAAATAATTATTCATTGTTCGCAATTGAGAACTACTATGCAAATCTAGGTTGACCATAAAACGAAAACAATGAGAAATTGCATATAAAATAATGAATTTAAAAATTGGAAAGAAACAATACTTAAGTGTAATTATTTTGCTCAGCTACAAATTGCAATTGAATTGGTTTGGCATGAGATGATAAATAAATAGCTGATGTAACTTCATGTCTAGCCATACATCACACCACGTGTTAGATGTCTCCAAGCAACTGTTACTCGCAACATGCACCACCTACTTCACATTATACACACACGAGTACTATCTTACAAAAGCTTATGGAAAGCTAATGCTAAATATTACACATGTCGCTGGTGGAAAAGCATGTAAGACAAATGTAAGCTCCTCTATTCGAAAATGTATGACAACGTAAATTGAAAAAGTTATTCGAAAATGTATGACAGCTTAAATGGAAAAAGGTAACATCAAGGGTTACATTCGTGGCAGTTATACCAGTTACATTCGCATAAATATTTTTATAAGATTGCATTGAGCTAGCGGCCTGTCATTCCTCAAAGTGTCCAACATTTAAAGTGGAAAATTTTCGTAGCACTTAATTTTTTCCATATATATGTATTTGCTCATCCTGGATTGAATTGTCATGCATTGCAGATATTCCCTACAATGTTTTTTTGGGTAATGAAGTGCACATGGAAAATGAGGAAGGTAACAAATTACGAGGCTTAATTTGCCAATGCTGGTGAAAACAACAACCCTTGTTCATCTGAAGCCAAGCTTGATGGAGAGTTACCACTAATTGACATGATTATTAGTTTGAAGATTGATGGTAACTTGAATTATTTGAATAATAAGAGTATGGTTCCCTTTGAAATTGTTTTGTGGATTATGTTTTGTGTAGGTCATAAAAATTGAGTCACAAACAACGCGTTGGAGGAGAGGATCAACTTACCATGCAGATCAGGTACCTTCATCTCTTTATCCACTTGCCTTTGTATCCACTGATTGATCTTACAACACTTACTAACTGACCTTAATCCTCAATGCAATCTTATAAAACAATTTCCGGGAGATTTAATCCTTGGAATTATTAAGTTTAGTCATTAATTTATGGTATGGATTTATTGATGATTTGAATTGCTATATGTTTAGTTTCAATTTGAGAGCTTGATTGTGCAACTTGTTCATAATAGTCTCTAACCTAACTAATCTTTTAGCATTGTTAGCATTCATCGAACCTCTCTGCAACATTCCAACGTTGGCACTCGGAACGTTCTGCTGAAGCTCCTTCCAGAGGCATTCGAGACTCGAACCTGGGACCGAGGGCTGGTTTCTTGCAATTAATAACTGCTAAAGTTTCTATAAAGGTATACTCTATTAGTGATCAGATTGTTGACATATCTGATATGTTGTATTTAACTATGGCTTATTATCTATATCTTAGATATTTTGTAGGTTTTTGTTCATGCATTATGCCAAAAGTATTAGCTTCGTATATTATCTATCATGAAACATCTACTCGTGATATTTTAGTGACCAATATTTGTGGCAAGCAAACTTACATAGATAACTTCATCCCACACCTAGAACAAATAACAAAAGACTACAAGAAGAAAAACATCATGTAATTAAGCAAAGATCTATATGTAGTTCTTTTATGCTTAGAACTATCTGTAGTGCTTTTATGATCCTATCTATAATTAAAACAATTGTTTATGTCTACAGTGTTGTGAAAGCTAAATAAAGAGATAATAAAAGAAACTACAGGATCTAAAGGAAACTTGTTTATCAGGACAACTGCAACGTGCAGCGGGAACGACTACGTTTGAGGAGGGTAGTGATTAAGGACAAAGTAGGAAACAGTAATGTAGGTAATGTTGCCCGTTGTGTTTTCAAAGCATTCACCCGCCATGTACACCATTTATAGGAGAGGGTAAGCCAATGACGATATGGCAGGGAGGGTCTGGACTGTATTGTGGGAATCCTACCCTAATTCTTTGAAAACTTAGTTTCAAGATACTAGAACTATCATTTTTATGCAAAATTGTTATATTAAGAAAATAAAAATATATTAAGACTTGTGGATTTATCACCTGACGCGGTTGACTGAATTAAAACCACGAAACCGCTCAAATTGTCCCAAGTTCCTTTGATCCCTGGTACTTTAGAGAGAGCCCACCTGTCCCACTAGGGCTTCCACACAACCTTGGTGCTCAACAGAACTCCACAAGAGAAATGTCATGCCGATAAAAGCTCAGGTAAGGTCTTAACAGCCTAGGACTACCATCTAGCAAGAGCACGAAGGAGGGTTAGAATGGTTAGGAAATTTACCCATAAGAAACCTTGTTGTTGATTCCAACTCAAAAAGTAATTCAATAAGCAATAGAAGTAATTATGCAGTAGACTGAACAAAGAAAATATGTGCACTTGTATCATTATACAATGTAATTTTTTATCTAGAAGTAGATGCAGTGAAAGCTGCAATAAAGTTTTATAATTTCTGAGCAATATTGAAATTATGATGAAATTATGAAAGAGTTATGAATATATGCTTATTTCTCCACTAAACGTCACATCCATTTATCTGTACCTTCTTGCAGGTTTTTCTACATGCTATTATGCAAAAGAAATGTTTGCTACATCTCAAGAAACTAGATTTAGAGTGGTGGAAGTTTAGCACCCTATTTACCAAGACTACTGCAGGGAGAACAAAGGCAGTGCTGGAAACATCTTTAAATCAAGAAAGCAAGAAAGAAGATTACCCATTGCAACTTCAAAAGAATGGTAAGTGAATTTTATTGTTCTTCGGCCTGGAGAAAGCCAAGAATAAATATAAAAAACTTACACTATTTCAAATGAAGCATTGAGCACGTTCTCCGTGACTTAAATATATAACTCATGGATTGATATTATTTTTTTTTAACAAAAACGACTGAGTAGCTTTTTATAAAAAAGTTTGAAAGAAATTACAAAGATTTGAGTTCAGACTGCTCCCAAAGGAAATCTACGTCCGTGACTCCTTGTTCATGCTTTATAATCCAATATTTTTCATCTTTTTCCCTAGTCTATTGCAACTATATCTCCTAACAAATTGCCCAAGTAAGAGAGCGCAAAAGAAAAACATATGCAAAAACAAGATGTCCCGATTAAGGTGTCCAGTTCCTCTTGTAATCCTTTTGATCGCAGACTAAGACTCCATAGTCTAGATTAACACCCTTGTTTGCCATGATATCCGCTTGTTGATTATTTGCTCTGAGCAGATGGAGGAATTTGATTGCTTTATATTCATTAACCATGCAATTTAGAATGTGATGTGTCTTTCTTACTGGGTTCTTATGCTTCTTCATCAAGTTCCTTGCTTCTTTGACAACCAACATCGAGTCCCCGAAGACCACCAACTCTTCAATGCCAATGTTCCTTGCCAGTTCTATCCCTTTAATTAAAGCTAGCCATTTGACACTATTATTTGTTTGTTTTCCAATCCCCCAAGAGTACTATTTTATCTTTTTTCCTTTAGAGTCGAAAATGACTCCACCTGCACTTGCTAGTTCGGGATTTCCTTTCGAGGCACCGTCAAAGAACAAGGAGTTGCAACCAACGTTCTTCCACCACCTAATGAAATCTTCATACTTCATTTTAACATGCCAACTTTGAGGTTTGGAGTTTTTCTTTGGTTGAGTCCAGTGAATGGAGGAGGTGCCCCCCAAAAAGTCAAAAGGCCAAGTTCTTTCAACATTTGTCAATGATTCCTCATTAATTTTGTCCATTTTTCCTCATGGATAAGGCTTCCACCCAGAGTGCCTTTGCTACTGCAACTACTTTGCCGGGACTGTTTTTTTTCCCTAGAAGATTTCAATGTTTCTTACTGTCCATAATTTCTAGCAAATATATCTTGGGAGAGATTCCCATGCTTTGACGAAGTCTGGTATTTTAAATAAATATCCCTGGTAGTAATCTTTCCAGCATGCGAAGAAGTCACTCCAGTTTGTTGGAAAATTTAACACCCAATTCAAACCTTTGAAATCTCGTTGCCATACCTCCTAGGAGAAATTGCACTCAATGAAGAGATGCTCCAAAGAATCTTCAGAATTTTTGTAGAGCAAACATCTGATGGGGCCTACGATTCCTCTTTTCCTAAGGTTCTCGGCGGTCAAGATTTTTCGGCAAGCAAGAGTCCAGAAAAAATAATCTTTGGCAACAAATCACTGCTCCACACCTGGGACCATTTTTGGTCGTGCACGCTGTTGTGGGTGGAGTCACTTGCTATGCGATACCCAATTTTCACCTCATAAATGCCTACACTTCCCGATCCACGCTAATTTGGCATATTGCAGTGTACAGGTGCGAACCCGTGAAGAAGGGAGAGGAAGTCATTTTTCTTAGCGCGTAGGTGACTTGGCACCTCCAAATCCAACCAGCTGGCCCATCTGTCGTTGTTAAACCATTTTGAGAGATCATGCAAGGTGATTATGTTTGCTTCAACCATCCAGTGTTTCAACTCTGTGAATTTTTGTGTAAAGTTGGCCAGTGAGGATGGTCCAATATTGTCGTCCCAGATCTTGATTTGCTTGCCATTGTCGGGGATTGAGTAGAGCTGGTCTTGTAAATTTTTTTCTTCCTTCTTGCATAGCTCCCAAATTGGCGTGCCTTTCTTCCCTTAATCAATGATGTTTGCACATCTTCTTCTGTCACCACTCATATGTTTTTTATGCAAGATCTCCTTCCACCACGCTCTATTGCCAGAGATAACTCTCCAGAGTATTTTGGCTCCCAGAGCCAGGCTCATTTTGCTCGGGTCTCTTATCCTAGATCCACCATAGTATTTTGGAGTGCAGACTGTGTTCCAGTTCATGAGATGATATTTTCTTTGATTTTGATTGCCACCCTGCCATAAAAACCTTTTGATTTCTCTGGTGATGGCTTTCATGGTTTTTTCAGGAGCAAGTGATATTGAGCAAGCATAAATTGGATTAGCAGGGAGAATCGATTTCATCAAGATTAACTTACCAGCTGTGTTCAACCATCTTGTCCCCCACACTGTAATTTTGTTTTTGATTTTATCGATCAGCCCTTGCCAGTTAGCTGCTCGTTTTTTGCCTTTGAAAATTGGGATACCGAGATAGTTAAAGGAGTTCCTTTCTGCGTTTCCCTCAAACCCAAGTGCCCTCCCTATCATTTCCAGGGTGCCAGGGGGGCAATTCCATCCATAGATTTTGGCTTTGGCAGTGTTTACTTTTCCCTCAGAGGCTTTAAGAAACACTTACAGGGCGCCTTTGAATCTTTTAGCGATAATGGTGGAAGCCCCTCCTAGCAAGATGGTGTCGTCCGCAAACTATGCATGGTTTGCAGCTTTGACACCTCTTGCTATCTTCAGGCCTTTTAGCTCTCTAGTGTCTTGCATGAGTTTGAGTTTCTTGCTTAACATTTCAGCCATTAGAAGATAAAGAAAGGGAGATAAAGGGCAGCCTTGACGGAGGCCCTTGGTTGCCTGGAAGAAGTTGGAGGGTCTTCCATTCACAAGCAGTGCAATCCATGGGCAGCTGATGTAGGATTTGACCCATCTGACAAACCTTCTGGAGAAGCTGAATTTAGCCATGGTTTCGAAGAGGAAGAAACGGTTTACCCTGTTGAATGCGTTAGCGGTGTCCAGTTTGATGGCCATGCCTTGTTGTTTTCTTTCCATACTAGAATGTATGGCTTCCTGAACTAAAATTATATTATCCAATATCTGGCGCCAAATAATGAAACCACCTTATGACTCTGAGATAAGACGCCCTATGTAGTTCTTCATTCTATTGACCAGAATTTTGGAGAGGATCTTGTATGGAGTATCGCATAATGAGATTGGCCTGAAACGATCCAACGTGAGTGGGTTGTTTTCTTTAGGAATTAAGGATAGGAAAGATGAGTTTGTGGCCCCGCCAATCTTATCTTTTTTCCTAGTCCAATTCAACGTTCTTTTTAGATCTTCTTTTATGATCTCCCAAGCAGCCCTATAAAATTTTATGCTGAATCCGTCTGGCCCAAGCGCTTTGTCTTCCTGAAGAGACCAAATTGCAGTTTTTATCTCAAACTCCATGATAGGTTTGGATAGTTCTATGTTCTCTGCATCTTTTATGAGCGTTGGAATTCCCAGAAGAAGATTTGCTTGAGCTTCCGAATTAGTCTCCTCGTTGTAAGTGTAGAGGTATCTAAAGTGAGTGAAGGCGTGCTCTTTTAACTCCTCATGCCCAGATATCTTGTTGCCATTGCTGTCTTTTAAATATTTGATGTAATTGTATCTCTGTCGAGCCTTGGTTTGCTTGTGAAAAATACTCTGTGTTACTGTTTCCTCCTTTTAGCCATAATTTCCTGGATTTAACATGCAACTCCTCTTCTTCCTGCCTGGCTGCACTTAATATTTTTAAATTCATATTATTTTCCTAGATTAGAAGCGTGGGAGTCACTTCTTTTGTCTCCATGCACAATTGAAGAGTGACCAAATCTGTTTGAAGCCTAATTTTGAGATTGCTAGGGTTCTTATATCCAGTCTTTATCCAGTTCTTGATGGCAGGTCACACCGCTCTTAGTTTAGACTCCCATATAAAGCTGGATGAACCATGGTAATGCTGATTCCATACTACTTTAATTAGGTCAATGAGATTTCCATCTTGTAACCATTGCAAGTTGAAGCGGAAGGGGATGGGACTGAGGTTTTCAGGTTGGGTTAAGGTCAAGACAATGGGATTATGATCGGATACAGCTGAATGGAGGGCAAAGGAGGCAGTGATAAGATTTTGTTGAAGTAAAAGAGAGCTTACCAGGAATCTATCCAGTCTTGCCACTATGTGACCTATTCCAACTCTTTTATTGCTCCAGGTGTACTTCCCATTTCTTAGAGGAATGTCCAACAGATCCAGATCTAAAATTAGGTCCTCCATTTTCTCAACAAATGGATCCCTAAACTTAGTTCCTCCCCGTTTGTCCATTTGTGACTTGGTGGTATTGAAGTCCCCAACAATAATTATATTCTTTCTCCGCAGGTCCTTGTGTAGCTTGAGAATTTCTTCCCAAAAGACAACCTTGTCTTTGTAATGCATAGGTCCATATACATTGTAGATGTATATCGAGATTGGATTGTCTTTTTCCTGGATTTTGGTCAAGGGCCAGTGATGGCTTCCCTTCGTTGATTTTAAGGAGAAATTGTTTGAGAATAATGAAACTATTCCCCCAGAAGCTCCTCTAGAGATTATGGCTTTGCCATGGCAGTTTTTCCAGGATTGTGAGAGTGCCATTGTCTCCACATCTGACATTTTAGTCTCTTGGATAAGCAGGATATCGGGCATCTCAGTTTTTATTATCTCTTTTATTGCTTCCACTTTGATTGTGCCTCCCAATCCTCTGCAATTCCAAGAGACGACTTTCATTATTTCTTGAGGGGTTGAGACCCTGCTCAGGGTCTGTTGTCCATTTTTGTCCCTCCTGGGATTCTTGGCTATTGCAGGAGTTTTGTTTCTTCAAATCTTCGTTTCCTTCCCAAATCTAGCTCTCTTTCAGATTCCTCTTCTCTATGGTATCTTTGGGATTTTATCCCTCTATTATTTGGTTGCATGGTTACCTCATGCGGCTCCTGGGGAGGTGAATGGTCTGGGGAGAAGCCTTGATGTGCTACTTTACTGTGTTTTACCCTATCTGCCTAGGAACCCCCTGATGTTGTTGATCCTTCAAGTGTTTTTTCAGACCTTTCGATTCTTGTATACGAGGGTAGGGAACTTGCCGCTCTGGGGGTCTCTTCTTCTTCTACTTCCGTAGATCTAATTTCTGAGCTTGGGATCTCTCCCTCTTCCATGTGCAACACCTGGAATTGGTTATTGGTTCAGGTTTCCTTTTCTTCTTGATTCACCTACTTGCTTGTCGTTGATTGTGGTTCACTTGATGATGGATCTGATGAGGGCATTTTTTTCCCTCTTTTGGCCTGCTGCCATCCTTCATCTTGCTTTTTTTCTATTATTTCCTGGACTGCCTTTGGGAAATTTTTGACGAAGTGTCCATATTCATGACATTTTTTGCAATTGAAGGGTAGTTGTTCGTAGTCTACTTTTTGCATGTGCTCGCAACCATCCATAAACAGGTTTACAACTTATGGCATTCATTTTTCTAGATCTACTTCTACGCAGATCCTTGGGCAGGAGAATAGGGGTCCCTTTGGTTCTGCTTTGTCGATGTAGTTTCCAAGGGAGTTTCCGATTGCTTGTAGTGTTTCGTCATTCCAACAGTGCAAGGGAAGGTGTGGCAAGCGAACCCATACTGGGACCGCAGATGGCACATATTTCTCTGGGTCGATGGACAAGCTCCATCAATTTAGGTATAAACCTCGAGGGCCCATGAAGTAGGGTCCACATGAGGTCTCTGTCTTCTTTATTTTCAAAAAGAAAGATGAAGAATCCCTTTCCGCAGAAGCAGTGTTGGAGGATGCCTATGATCAAGGGAATCCAGTTCTTGTTTATCCATGTGTGCATTGTTTTTGGTGATGGCCAAATTCCAGTGAACTGACCTATCATGCCTCTCTCACTCAATACAAGGGATTTCAGTCTTGAAGCTGTTGACTTGATATGGATTCTAGAGGTGGAAACTCGTTTGATGAAGTTAGCGTTGCTGGAATCCGGGCGGCCAGAGGAAGGCGGAGGGGCATGGAGGCCACCAAAGCTTTGAATTCTTCATCTAAGATACGACGGCTATCCTCCGAGTTCAGATCTAGAGGTGGATCCATTTGTGAAGCCACACTTAGGACTGATCAGTCCTAGGTCATTCATACCCAGTCTTAGTATTTCTCTAGAAGTCCTCTGGCCTCTGCATGCAGAGTTGGATCTGCCTTGAGGCCCATCAGATGCAGACAATCTGCACTAGGAGTAGAGCATCCCACAAGAATAGCACAATCCACAGGATAACGACCTTCCAAAACCCTCACGTTACACATAGGAAAATGCAGAGGGCAACATCCGATCAATCCTGAATATCACCAACATGCAAAGATCGACTCAGTCCTCATTTCAACTCATGTATTGATATTGATGATAACTTATGTATGATATTACTAATTGCTAACATCATACCTCAAGACAAAAATCACTGGGGAAACCGCAACAAAGACAACATCAGCCATAACAGTTGTGCAAGATTCAAAGTTAATGTCCATTGCTAATCTTAATCTCATTCCGATAGATGCTGCTCTCATTTTGTTGAGCTCAAAATATTTCTCCATACCCCATCAAAATCTTTCCCCATAGCTACCAAAACATGTGTGTTATGCAATGGCAGTGTAGCTACTTGAAAACGGTGTAGCTACCTGAACACACACACATGGCCATCATGCAACAACCATGCATCATGTATTCATAATCTTGTAAATGAAAATATTCGATATTATTTCTATTGGATATTATTTGTATCTTTAACATTTAATGTGAAAGATTAATGAAATACTAGTTTCAAGCATTACTTCACTCGATACAAAAATGTTCAATAATTCTAGTCTTAACCTAAGTTTTTTCAATAAAATGGAACCCTCGCCTCAATATGCGGCCAAATAAGAGGAGAAAATTTTTGATTGATGCAGAAAAATGTTGCTCATACCCAATTGGTTGAGAAAAAGATTGTTTATACTCCAGAAAAATAAACTTATGATAAATAGTTACAATTTGCATTGGTTATGGTGCAGGACTAATGAAAACGGTGGCAAGTCAATTCATAGAGTCCCAGCTGTCCCAAGGGCAGGGACTAATAACACATTGGTATGATGAAAATATAATGAAATGTTCATTAAATAAAAGTAAGAAAAGCTTAAGCTTAACTAGCATAGATCCAAATCCTAGGCTCTATCAAGCGCCGAGAGGGATCAAATCTCCAGAGTTGCAAACCTCTTTGAGTGCAATACCTAATGTTCCTCTTGTAAATGTTGGATATAAATAAATATTTCCTATTATGAGGGAGCACCTCAGATTTGATCTCTCTTGACGCTTGATAAAGCCTAGGATTTTAACTATAAAGGACTTATATATGACTCCAATTTCATAAAGTTATCCATTGTTATATAGAAATTTGATCCCTCTCGACGCTTGATAGAGCCTAGGATTTGGATCTATGCTGGTTATTGCTGACAGTTCAGTATTGAAATCTACGACTATAAAGAACTTATATTTTAAATTTAAATTTAAAATAAATAATAATATTATTGTTATTGAAAATTATGTTCATATTAACATTAGTTTTAATACCAAATGTTATTGTTAACATTACTATTGTTAATACGAGTTTTAATGTTAATATTAACATTAGTTTTAATGTTAATATTAATGTTTTGCTAGCACTGTTAACATTAATATTAATGCTAATGTTAATGTTAATATTAACATTAAAATTATAATTTATTAAAATTAAAATTTTAATATATTTCAATATATATATATTGATATTTTAAAAAATATATTAATATGTACTTCAATATATATATTTTAATATAAAATTTGAGATATATATTAATAAATATTTCAATATATATATATATATATATTGGCTTTTTTTTTGCATGCGGCGATGGGAGGAAGAGGGAGGCGGCGGCAGCGCCGGGAGGAAGCGTGAGGCTGCGGAAGCAGTGAGAGAAGGGAGGAGCTGCAGGCGGCCGAGGGGAGGATGTTGGCCGAGGGGAGGATGTTGGGGGACACGCCATTCCAGTTCAACGTATACATTGCTAGAAAATGGAATTGTTCTTCGATTCATTACATTGTGTACTGTGATGCCTTGTGGAAGATCACTATATCGTCGGCCAACTTTGCCAGTTCAATATTTAGTAGTGTCGATTTCTGCTTGTAAACGTTTTGGCTTCGAATATTTAGTAGTCTTTTTTCACGTACACCGAGTGCAACCCTTCTACTACAACTTATCTCCTCAAAATTTAAATACATTTACATAGACCCAAAAGATTGGGGATAAGAAAGAGTACCTTTTTTTGAGAGGAGAGCAGAAACGCAGCCAAGACAGTGGTCTCGTGCCCTTGGGGTTTGCCATTCCTTGGCAGAGAATGGTATTTGGCTAACACCAGTTTCGCCACCCTCTCTCCCCAGTTTTTTTCTGCTCCGTCTCCTTCCACCCTGCTCACTTCCCGGAGATCCATCACATTGCTTCTTCTACAACAAGGGACGTTGTTTGGTGATCAAAATCCCAGAATAGAAGGTTGGAAAACGAGAACATCATCTTTAATTGAACTACATTTGTTTTACGAAAATAATATGCTTACAAAATCATGCAGGATGAGAATATCAACCATGATGGATGACGAGTTGTTGTATAAGTTTAGTTTTTAAATAAGAAAAAGTTATATTAACCCAACAGATAACAATGGTACTGACCATCTATTAAAATGATGGATGATGAGTTGTTAGTATTCCAAAACTGGAGAGGTTTTGGGTTTACGGGTAGAAAAAGATGTACTTTTACAAGATCAAAGAATTTGTGATAATTTGGTGGAATTCTCATCATAAACGAAAATGAAGTACTTCGTGCAGGAGTGGATGGGTTGAATTACCTCTGGGTTGCAAAGATTTTTTTTTCTCTTCTCTTTGTTGTAGTTTTTTCTTTTCCAGAAATTAGTATTTTATAAATTTCTGTATTTTTTTATTACTTATTAGTGTTTATATAGTAGGTATTTTTTGAAATACACCTCGTTTGGTTATTTATTTTAATGGCCAGAAAATATATTTAATGGCCGACAAAATCTACATCACAAGTAAACATAAGTAAAGAAAAAATAACCTTACAACATCTTACAACATCACCTTCATAATCAACAATAATATTTATAGTAGACATTTACATGAGGAACCTTACATGCATAAGGAACGGTTAAATAAAGTTACAACATCTCCCTCATAATCGACAATAATATTTTAGCCAACATTTACATGAGGAAGGTTACATGCATGAGGAACTTTAAGTAACATTACAACATCTCCCTCATAATCGACAATAATATTTTAACCGACATTTACATGAGGAACATTACGTAACGTTCCAAGATCTCCCCCACACTGGACTATAGAGCGCCTCTCGGCGCAATAAACTAAAAATAAAAAAGAAATATTTAATAAAGTTTTTTTTTAAATGTAAACATGTAATTTGAAAATAGATATATAATATAACAAGATATTAAATTATAAAAAATATAAAAATTAATTATAAAAAATATAAGATTAAAAGCAATAAGATAAAACCAAGGGATACACAACAAGATAGGATAAAACTAGGGGAATTAATGTCAAACCCTAGCTAGGGTTTAGTCTCTAAGACGTCTCTCACATTATTTCAGGGACTAATCCCACATGGAGTTCAACCCTTTTGTTTCTTTGAGTGCTTGGGAATATTTTAGTTTTCAAGTATTGTTTTGGGTTTTCGGTCCCCCGATGTTAATGGTGTTTTTTAATGCTTTTTGTCTCTAGTTATTGTCTAGATATCCAACTACATGGAGAAAGACATGTGGGACTTTGTGGAGGATGAGGTGAATCCCTCTAGTTCCATTTCTAACTCAGATTTGGTGTCGAGAGGTCGTTGTCAAATTTTGGCTTCGTCATCTTTTCGTAAAGGCCAGCGCATATACTATTTTTAGTCTGATGAGTTTCGAATAAATGGATGTCATCTTTGATAGAGGTTTGGTAATCAATACATGTGTATTATGATGGAACATTCAAATTTAATGATATTTTCTAGGGGGTCCAGGATAAATGTCTTTTCATCGACGGGCTAATGACTTGTCGATTATATATCCAAAAGGAAAGTCTTGTGCTTGTCCAGGTATTGGTTACAATTATTTTGTTCCTCTCTCTAGGCGTGCTCTAGGCCAACTCTATGTCCATTAACTGTGACTAAACTTTCATATGCAGTGAGGAATGATAGTATCCTTAATTGCTAAGCAAGTAAAAGTTTTTCAAGTCTAGAGAGATGTTAAAGAAAACAACATTCCATTAAGGGAAGTAGATGTTAGGGTATTAATGAAAATTACCTGAAAATAAAAATTAAGAGAGAGAGAGAGAGCGAGAGAGAGAGAGAGAGAGAGAGAGAGATTTTCCACAAGTATGTATGAGATATTATGCATAAACCTACATGAGAAAGCATGTAGCAATAGCATATAATGGTGGAATTATCATTTTTATTTTATTTCTTATAACTAAAACGGTTAACATTCATATTAAAAAGAAGTTGCAGTTGTACCATACAACAAATTTATAGAAAACAAAGGGACTCCTCAGATGTCTGTTTGACGGCATAGTTTCAAACATACCCAAAACCTCAAAAAGATTGTTGACTAATTGAACAGTTCTTACAATTCTGAAAACAAACTGAAAATCCTAATGGTATTTAACCTAATAAGACATAAAACTATTTCAGTCTTGTAAAACATACTAGTATAGGTCCATCTTAACTCTATATCTTCCAAGCACAAAGAGGGATCAAGTCTCTTCAAGTGCAAATGTTTCCTCAAAATTTTAACTTTAAAAAAGGTTTGCACATCAAGGAATTTCATCCCTTTCCCTGCTTGGTAGATCTGGAGTTAAGATGGATCTCTACTAGTTTAATATGCAAATCCATTGTATGTAGATCCTTGGTTTAATGATGGTTCAAATCCACAATTGCATAGAAGTATCCAAGTTTCATTAATTTTTTTAGTTTTAATTAATTGGAATATATATCCCTTTGGTTTTGAACTTTAGGTTAGGGATGACATTGTAAAAATTTCATTTAGTTAGTATTTTATTATTATTTTATTGAAGTGACACATGTCAACTCCATGTTGAGAATGGAATTACACTTCTCCTTCATACTGGGCTATAGAAAGCACCTCTTGTGCAATAATATCTATGCTTTAAGGAAAATATGCCTCCTAAGGGCTTCTTACTTGACATCTATCTGTAGAGCTAATTCCAATGCTGCATTCTCCTTTGCCAATTATTCATGCATTTGTTGAATTGTTTCCTCCTTACTTGTTGCTTTGATTGACCCAATGGGAGTATTTGGAAAAGAGGAAAGAGATTGGGAACTCCTTTCAAGTCCTAAAACCAACTGATATAATATTTTAAAAGCAGCTTCTAGATTATCCAACTGCGGTCTTTAACTATCCACAATTGATGATAATTCATATTTTTTAGCCTTCTCATATTCTAGATGATATAACAATTTATTGTTGATATAATATGGAGTTGCTTGAATCTCCTCATTTTTCCTATTATTCCTTCTTTGAGACCGACACAAATCATATAGCTCATAGGGAATGCATTGACTAGCATGCCTATGGCCTTCCATCATGTTCCAAGGATGAATATTGGCTTCACAATGTCCATATCAACCAAGAGGCTCTTGGAGTAGAATCATCCACAAATAACATGACTAAAAATCTTCCTCTAGGCCCTAAACCTCTAGAAATAACAAGAAGAGCCCAAACCACATCACCCTTTTCCAAGGAGGAAACAAATTCAACCATAACAAGGATTTGGAACAAACATGAATAAAACTCCAACTACACAAACTGATACCAAGGTCCATCTGTATCAAAATCCCACAATCAACACAAAACTCCATCCTTAATTATAAATTTTTCCTCACTTGAATGAGTAATAGTGGGGTATGAAGGGGTGGTTTCTGGTTATTTCTCATTCCATTGCCCTTAAATGTGATAAACCATAATTCCATTTCTCCTTTGATTTCATGTATATGTTACTAATGACATTTGTTAGGTTTATAATCATGGGATGTATGAGATTATATGGGTATCCCTATTTATGCTTAACATTGCCTCCATTAGCCAAACCCCATTGTTTTCCTTTAAGTATGTCGGGTGATTTAGATCTCTTAACATTTGGAAAAAAACAATATATTTGAAGCTTCTCTCAACCCCTTGTGACCTTTCGATCATTATGAAGATACTTGATGTATGCAACCTAGCCCGATTTTGCATTTAACACATTATAAACAACTAGTCTCTAACAATAATTAGTCTTATGATTCCTTCCATTTTTAGGATGGGCAATCCCTTTAAGAGAGATAATGCTTATGCTTGATTGTTGATCAATCCCCATATGCCCTAAGCATAACTTAGTTCCATATTTACTTCATGGTGAAATTAATGTTATCATGTAAAAGTATTTGTGTTTCCCTGTGCACTCTTTAAGTTTTAACATGTACTAAAATTTCTTTGTAACTTTATTATGTTCAAACATATTAGAAAATGCAAACTGACACTTGGACATTTTCAGATATCCATTTGAGAATATTTTTTCAAATGGGGTGGTTGTGTGTAATGACGTTAGTTCACTTACCCCGTTAGTGATTTATTCAAGTCATAATTCAATATCGGTTGTAGACTAGTCGCTTGAGGGAGGAATGTTAAGTACTCCATTGTATGCAAGTTGCATTTTTTAAGCTTGATATATATCCATATGTAAGTGCTCTCAATTAATGAGATAAATGTTCTTCACATATTTTCTATAAATATTATAGAATATATTATGTCTTTATCTACACTCAAAAGTTTATTGTATTCATTTATTTTCCAAGAATGTACCTAGTATTTCTGTAAAGCTCTTAGCAGGGACATAAAACTTAAATATGCACTTTGTACTTATCTATTCATGAGAGGATATATCTTTATATAGGGCATTATTTGAAACTTGAAACATCAAAATCAACACATCCCTTCAAAATCTAGATAGGAAGAATAAAGAAACTCCATGTAGCCATTGCACAGTCTCTGTCTAAAAGAGGTTACAGGTTGGGGCATGAAAGACATGTTTTATGATTCAACCCTAAAAATCGTAAGCCATTTGATGGTTTTAGTTTTGGAAAGTGAGAAACATGAACTTTGACAAAAAATTCAACAACCTTTGACATTGGATTACAACCTGTTTAGTACCTTGTCATAGACCATGAAGTAAAATGGTAGAGCCTTAAGTAGTTCACCTAGGAAGTTTTCAACCTTCTTCTAGCTGCCAATCAATCATTGTTTGTCGAGACCTAAGAACTATCAATATAGTTTTTCATTAAAAGAATTATTTTTAAATAAATTTCCAATAAATTAAGTTAGTAGCTAAGAATGAACAAAGGATTTAGGTGTGTTACAACCATCTCTAATGTTTCTCAAAACCTTTAATCTCCCAAATGAAACAATAATAACAAAATGTTGTAACATGTTGTCAAACATTTTATTAGCCACTACATAAACACACGAGTCATGTTCGACATGCCATTAATAAATTATTGCATCATTATCTGGGAAGGTATAAGCTATTTGGTTGGAAAGTATTTGTAGTCTATCATGCTTTTACAAGAAACAATCTCCCAGTGGTAAACTTCTAAAGAATTACATGTTTTTGGGTGGTGAAATACTCTTTTGGGAAAGAACCTTTGCCTTAGATGCCACATCTGAGGGTTCTCTTTTGCCAAAACTTCCCAGGACACACACCTGGTCTCCTCTATCGAATGCTTAGTACAAACTGCCTTAGGCTCAATTAACAATGAGATATCACAAGATTTCACAATTTGGAGGCATTAGCAAGGCAACACATTCGCACGTAGATTGAATCTATGTCTCTACAATGAAAGGGAATTCAATTTATTATTTAATCTAGGTCCAAAACTTCAGTTAGTCTATTGCATCATTTGATATAAAAACAACCATCTTAACCTTGGATCTATCACGCATCTAGAGGTATTAAAATAAATTGAGGTGAAAACTTCCTCGTGCTTAAAATATCCGGTGTTAAAATGAATGTATATAAGTTTTACACACCAAGGTGACATATTTCATCCGTACTAGGTTGTTGAATGCACCTAGCTTCTCTTTGCGCAATGATGGTTAAAATTGAAAAAAAAATCATAGAGAATATTTCATATAAATTTGAGCTCACCAATAAGCATTACAAGGTTAGCACAAATTAAAGGAAGTGTTATTGTGGTGCTTGTTGATAACAATTTAACAATGAAATTTGCACATTTAATAGAAAATAAGTAAGAATCTGTAAATATTTTGTATGTGGATTATTAAATGCATCATTGCTCCATAGTCTAGAGGGGACCTTACCTACCTACCTTTCGTTTTGTGCCTTGCCCACTAAGTTCCAGTACTTGCCTTGGGATGTCCATAAGCATGTTGGAGACATGATGTATCCTTGAGAGTAGTACGTCAGTAAGGAAAGAGTCTTGAAAGAGTAAGTTGTATGAACTATATTAATAGACCATTTAAGGATAAAATATGCCAAATGTGGTATTTCTCACATGCCATTCGATCTTGTTATGATCAAATGGCCTTCAACCAACAAATTTCAAAATCATACTAAGTCTTAAATGTTACATTTTCTATAACTTTTAAATCAATAAAGGTATGGTTTATGTCCAATATACTTACTCAAACCAGTATCGCCTTGATATATCCTATTATCCAAATAACATAAGAACCATGCTATTATCCAAATAACATAAGAACCGTGCTTATACTTTATAGTTCAATAAAACCATTGTTGAACACTATTGTGCATTGTAAGAATACTTTGCAATACAATAACAGGGAATGTAGCAATGGTCCAAGAATGACCACAACTAAAAGAACAATCACTTCTCTTTCACTGCTTAGCATTTTGAAGTGATTCAAGTACAATCATGAGAAAGTTATATTAATTTCATTACCATTGTTAAATTCAGAACCTATAAACATAAAGCATTTGTCTTGTAAGAGAAACAACATTGATGGAGCTCCACTTTGTTTTTGTGTTAGGTGGAATTTTGCTATATAACAACTATAGACTAATTCTAGGAGATTACAACACAAGTATCGTGAGGGGCTGTGATCTTGTCGTCTCTTGTATGTTTTTAGAATAGCTTCCACGTGATGCATTAGGTGAGTTCTGCCAACTTTAATCCAATATTGATAACACAAAAGAAGGTTGATTGAATTTTTCTAGCTTCTTTTAAAGGTACAAGGAAATCTTCAAGTGAACCCTCCTCTGTTTCACAAGCCACAATTATTGAATAACAAAGAGGGTTTTTGCTAATATTTATTTGTGACTGTTCTTCAGGATGGATGAAAGACCCTCGCATATAATAATATTGTCATGGGAATTGAAGAAGGCTGGTTTGAAGTTCTCTATATCTATAAGAATGGAATATTGGAGGCGTTGAAAACTGGAGAAATATCTCAAAAACTAGCAAGATACAATGTTATTACAACAAATGAATACAAAAAAGAGATAAAACAAATAAATATAGAGTATATGTAGAGTAATTGATGTGAGCCACAATGAATTCTGAAAAATAGGGAATCGGTCTCATAAATGAAAAATTTAGGAAGAGAAGAGAGAGGTCCCTCAAATGATAAGATTTACCTAGTTGCAGAGTCACATCTCGATCAGATATCAAGTGTAAATGGAAGCTCTTTTAGGGAAACTTTGAATGTAATATAATTCAATGTTGCCATCCAAGCTTGCATTGATTAAGGTTGCAACTATTACTGGTACATAGTCTTTAGCATGTGTTGCTTTTTGTAGTCTGCCAATTCTCCGAATTTGTTGATTTTAGCAAGCATAAAATCTTACTCAGTCCATGTTGGATAGAGCTGCATAAATTGTCTATATTTTACTTAGTGGTTGGAAGCAATGGTTGAATTTTATTTAGTGTCTCATGAAAATATTTTGTAATTTTGACCAACCACCTGAGTTGTGCCATGGATGGTTGTTTTGTATCTTGTTCTCTAATCAATTTTAATTTATTTGGAATTTTGTTTCACTCTTTGAATGGAGTTTTTTTTAAATGGTTCCTTTCATTTCATATAATGAGGTTTTTAAGTTGTTAACAAAATAGAGTACACTTACATGACTCATTTTGTGAATGATGCGATGAAGACATATTATCAAAAGAACAAATTACATTGAATGTTTATGATTCCTTAAGTCTATTGAGCTACGGTCTAGTGGTTGAGATGGGGCGTCACCACAATAATTACCCAAGTTCAAACCTTGGTGGGCATGGAGTTTTGATAATGTGTATGAGTTGGAAGAGTTTAAAGTGGAATTTACCTTGAAAATTCGGAGTTGGGGTTCATAGTTCCCCACAGATAAAAAATGTGTGTGTCCTTACCAAAAATAAAATTTGTATTAATTGCTCCAAAGTCTAGAGACAATAGAACACATTATCTACAATTTTTCTTGCTAGTTTTCTCATATGTTTGCTCCCTTTGATATAATCTACTATCCAACCTCCTTTCTTGCTCTCTCTTTGTTTGTTCATATTTTCATTTCTAGATTTCTCCTTTTTGTTCTTCTTACAATGATTACATATTCAAATTATTTAATGCTTATTTTATTCATAGAAGGTAATATATTTCTAAAAAGGGAAGCTATTGAGGATGCTTCTTTTAAACTAAATCAATGCTTCCCAAATAACCTTGTGACTGAGGAAATGCTAAGAGAACAAGGGGATAAGAATATTGTCCATCGCCATGCCCACTTGCCTTTTTACCAGCCATGATGGTCCCCTCCTAGTATTTATTTGGAGGGTGGTTAAACATACCACACTCTTAGGGGAATATCACCACCCTTTCTTGACCAACCAAGGAAATCCTTGGTGGCATTGAATCTATTTATCTGTTTCAATTTATTGGTTTCTCAAATTATGTGATTTTAGGAGAATTCCTTTTATGATATTAACCTATCATGATTTCCACATGCTCCCTCCAATTGACAATAAATCTGAATTTGCACATGACAAGCTTTTGCATGTTATTATTGTAGAATGACTAGTTGTTCAAATCAAATTTTGTGTGATGTAGGTCAGAAAAACAATATTATACATTCCCTCTCTGTTATGGATAAAATATTCCTATGGTTTTGGGTGGACCACAATAGACAATATGACTGCAGAAATCAAATCCATTCTCAATCATGCTATATAATTTAAAGAAACTAGCAACTAAGGGATAAAAACTGTACCTCAACCAGACGTTTGGAGAAGACCATAGTTGAGCTCATGATCAAGAACTTGTCCTTACAATTTTCCCTCAAAAACAAACATATATCCAAGCATGAAATATATCATGTGTTAGTATTCATTCTAGTATAATCCATTTAAACATGTATAACGCCCTTGGATAAAATATAAACAATTGCATATGAAATTTGGACGAGAAATGGATATTTCTATTAATATAAAAACAAATATACAATGTGATAACCTTTGTCGGCACCTCATTGAAACCGACAAACCGAGTCCCTCCACCTGGACCTCTACCACTTCAATCCTCCATACAAGGAAAACTCACACAAGGGAATGGAGAGCTTGGGAGATGAACACAAATGGTTATATCAATAAGGACAAAGGGATGCAGACACAAGTATATGGTAATGAGGCAAAATTTTGTTATAGTCTCTTTAATATCTAAGTTTCTCCTCCTCTAATGCTTCACAATGGAATATAGCCCTCCAATGGGAAATGGAGGGTTGAATCATAACGTTTCCCGACATATAGAAGGCAAAGGATCAAGGTATTCATTATTTGATGGGGAAAACTCCAAATATTTTATGTTTTTTAGCACAAAACCCGATGTACACAGGAAATAATGGTGCAATATGCATATACACGAGTTGTAGAACTGGTGACCCACGTATATCTTCAAAAATGTATTTCCAAGGGTTATACTAAATCATCAAGGCTATAATGAGTAAATGGGGTATAGTGAGTTTGCATAGGGATGAGGGAAGGCCATCAGGTCATGATGCATGAGGTGTGGAAAATCATGCTATAATAGATGCCCCCTAATGTGTAAGGTCATAGGGGTGCATGTTGGCCGAAATACATTATAATATTCCCAGGAGTGGAGTAATGAAGATCCAGGAGGAAGAACTAGCCACTCATCAACATAATACAATGATAACTATGTGTATATGAATACAGATCTGGAGTATATATAGCATTCCTGAATACATATAAATCCAATGTCCATGAATAGTCATAATAAACATATGTCATAGGTGGTCACAACCACATACAATACATAGTGGAGTCTGGTCTCCATACCGAATGAAGCCATTGGGTACATAAAAAGGTACACTGCTCTGGTATGAGAGATGAATCCCATAAGTACTATCACGATGAAGGTAGTAGCATATATGAAATCCCACTCTACTTTGAGGTCTTCTACACAAATCGCCAATGGTACATGTCCCATCACATGAATAAAGGTGCTGAGGTCGAACATGATGAAACATCGTCTGATTATCGATCATTGATGTATACCATTAATAGACACGAGACATCCCATCGATGATGAGAATGGGTGTTAAGGTACTGAGTGCATTCGACAAGTGTGAATAGATGTGTCGAGGTAGAACACTTGAAGAATCCATCAATCAGGGGACATTGATGTATTCCCAAATCTTTCAATGGTGAGAGAACCTGCCACTGATAACTACAAGTCTCAAGGCACTCAACTAACTCTATATCCCAATTACATAATAAATGATCTGAAGTCGATGGAATGGAATCCATTGGAAGGAGGGAATTAGGGAATACCCCATCAACTAACATGAGGCACAACAACAAGGATAGATAATTTGGAAAAACTCAAACGAACAAGATGTACACGAACCGGTAACCATGTGCATATCTCATGCATACCAGCTGTAAGTAACATGCGAACGAGACCCTGTGAATAGTATACAATGATGGAAACTACTAATGGAGGTGAGGAAACCATTGATAGGGTCTAATGGAATCCAAGACAACACAAATCCCAATGTGTGAAGAGATTCTTGCTATCGAACACAAGGGAAACCACTCAGTCAACGACGAATGATGAGATGTCATCTATTGAGTTCAAGGTCACCTACCAATGATGAAAGAAGGCCTAGGGTGCCAGGTAGGACCACAACTCTATGATGTATTGGGAATGGACGACATGTAGAGTCAACATAGCTAAGGAATGACCAAATCAGGCTAAAGACTTCCTTCGAACAATATCATGAGGCAGATGGAGACACTTAGGTAGCATAGAATCAATGTACAACCTGAGACAACTCTGTGACACAAGAGGCATCAAAAGAGGCTCCATAGTGATTGGAATCTTAACCAATTGGTGGAGAATGATCTAAATAATGAGTACAACTTCTAAGGTCATGCTAGAAATCCAACCTATGATGAACAAACTCATTAACTGTGATTTTTTCAAAGGCAACACGACAACTACCAATAAGAGCATGTCATTTCCCATTTGTATTTTATGTTTTTTGACTTTTTTTATATCTTTTCCATATTAGAAAGCTTGAAAAAGAATAAAATATGCTTATCGTATAATAAAGAGGAAACGAGTGTCGCAAGAAAGAAAACTCGTTCCAAGAAGTGAAACATACCTACGCTCAATGCAAGGAAGCATGTGCAGGATAAGGACACTTAAGGGAATGTCTCCTCTTGGATATAAGGTGATCAAGATGCAAAGGATAAATAAGAGGATCTGCTTGGCTGGGATTGAGACAATATCGGGAAATATGGCTTATAAAGGTAAAGCATGTTAGAATTGTTGTGCCATTTAGATCATCAAGCAATGAGTCAAATATTATTGATGCAGTAAAATAGGAATGAAGATACACACTGAACAAATCAAACCACACAGGAAACATATGAGTATATCTTAGATAATTACAGTATCATGTTTCATTGATTTATCCAAGGAAGCTGCGTTAGCAAGTTGAAACTCTCGACGTTTCATTACCATATTTGGTGTTATAATAGTGTTACCTAGGAAAAGAATTTGAATCATTAGGAATGAATTCGAATCTCCCAACTAGATGTGTCTGTATCCAACTGGCTAGTTAACTAAGGATGTCTCAATCACTATCGAAGTCCGAGTGGTTAACTCTAGATGTATAATCAAGTCTCACAATCAGTAATAATCAGTTAAATCAGTCTAACTGAAGTGGTAGGTGAGGAAAAGTGCTGTATCCACATGCAATCATGTCTAACTAGTGCTAACTGAGATGATTGTGATCTTACTGAAAGTAACTAGAATATAACTAATCTTAACTAGTCCCAACTTCAATTGACTGAAGGAGGTTGGTGTCGGGACTCCCAGTGGCTCCTAAAATGTAGGGAATGGCCTAGGAGGCGCCTAAACTGATGCATGCAAGTACAGTCAGTGGAAATTAGCCTCTATAGATGTTCCCCACACTCTAGTAACTGGTACATGTGGCCCCATTAGGCCAAGTGAACCCAATGGTACTAGTGGAACCAATAATTAAGTAAAACTCTAAGATAGCCTAAAATAATCTAATAGACAGTTTGGTCAAGAGAGGATTATAAGTCCTAACACCCCCCCTGAATCCTAACTTGGACAACGATGGGCCCTGGAAACAAGGCCAAAAGTCACCCATGTACAATCTAAAAGATAAAAATGTTTCTTAATAAACCGAGGAAATAGGGGAAAACCTCATGGGAAAACCCCCCACTCAAAATAAGCAGGAAGCAAGAAAATGCAAGCTATCTTTAGAATAAAGAAGCTTTCTCCTTAGAAAAATAACTTGAACAAAACACTACTGCAAATTCGTAGCTCTATGCAGCAGCATGGTCCTTTCATGCAGCAGCATCCCGAAGCTATGCATGTGGACTTCTCAATATCTTTCTAAATTGATGGATTTATGTGTTTCTGCTGGATGGAAGAGGTGGAGGATGATCAATTTTCTGCTTTCGTGGGCCAAGTGGTTGATCATTCGCTCTCATCATGTAGTACTTTCCTGGAATCTTGATTTACCACTATCTAGGGAGCAAATCTGTGAGAGAAAGTGCAACATGCTCATTCTGATATTGAGACCTAATTCTCCTTTTGTCTTCTGGATTTCTAGCACCATATCCAGCTGCATCAATAATATTTTGAGCCAATCTTGGTTTAGGCTTTTGAGCTAGAATGGATATTGGATTTGGCTCTAGAATCTCATGAGATTCAGTCTCAATAACAGGATCACACTGGTATTGATCCTCTTCATTTGAATCTGAAACATGTAACAAATCACCATCATCAAAAAAGTGAGGAAGAGTGTTTATACCTTCTTGTGCTTGGGATGGTGGTGCATCATACAACGAATCTTATTCAAGCTAAACACCGCGCTCATTGAAGCATTTCATAGTTGCAACCTCCGTCAACTTGTATGCTTTTCCATCTTCTGCATATCCCAATAGAATGCATTCACTACTTTGGGCTTGGAAGGCCTTCCTCTTTTCAAGTGGTATTCTAGCCCAAGATTTGGAACCAAAAATTCTCGGGTAAGAGACATTGGGATTATACCCATGTAGTGGTTCGAACGGAGTTGTCCCAACCATTGATTTATGAGGCACTCTGTTTTGCAAATATGAAGCACAATTTACAGCTTCTGCCCAAAGAGAAGGATGAAGATTCTTACCATGGAGAAGGCATGTTTCCATCTCCTTTAGTGACTTGTTCTTCCTCTCAGCTACACCATTTTGATGTGGTGTGTATGGAACCGAGTGTTCCATTTGAATCCCCTCTGATTCACAGAAATACTGAAACTCTCCTTTGATGTACTCTCCTCCTTTATCAGATCTTATGGACTTGATTTTCTTACTGAAACTATTCTCAACCATAGCTTTAAAAACTTTAAAAATCTTAAAAACTTCTGATTTTTGTTTCATAAAGTAGATACAACAGTACCTAGAACAATCATCAATAAAGGTGAGGAAATACCTGTAACCATTAATGGAGTTTGTGGGCATAGGTCCAACCATATATATTCTCTGGATGGTTACCTACCAAGCAACCAGAAAATACCCCATTAGAAGTTTGGATGAGAGGTAAACCTTCAACCATTTTATCATCATGGAGTTGATGGAGATATTTAAAATTAAGATGACCATATCTCTCATGCCAAATCTTCCAGGTTTTGTTAGCATTAGACAATAAAGTTGTAGGAGGTGAGATAGGTAAAAAATGTGAGAACTCATAAGATTTAGTAGAATGATTTGCAATACCTTTCGCTATGAGCTGCCCAATAGCTTTTTTATGTGATCTCAAATGTATCTGGATCGAATGTAACTCTCTTGGGAGAGCCTGTATGAGTCATCTGATAAATAGACAACATGTTAGCTGCAAGGGAGGGCACATAAAGAACATTCTTGAACTCACCATGCTTTGCTCTGACTGAGCCCCTTCCTTATGCTGTAATTTGGGAATCAGCTCCCATGTGAATGGTAGGCCCTTTTGATAGTGTGAGGATGGAGAAGGATTCTTTGAATCCAACCATGTGGTTGGATGCTCCAGAATCAGTTATATATGTTGTTGACTGAACAAGGCTAGCCTTCAAGGAATGGCACCTTTCATCATCTTTTGGCCGTGGTTCATCATCAGGCTTCTTTTCTCTTTGAGGGAGAGCAATGTTATTCTGCTTGAGGAGAGCAGTTAGCTCGTCAACTTGCTTCTTCATACAAGAATATTCAAGGTGAAAACCCCTCATACAATAGGGACACATATTCTTTTCGAAATTATTATTTTTCTTAGAGTCAGAGGCTCCTTTAGAAGTCTTATGATTCTCTTTAGGCTTTGAATTAGTTGTTTTATGCTCCTTCCTCTTAGACTTCCCTTTAGCTCATGCTTTTTTAGAGTCTGTCACTAGGAGAGCTTGATATTCAGAGGTCTTGATGACTCCCATATGGATCAACTTCTCTTGCTCCTATATTAAGGACACATCAAAGGAATCAAGTGAGGGCATCCTCCAATTGGGAAAGGAAGCTCTCCTAAAATGGAAGATGGAGACAAATACATAATACTCAAAACCTAGTTTGATGAGTATGGAGAGAACATGCTACTAATCCTTTCTTTCTATTCTGCACTGTCTACATTGGAGTGCAAGAAACTTGAATTTAGTAAAGAATTGTTTCACCGTCTCAAAACTTCTAGGATGTAAGGCTACCAACATGTTCTCTAGAATGTGTCCCCAAATCTCATCTTGGTTGCTGAAAAAGTCTTCAAGCTTCTCCCAGGCTTCTCTAGGAGTCCGCAAACCTTCAAGGTGGAAGGGGATATCTCTGGATATGTGAGTACATAGAGAACCAAAAGCTTCATCTAAGCGGTTCAAAAACTTGTTTCATTCAACTGGATGATGGGGCTCGGCCTCCGTACCAAGTATTATCCTGAGATGGCCATGCTTGTGCAAGGCCAGCTACATATCCATCCTCAAATCAATATAATTGAAGGGTGTTAGGATCCGAGGTGTAGGAGATTGAGAATCCATAATTCTCCAGCTACAAAAGACAATATATTCACACAAGCTATGTAGCACCTATAGAATTTCACTGCAAAACACTAAAGCATTCGAACTATGTTAGAATTATGCCTTCCCTCTCAACATGAACACTTTCTCAAGGTCCGTCACGCCCACACCACCACTCTGAATAAATTTAGAGGAAGCAAGGCACTCTTTGCAGGACCTATGTGGAAACCCAGCTGCTTCTGGTGTTCAATGGAGAGTAGACAGACATGAAGCTTTCTTGAAATGGCTTTGATACCATGCTACAATTTTTGTACCATTTATATCATCAAGCAATGTGTCAAATATTATTGATGCAGTAAAAGAGGAATGAAGATACACACTGAACAAATCAAACCACACAGGAAACAAATGAGTATAGCTCAGATAATTACAGTATCACGTTTCATTACCATATCCGGTGTTACAATAGTGTTACATAGGAAAATAATTTGAATCATTAGGGATGAATTAGAACCTACCAACTGGATGTGACTATATCTGACTGACTAGTTAACTAAGGATGTCTCAATCACTATCGGAGTCCAAGTGGTTAACTCCATATGTCTAATCAAGTCTCACAATTAGTAATAATCAGTTAACTCATTCTAACTGAAGTGGTAGGTGAGGAAAAGTGTTAAAATTCCATATTCTAAGCTAGATTATTAGCATTCAATTTCAATTTCATAACAAAAGCATATAGACAGGATCACTGAAAGAAACAGTATCACAAGAACAACACAGATTTATCCTGGGAAAACCCTAATTGGAAAAACCCAACAAAACCTTCCTCAATATAGATGCCCCAAAAAGATAAAAGGTCAAAGCCCAACAATTGATCTCCCTCCTTATCTAGCTCTTTCTCTCTCTTATGCGCTACACAAGTGAGTGTGAGTGTGTTCAAATGAGAAGCACCTCACCTCTATTTATATTCTTTCGTTCACTTGACATTTAACCCTGTCATGTAGGCTTGAGTAAACTTGTAGGCTCGAGTAACCATAACTGGGTTAAGTTAACATAATAATATATTTCAGAGGGTACTAATGACCCAAATTACAACAGAGGGGACTTCCTCATGACTCGTAGTAATTCTCCCGATAGGAATCATTGGGGTACAAGAAAATACAAGTGATTCTCCCAATAGAAACATTGGGGACCAATAAAATATATTTAGAATATTCTTCGAAGTTATAATAATTCAACACAAATTGCCTTATCCACATCCAGTCATGTCTAACTAGCGCTAACTGAGCTGATTGTGATCTAACTGAAAGTAACTGGAAAATAACTAATCTTAACTAGTTCCAACTTCAATTGACTAAAGGAGGTTGGTGTCGGGACTCTTAGTGCCCCCTTAAATGTAGGGAATGGCCTAGGAGGCGCCTGAACTGATGCATGCAAGTGCAGTCAGTGGCAGTTAGCCTCTATCGATGTTCCCCACACTCTAATAACTGACACATGCAACCCCATTAGGCCAAGTGGACCCAATGGTACTAATGGACCCAATAATTAAATAAAACTTCCTAAGCTAGGCTAAAATAATCTAATAGATAGTTTGCTCAAGGGAGGATTATAAATGCTAACAAAGCAGAGAGATGACATTGAGCTCAATAAGGCAAGTGAATGCATGTAATGCATTTACAACTTGATATAAAGTGAGATTCCCTAAGTAAAAAGGCTAGCATAATAGATAAGAAAGGTCATGAGGTTTTCGTTTTAAGTCATGGTGAGATTACAAGGTTCTCCCAGACCTAAGGAGGACGCTCAACATGGGCACCATATGGAAAAGTGGTTTCTTACTAGGGTACCAATGATTGGGAAATCCCTACTGTTTACATAATGACACTTCTAGAAGTAGCTAGAAGGTTCAGTGTCATTAAGAAGCGGGTTTGTACCTAGGGTTTATGAATCATGGTCTCGAGATAATACAATAATGCAAGTAGAGTGAAATCCTATCCTATATGTCAGAGACAAGATATACCTGTTGAAGGCATGATCATAATAGGCACAACTCCTTACCACCTGAATAAATTGTTCCACAAAAAAGCCTCACATTGTAATGTTAGTCCATTAAGCTAAAAAAACTATATAGAAATGCATAATTGACTAGAGTGAAGCTACAAAATTCTGGTAGGTAAAACCAAAATATATACACCAATGTAAAAAGTGCCAGCCAAATCTGGGGGTTCAAACATAATTCATTGAGCGCGAGGGAGGAAACTGAAGTATTGCCTCAACTTTTAAATGGTTGACCAATATTTTGACCATCGAAACGACAAATCACAATAGATGCTTGCCTCTTTAAAACACAAGTCAAAATTGAGATGGATAATCTACACTCTTTCGTGAGTGCACGATGAGGCTATCCATATAAGTTTCAACTTCAATGACACGAGGCTCTCGGGGATTCACTGAGATGTTAGGAAAAATATTTTCCATGTTCCCTTCAGCATATAGACTATCCTCATCCAAAGGGAGCACATGGTGATCAACTTCCTCACCTAAGGCCAACCAAGACTCATCATGCTTGGTCCTTTCAAGATCTTGTAGGGAAAAAGGTCTATAATGTTGGTCCTCCCAAGGGCTTTAAGGACAACTCATGGTCTCAACAATCTCTTCATATGGGGGAAAAGTATCAATGAGACAAACATGTGAGCAAGTTGAGTGGACCGCTAAAGCGGGCAGTAGCACGAGATCTCCCTCCTCTATCCCCAAAGAGGAAAGATCATGGTTTGCAATAGTTTCACATGAATCTTGACAAATGATCTTTGCTACAGATCATGACATAGCCATTCCAAAAAGTGGGTGCCCTTCACCAAATTCCATTAGACAAGGAATAGTCCTAGTATCTCTCAAATACAAAGTATGAAATGAGACCAGACTCGATGATGATATAGCACCGCCAAAAGTGGAATCAATAGAAAAAATTAGAGACGAAAAGTTAAATGTTCTTATAAGTGATGGATACATCCCGACACTTATGTTCTCAGTTGCCAGCTGAGAATTCTCAATAACTCAGACCGTAGGTCCTAATGATGCATAGAAACTAGAATTAGTGAACGATAATTGATCGATCATCACAATTCTATCCTCGTGAAGAAAGGAAACAACACAGAACACTGACGATATGATCGTTTGCATGGCATAAATCTCGTTCCAACCCATTAAAAGGTTGTAATACCCTGATTTTGACCCCATAGTATTGAAATTGTACATGACGTATATATTATAATTAAATCATGGCGAGGAGCTCCAAGGCACTGCCATTCCTTGATGTTTTTGTGTATAGGTGATCAAGGTTGATGCCTATGGTTCATTGTCTTGGTTAAGCACATGACACTTTGAATATCATATAACTATGCAATTAATAAAATACCACAACTAGCTATGGGACTACAATGTGAAAGAGATAGGGGCATGATTTCACAAGGAATAGGGAGGGGATTTAGTCAAACCCCCTGAGCCAATAGGGTGTGACCAGATGTTAATGGGGAAACCCATGAACCCTCATCTATCTTTTTGTCCTCTATACTCAATCATTCATTTCTTCCAGAAGTTGGTTGAGGCAATTCATGCCTTAGGCAAAGCAAGGCATGGCAGTCTGATTGTGTGTCTGAGCAAACCTGCAAGTCTGCAGTCTAGGAAGTCGCATTATTGCTTCTAACGCAAGGAAGCACATGATGTGTGCTAGTCTATCTTTCCTCATTCATTCCTGATCCTGTAGTCATGTTCTTGCTTTGGCAGAGGCATTCTAAACGATTACGCATTTGTTCACTCTCCTGAGTAGCGGAATTGGTTGTTCTGCAAGTATTTTCCCTTTGTTGAGAAATTGGTTGATGTGTTGCAGTGTTATCCTAAACCACAGATTGGTAGGAGACACTGTTTTTCTCTGGGTTACAGTGTGAAGCCTATGTGTTGTGTTTCCTTGTGAATTGTGTGATTTGCACCCTGGTTTGGGTCTGAACTGTGTTCAAGGCTTAGGAGTGGAAGAGAAGAGGACTGGGCTTGATAAAAGTAGTGCATTGAGGAACCTCATGAAAAGATAAGAGTGCCTGGTGAATATTCCTTGCACATCTTGAAGAGCACTGGAAGTGAAGGTATAGCTTGAGGGACTATGTAGCAGAGAAGGGGATGCTTCCTTGTGTTCGGGTGCAGGTAATGCGGATGCTAGGCCAGATAGATATTGTGGAGGTGTCCCTAACTCTTGAATGAGCCACTAGCTTAGTCATTCTACCTTTCCATTGCCTTAGCATCTTGATAAACCTAACTAGCTGTCTTGGATGAATAACCTATGAAACCCAACAGTGAGATGGCTTGGCTGAGTAGCCTGTGAAACCCATCTATTGGCTTGGCTGTGCCTTGTGTAATTCTTGGCTGGTCCTTATTGTGGAAGTTGGTTTGACTGTGTTCAGTCTGATAAACCCAACTGTTTGTTGGCTTGACTATGTTCAGTCTGATAAACCCAACAATGTTTGGATTAATTGCCTGTATCCTGATAAACCCAACATGGTGTTGGCTTGGCTGGACAGTTTGATAAAACCAACTGAAGGTTGGATTAATTGTGTGTCTTTTGATCTGGATGTGTGTGAGTATTTTGTTCCCCAGTTCCTTGTGGAAATCATGCCCAAGTCAAGGGTGGCAGTTGTGTTGAGAGATCGATTAACCCAACTGGCTTATGGTTGGGTGGAACGTTGCAGCCACATAGCTAGTTGCGGGACAACTCCATCATCAAAGATAAGTATTCTCTGTTATTCTTATATATGCAATGTATTTGCTTAGGAATGACTATACTGGTTATGTAGAATGCTTATGAATATGATGAATTGATTATGATGAATGCTTGTTAGTGCTTCAGTAGAATTTACTGTTGGTTAAATGTTCCTGCATTTGCTTCTATATTTTCCTTGTATGTTTCCATGCATTTTGCTTATGATCATGGAGGCTAGAATCCTGGTTAATAGGGTCAGAATTCATCTGACTTAGCATTTCTTCCCCTTGAAATCTGCCTAGGAAGGCAAAAATTAGAAAAAGAGCAGTTGAAACAAGGCAGAATGTGGGTTTTTTGCACCCTGGGATTCGCCTGCGGAAGCGGAAAAGTGCAGAAAATTTCCAAGGAAAATCTAGTTTTTTGATTCCCGAGTTCCGCACTGGAGGGTGAAAAGGCAGAATGTGGAAGGTGGAACCATGGATAAAGGTTTCCGTTGTTTGTTAGTATTCCGATTCTCAAGTTCCGCATTTGAGGGCGGAAAGGTGGAAGGCGGAATATGACTGAGTAATTCCGTTGAACGTTGATTCTCCAATTTCTGAGTTTTGGGAAGAAGGAAAAAAGGTGGTCAAAGGATTCTGTCGAACATTGATTCTCCAATTTTTGAGTTCTGGGTGGAAGGAGGAAAGGTGGAAGGTGGAAGGGTGGTCAAAGGATTTTGTCGAACGTTGATTCTCCAATTTTTGAGTTTCGGGCGGAAGGAGAAAAGGTGGTCAAAGGATTCCATCGAATGTTGGTCCTCTGATTTCTGAGTTCCCGGCGGAAGGCCAAAAGGCAAAAGGGTGGAAGGTTAATGTTTCTGGTGTGTTTTGTGTTCCAAATTCTAAGTTTCGTAGGGCAGAAGGAGGAAGACAGAAATGATAGGTCTAGTGTGAAAAAGGTGTTTATAGTTGCAAAAGGTATCTGTGAAGGGCGAAATGACTGTTACAGTGGTTTCTAAGCCTTAGAATATATGTGGAAGAGTGTAATAACATGCATTCCCTATGTTTTGAAAGGAGAACAATGGTTCTTGAAGCAAATTTTTTAATTTATCCGCATTATGGGGTATGGGGACGTTAGAGATTGGTATCAGAGCTGCGGGTTGCAGCAATGGGTATGGATGGGCCAGAATGAGTAGTTAAAAGAGATAAGAGTTCCCTATGATACCAACATTGTAGTACACTACAGTTTGGTATTAAAGCTGTGGGTTGCAGCACTAGGGCCTAAATGGGCCAAGTTGAATAATTAACAGAGCTATTGGTTACAACATTGGGCCTAGATGGGCCAAGTGAATGGTTGGTAAGTTTTTTTGAATTCTAAGATCGTCTAACAATGTGTTTGATTAACACATTTTTGTAGAGTCATAGTGCAATTGGGAAGAGTTTATTTTTGGCTCAGCCATGAGAACCTAAGCATGAATGATGTGCTGAGTCCCTATGAGCACGAGGAAGATGTTATGGGTGAAAATGTTTGAGTTGGAAATGCTGAGATAGAGTCTAATGGGAGAATATTTCAAGATACTCCCCCAAATATTGCATACACCATGAGAAGCTTAAGGGTGGAAATGCAAAGCTACAGGGTAGATAATGAAAGATTGGTTAAATCTTAGGAAGAGAAAAATGATCTGAATGCATCCATGTTGCAGAGTTTGACAAACATCCAAAGGTAGATGAGCTATGGACATCAGACATCGAATCCAGAAGGAAGTAGGAGCGATGCTAGAAGAAGAAAGAGATCTTCTAGTGGATCATCTGACTCTGAAGGATCCAGTGGGGGTTCGAGCTCTTCATCTCACAAAGAAAAGAGAAAGAGGCTCTATAGGAACAATTCACGTGACGAGTTCAAAAAGGCAAGGCCTCCTACCTTTAATGGGGAGATAAAGACTGGACAAGAAGCATAAGCTTGTCTTCTTAGGATGAAGAAATATTTCCAAGTCTAAGACTATTAAGGAAATATGAAGGCTAGGGTAGCCATTTTCAATATGAATGGCATAACATCTATATGGTGGGATCATCTTAGGCATGTAAAGAATATCAATGACAGAAAGATTGTGTGGAAGCAGTTCAAGAAGTATTTCAAGCATAAGTATCTCTCCGACAGGTACTATGATGACAAGATTAAAGAGTTCCATGAGCAGAGATTGCGACAACAGACCATGGAAGAGTATGCAAACAAGTTCTTGGAGATGCTGAGGTATGTCAAGTACATAAAGGATGATAAAGTGAAAATTCAGTGTTTTTTGAGTGGGCTACCTCAAGCATACAAAGACATAAATGAGTTTTATGAACCTAGAACTCTGGAAGAAGCAATAAGGAAAGCTAAGTATTGTTATGAGCAAAGTAAAAGAAAACTTGATATCCAAAAAGTTTGGAAGGACAAGAAGAAGGAAAAGTTTGACCAAATGAAGAAAGGTTTGGCGTAAAGAATGACCACAAGAAGGAAAATTAAGAGTTGTAAGAGTCATTCCTTAAGACTATTTCTCTTAGGCAGATTTCAACATTGCAGCTAAAGAAGTTCTGTAGGAAAGGTTGCAGGTTTTATGCAACCCATGTTTTGGAGGAAACTGAGAATGAAACTCCTGGGTTGGAGGACTTTCACGTGTTGTAGGAATTTATGGATGTTTTTCCTGATGAAATTCTAGGGCTTCCTCCAAAGAGGGACATTGATTTTACAATTGAACTTGTGCCAGGAGCAGCACCAGCGACTAAGACACCCTACAGGATGAGTACACTAGAAATTCTAGAGCTAAATATGCAGCTACAAGAGTTGTTGGAGAAGAAGTATATCAGGCCGAGTGTGTCTCCTTGTGGAGCACTAGTTCTATTTGTGAAAAATAAAGATGGTGCACTCAGGTTGTGTATTGATTACAGACAATTGAATAAATTCACTATGAAGAATAAATATCCTTTACCTCGAATTGATGACCTCTTTGATCAAATGAGAGGAGCAAAGGTGTTTTCCAAGATTGTCTTGAGGTCTGGTTACCATCAGGTAATAATAAAGGATGAAGACATTCATAAGACAACCTTCAGAACAAGGTATGGACACTATGAATTTGTAGTGGTACCATTTGGTCTCACAAATGCGCCAGCTACATTTAAGTGTCTCATGAATAGTGTCTTCAACAAGTATTTGGACAAGTTTGTTCTTGTTTTCCTTGATGAAATTCTTATTTATTTTAAGAATGAGGAAGAACATGAAGAACATCTAAGATTGACACTGCAATTGCTAAGGGAGCATAAGCTGTATGCCAAGTTGAGCAAATCTGACTTCTATAAATATAGAATTCATTATTTGGGTCACATTATCTCAGATGAGGGCATATCTATAGACCTTGAAAAGATTGAAGCTATTATGAATTGGCCAACCCCAAGAAATGTGACAGATGTAAGATTTTTTATGGGACTTGAAGGATATTACAAGAGATTCATTGAAGGATTCTCTAAGGTTGCACATTCAATCACTTCTTTGCAAAAGAAGGGGATAAAGTTTGAATGGACACCCATATGTGAGGAGAGCTTCCAACAGTTGAAGAATCTTCTTACAAGTGCACCAATTCTGAAAATTGCAGACCCAGAAAAAGATTTTTTGGTGTGTACTGATGCATGCGATCAAGGACTTTGAGGAGTTCTTATGCAAGACAACCACTTGGTATGTTATGAGTCAAGAAAGTTGAAGGATCATGAGAGGAACTATGCCACTCATGATTTAGAACTTGCAACCATAGTACATGCTCTCAAGATGTGGAGGAATTACTTAATGGGCATAAAGTTTGAGTTCTGGACAGACCACTGTGGTCTGAAATATTTGTTTGACTAACCAACTTTGAATGCTAGGCAAGCTAGATGGCTGGAGTTTTTATGTGAATTTGATTTTGAAATAAAACACATAAAAGGAAAGGAAAACAAAGTGGCTGATGCACTCAGCAGGAAGGTGCATGCAATGCATGTGGCATCCCTTATTGTTTGCCAATCCAATTTGAGATAAAATATTGTTAAAAATACTGCTGAAGATGAAATGTATATGCAAATAATAGACAAATTGCAGCAACAAATTCTTGAGAAGAGGTATGAGGGATATAAATTGGAAGAAGATGGACTTCTTACTTATAAAAATAGAATTTATATTCCAAATGTAGCAGACTTGAGGAGAACTGCTATGGATGAAATCCATCAAACTCCATATTCTGGTCACCCAAGATATCAGAAAACAATTGCTACAACCAGAAAGCAGTATTTTTGGCTAAGAATGAAGAAGGACATTGCTGAATATTTTTCAAAGTGCATGAAATGTCAGTAGGTGAAGGTTGAGCATCAACACCCAACAGGTTTGTTGTATCCTTTGCCAGTCCCAAAATGGAAATGGGAAGTTGTTTCCATGGATTTTATTACAGGATTGCCAATGACTTGGAGGCAACATGATTCCATCATGGTTGTGGTGGACAAATTGATAAAGGAAACACATTTTATACTGGTTAAGTCCACCTATAAGATTGATGCCATTGAAAAAATCTTCATGAAGGATATTTTTAGATTGCATGGATTGCTTAAGGAAATAGTCTCTAACAGGCGCCCTAAGTTCACTTCCGATTTTTGGAAGGGTTTGTTTGCAGATTTGGGTACCAAGTTGAACTTTAACATTTCCTACTATCCTCAGAATGATGGTCATACATAGAGAGTGAATCAAGTGCTGGAGGACATGCTTTGCATGTATGTGATGGACAAACCAACTGTGTGGGAGGATTATTTACACTTGTAGAATTTGCCTATAATAATGGACAACAAGCATCCTTGGGGATGAGTCCTTATGAAGCCTTGTATGGAAGAAGGTGTAGGACACCTATGACTTAGGATAATCTAGTAAACATGATTGTGATTGGTCCATATTTGCTCAAGGAAATGGAGCAAGAGGTTGCAAAGATTAGGCCGAATTTGAAAGTAGCCCAAGATAGACAGAAAAGATACGCAAACAAGCATAGAGATCATAGAGAGTTCAGTGTTGGGGATCATGTTTATCTTAGAGTGAGGGAAAGTAAGTGTTCCTTGAAGCTTGGAATTTGTGCCAAGTTGTCACCTATATATTGTCGGCGTTTTGAAGTGCTTGAGAGAATAGGGTCAGTTTCATATAGACTTGCATTGCCTGCTAGCACTAGAGCTCATACTGTTTTTCATGTTTCTTCGCTTAAGAAATATGTACATGATCCTAACCATGTGATAAATTGGGATGCGATTCAGGTGGAACCCAAGTGAGAGTTCCAAATTGAGCCATTGTGCATCCTCGACATGAAGGTCATAGTGCTTCAGAATCAATCTGTCGGACAGGTAAAGGTGCGATGGGAGCACTACAATCCTGATGAGGCTACATGGGAGATGGAGGATTCCATGCGATTGGTACATCCATTTTTGTTTAATTTTTCATAACACCGAGGGTGGTGCCAGTGTAGCATTTTTGTTCAATTTTGTAAAGAACCGAGGACAATGCTGTTGCAAGGGGGAGGGGAATGTAATTCCCCGGTTTTGACCCCATGGTATTGAAATTGTACATGAAGCATATATTAGAATTAAATCATGGCGAGGAGCTCAAGGTCAAGGCCCTGCCATTGATTGATGTTTTTTTGTGTATAGGTCATCAAGGTTGATGCCTATGGTTCATTGTGCTGGTCAAGCAAAGAGTACTTTGAATATCATATAACTATGCAATTAATAAAATACCACAACTAGTTATGGGATTGCAACGTGAAAGAGATAGGGGCATGGTTTCGTAAGGAATAGGGAGGGGAGTTAGTCAAACCCCCTGAGCCAATAGGGTGTGACCAGATGTCAATGGGGAAACCCATGAACCCTCAACTACCTTTTTGTCCTCTGTCCTCAATCATTCATTTCTTCCAGAAGTTGGTTGAGGCAGTTAATGCCTTGGGCAGATCAAGGCATGGCAGTCTAATTGTGTGTCTAAGAAAACTTGCAAGTTTGCAATCTGGGAAGCCACATTCTTGCTTCTAACGCAAGGAAGCACGTGATGCGTTCCAGACCATCTTTCCTCAATCGAGGAAGGTTTTGTTGTTCCTCAGCATTCATTGTTGGGCATTATTCGCACAATTCGTTCATTCTCAATCCTGCAGTCGCGTTCTTGCTCTAGCAGAGGCATTTTGAACAATTACACATTTGTTCACTCTCCTGAGCAGCAAAATTGGTTGTTTTGCAAGTATTTTCCCTTTGCCAAGAAATTGGTTGATGTGTTGCAGTGTTATTTTGAACCACAAATTAGTAGGAGACCTTGTTTTTCTCCGTGTTACAGTGTGACACCTATGTGTTGTCTTTCCCTATGAATTATGTGATTTGCACATTGGTTTGGGTCTAAACTCTGTGCAAGGCTTAGGAGTGGAAGAGAAGAGGAATGGGCTTGATAAACCTAGTGCAAAGAGGAACCTCATGAAAAGATAAGAGTGGTTGGTGAATCTTCCTTGCACACCCTGAAGAGCACTGGAAGGGAAGGCATAGCCTGAGGGATTGTGTTGCAGAGAAGGGGATGCTTCCTTGTGTTGGGGTGTAGGTAATGGGGATGCCAGGCCAGATATATCTTATGGAGGTGTCCCTATCTCTTGAATGAGCCACTAGCTTAGTCATTCTACCTTGCCACTACCTTAGCATCCTGATAAACCCAACTAGCTGGCTTGGATGAATAACTTGTGAAACCCAAAAGTGAGATGGCTTGGTTGAGTAGCCTGTGAAACTCATATGTTGGCTTGGTTGTGCCTTGTTATGCATTTGGCCTTGTGTAATCCTTTGCTAGTCCTTATTGTGGAAGTTGGATTGAGCGTGTTCAGCTTGATAAACCCAACTATTTGCTGGCTTGACTGTGTTTAGTTTGATAAGCCCAACAATGTTTGGATTAATTACCCGCAGCCTAATAAACCCAACTTGGTGTTGGCTTGGATAGACAGTCTGATAAAAACAACTGAAGGTTGGCTTGACTATGTGTGTTTTGATCTGGCTGTGTGTGAGTATGTTATGGGGTGGCAGTTGTGTTGAGATATTGATGAACACAAATGGCCTATGGTTGGGTGGAACGTTGCAACCACATAGTTAGTTGCGGGATAACTCCATCATCCAAGATAAGTATTCTATGTTATTCTTATTTATCCAATGTATTTGCTTAGGAATGACTATACTGGTTATCTAGAATGCTTATGAATATGATGAATGCTTGTTAGTGCTTCAGTAGAGTTTACTGTTGGTTAAATGTTCCTGCATTTGCATCTATATTTGCCTTGTATGTTTCCATGCATTTTGTTTATGATCATGGAGGCTAGAAGCTTGGTTAACAGGGTTAGAATGCATCTGAATTAGTGTTTTCGCCCCTTGAAATCCGCTTGGGAAGGCAAAAATAGAAAAAAGAGCAGTTGAAACAAGGAAGAATGTGGGTTTTCCACACCCCGAGATCCACCTAAGGAACGCGGACAACAGAAGTGGAAAAGTGTAGAAAAGTTCTAAGGAAAAGCTAGTTTTCCAATTCTCGAGTTCCGCACTGGAGGGCAGAAAGGTAGAATGCGGAAGGCGAAACCATAGATAAAGGTTTCTATCATTTGTTAGTCTTCTGATTCCCGAGTTCCATATTTGAGGGTGGATAGGCGGAAGGAGGAAGGGGGATTATGGCAGAGCAATTCCGTCGAACATTGATTCTCCAATTTCCAAGTTCTGGGCGGAAGGTGGAAATGTGGTCAAAGGATTATGTTGAATGTTGATTCTATGATTTTCGAGTTCTAGGAAGAAGGTGGAAGGGTGGTCAAAGGATTTCGTAAAACGTCAATTCTATGATTTCTGAGTTCCGGGCGAAAGGTGGAAGGCTGAAAGGTGGTCAAAGGATTCAATCGAATGTTGGTCCTCCGATTTTCGAGTTACGGGAGGAAGGCGGAAAGGCAGAAGGGTGGAAGGTTAATGTTTTTGGCATGTTTTGTGTTCCAAATTTCGAGTTCCGTAAGGCGGAAGGCAAAATTGGTAGGTCTAGTGCGAAAAAGGTGTTTTCAGTCGCATAAGGGATCTGTGAAGGGCGGAACGACTATTACAATGGTTTCTAAGCATGAGAATGGATGTGGAAGAGTGTAATAACATCCATGTCCTATGTTTTGAAAGGAGAACATGGGTTCTTGTAGAAAAAAATTTAATTCATCCGCATTATGGGGTATGGGGACGTTACAAAGGTTGTAGTCAAGGGGTGCATCAAACACCTTGATCTCGATCGACACAGTCTTCCCTACCAACTGGACCTAAAGAGAAGGAATAATGTCTTGTAGTCTAAATGAGTGTCCATTAAAATTTGTCAACATAGTCATGGATTTAGATAATGGTAGAGAGCCCATACCCTTCCAATAAGATAACGAAATGGGTAGGTCTCACTTTGCAAATTTGGGTCCAGAACCTTCCAGGGCCTAACTAAGGGTCTAAATGATGTTTTTTGGGGTCAAAGTTTCATCTCTTATGTAATTCCCCTTCATGCTATTCTACACTCTAAGAAATTTCCAATGGTTCAATAATTGCCTCAATTAGAGTCCGTATAAGGAAACTATGACTCCCGCAATTTGACCTATCCAGTTGACCACCATGGTATTGAGTGGATTCCACGTAGGCTCTCATTTCTCACACATGTGAAGTTAGTCATAAGTGGAATTTCAAGAACATTCTAGAAGGTCCAAAACCCCAACCCTAATCGAGAGTTGGGTATGCAAAAACCTTATAACTAACCCTAAACAACTATCGGGCTATGTTAAATACTAGGCCGTAAGAAAAAGAAGGGGTCCCATTCTTATGATGTTATTGTATTGTTCCATAGCTAAGCAACAACACATGAGTGGATATTACAGTAGAAAAGAGGGGCTAGGAGACCATGTAGTAGCCATTCCGGCTGTAAAGTCATAGGTAACTCCATAGAGAGTACCATTTCCTTTGTATTTGCATTTTACATGAAGAACAAGGCATAGTCCTCATTTGTAGGTGGGTTTTTCCCAAGGTAAATCTTATGTTATTTGTGTGGATTGTGTATTTAATTGCTTTATTTATCTTTCATTCAATTCCATTTTTTTTAACAATTAGTAGAAATAAGCTAACAAAAAGAAATAAGTTGTAAGATCTGTTGCGACGAACTGTTCCAGTGGAATATCCATGATAGTTTACGAATAATGTACAAAGTAATGTTTTGTGATAACAATTCAGAATTGTCTTATGTTTCTACAAACAATAAATTTCTATTGGCACATCATGGGATCCTAATGATAACATGTTCGAATCTGCAACAATTTTTAATACCATTCAATTCAACCTGACATTTTTCTATTAACTATGTTATTTTCCTCTTTGTTCCTATAACTAGTTGAACTAACCAAGCTTTCTTATGTTTGTTTTTTGGTAGCATGCACGATTCAACAATTTTTGGAGAAATATAACTTTGGATAGAACCTGGATCAATCAAGTTAGAAACACTTCTTGTAGAAATTTTTCCTTCCACCTCTACCATTGATAACTTATGATCAGCTTGTGAGTCTTCTAATGCACATAAATTTTAAGAATGTCTATGGCTACACCATTAACTGTAGTGGCTTCCTAAATGTTTTGGATAATTTTAATGTTCTCATGTATGTGAGGGTGATTCCTCATTAGATGAGCTTTCCTAGAGCCCCAACACTTCAAAGGTCCTTGCAAATATTCATTTGGTTTCCTTCCCATGTAACTACTAAATTTATTTCCACTATGATTTTGTTGATTTTGCTGAAAATTAGTTTTCTGCAAATTTCTGGTCTAATTTTTATAACATGGAGGTCTAAAACTCTTTTTCCTTAAGTCTATTCTTTTCTTTTTATTCTCTCTCCAACCTTTAGGAGCTTCTGATCTTTGCTTGCATTGTTCATAACAATACTTATCTATTTAAATTGTTTCGTTAAATGTTTTTGGTTCTTCATATTCAATTGTATCCTTGTAGGATTCAGGTAAACTCTCATAAAACATTGAATCTTTAGTTTTTACATCTTTGATGTATGGCACATACTTTAACAACTCTAAGAATTGATTAGCTATCGCATCCATCGCCATTTGTCCTAATATTACTTCATGAAATTCTTTGATTTTTCCGTCAAAATACCTTTATGAAAGGTATATTTTCTTGAAATATTTCTTAAATTGCTTCAAACTTATTTTATTTTTAGTAACATGTTTTACTAATTTCAGATCCGTCCATTGAATAACAAATTTTTCATTTAAGTTATAAATTGCCACCTTGGCTTTCATATTAATTATACATTTCAAAATACTCACTCATCCCCAACAACCAAGCTTCTGCTTCTTCTCCTATTTTAACCTCTCCATCAAAAGTAGGTGGCCTAATTTTCTTACACTCTCCTTTTAACTCGTTCTAAGAATTTATTTTCTTTCTTTTTATGAGATGAAACCTTGGAACTATCACTTTATGATTGTCTTGAGGTAAAAACACTTTCACTTAAAGTTTCAATAGAAGTTTCAGTGTCTTTAGAAGAGCTCATTTCTTTATCCTTACAAGGTTTGTTTCTTGAAGAACCTTTACCAACATTGATAAAAGTCCCTTTTATTTTTGAGTTTTTATCTCAGTCAAATTTTATAATATAATAGGATAGGCCTTTACTAATTTTTCATTATCTAACTTAAAACTTTGTAATACTACATGCATACTTCTTATGGTCTCGATCATATAGAAAGGATCCTTCACTGGATCCCACTTCCAAACTAATTTCAAGTTGATTTTTTGTTGTTTGAATGCTTGCTATACCCTCCATAAAACGAGGTATGACCTATTTGTTAACAAAAACCAAACGTTAATATATCTTGTTATAAGTGTGGAAGTTGTTGATAATTGTTGGAGAAAAATATAATTACTTAAATTGAAATCGATAAAATCGATAAAATGAAGTAGCATTTATAGAATCGATAAAATGAAATATTGAAATTTGTTTATATGAATATACATTATGTTTAAAGCAAGAATTCTATTTGTTTATAGTGTAAACTATATATAAAACGTTAATATATCTTGTTATAAGTGTGGAAGTCGTTGAAAATTGTTGGAGAAAAATATAATTACTTAAATTGAAATCGATAAAATCGATAAAATGAAGTAGCATTTATAGAATCGATAAAATGAAATATTGAAATTGTTTATATGAATATACATTATGCTTAAAGCAAGAATTCTATTTGTTTATAGTGTAAACTATATAATAGTCTACTTTATGAACAACTCCTTTATCTTCCATCTTTACATTTTATATTTTAAATTTCTTATTAACAATCCAACCATGCTTTATCTCTTCTAGATATTCTTAATAACTAAAATAATGATAATTTATTATGTTTTGCTTTTCTTCTTAGAGTTTTTAATGCAAAAGAATGGAGGCATATAGATAAAAATATATGTGTTAATGCTCCTTTAATAAGGAAGATGATAATAAACTTTTGTATGGTATGGCTTTCTTATTCTTTTTCTATGTAAATAAATTCTTAGCATACTTATAAAACAAAATGAATAATAAAACACATAGCATTTCTAGGAGTATTTTTTAAAATAGAAATGACTATGCTTTTATTAAAAAGGTTGTTGGAAATCCTTGGCAACAAAGAGTGCAAAATTTAGGCCACTGGCTAAATACATCAGAAACCTTCCCAACTTGGAGGTATTCAAAATGACTATTTTTAAAGCCTTAGTGGTTGTAGTTATAGACTAAGAATCCCCCTTTATCCTCTATAAACTTAAGCCTACACTATAGATATTGACAAATTGAAAAGCCATGAAACTACATTTGAAAAACAGAAAACACTTAGGGAGGAGAAATCGATTGTTTAATAGCTTGAATGCAAGGCATGCTCATATTAGGTTTCGATTTGATCAAGGGAATTGGAGAGTTGAAGAATCCCTAGTCTGGTACCACTCCTCCCTACTCCAAATTGTACACTCGATCCTGTAAATATTCCACTTCTGCCTCCAAGACTACCACTTTCATGGCCAACTCAACATTTTTTTCATGCTTCATTTCTATTTCAATTTCCAGAGAGGTATCCCTTTGTTTCACTGCTGTTGTTTCCTTCTCTCTGAAATTTTCATCATGCTCCCTCCTCATTTTCATATCCTAAATGATTTGGATGAGTTCCCTTTCCAAATTGCGCAGTGAGTGGTCTAAGAGCCGTCATTTGTCTTCCATGTAGCGCAACCCAAGATACCAACAATAATAGGTATCCCTTCGACCTTAGTGCAAATGCATGATGTTCCCAAGGATTGTGACCCAGTAAGAGGAATTCATAATGCTGATGAGATAACATGAAATCGAATTAAGAAAAGTGTCATGTAGCTTGGTCTGAGTCTTTGTCACTACCTTCTGCTTGCCAATAAATCCTCCAACGCCAATTCCTACCATGATGCTGCTCGATCCACTGTTCATTATTGAAACATGAACTCAATCTGCTTGCATGATGTTTCAAATAGGGGTTATGAGTGAAAATGCCCTTTCATGCATGTGAAGGCATGTGAAGAGGAGGAGCATACAACCCTTGTATACTTATTATTAACACTCTCTCTGTGCACATGAACATGATGCTTTCCACCTACCATGTGCTCCACACCTACCCTCGTCCAAGTTCATGATTGATTTGGTTCATGACATGTTTTATTTCTCCCTTTCCACAATATTGCATCACCATTCTAGAGATAATGTATTGGGACCCATTTGTCCCTCTTCCCGTCCAATTTGAGAGTGCTTTCCTCCATGTTTATGGCATGATTAGTTGCCCTATTAGCCTCATCATTTAGGCCCCATAGTATATGTCAAAATTGTATCGTGTCCATATGTTCTATGAGTCCCTTAATTTGCACTATATTGTGTCGAAGTGAGATATTCTATGGGTGAGAGCTTGTACAAACATATTTTATAAGAAGTCAAGAGCCCTAAGATAATGTCATATTGAATACCTTGTTGTTGTATAATTTTATATCCTTGGAATATGTTTTGATCAACTTCCCCTCTAGGATGAATATTTCACCCCCACTCATGTCGACCCTAACATTTCTTTGAATATTAAACAATATTAATTTTTCTAATTTCCACTCATGTGTTTCACTAGACTCGCACAACAAAATTAGAGTACATAGATAGCTTCTTTTAATTAGTACCATACAAAAAAGTAAGGATCACTTACCTAGAATTATTTTAGAAAAAAAACTAGGTTGGTCCACGAACCACCCAACCATAAGCATTCCTCATGCACTTGAAAGTGTCTTACATCATAAGCCCACCCCAAGCTGATCCATGATACTACTGGGAAAATAAATTAGGATTTACAGGTATTCTAACATATTACAATAGGTTTTCTAGAACCATTCTTACACCTAGAACCACTCACATTACCTACTCACCTAACACTAAGAGGTGCTCTTCAAGGAAATCATAGAGAGAATTTGGTACTGTTTAGAGTATACCTAGGTTCTTTTATCAGTCATAACAACTACCTTTACTCCCAATTCTTGTGTCATTCAACACTGACAAGTGATTCTTAGTATGAATATAGAGAGTTTCAATTATGACTATACCTTTTAATACATGCAAGTAACCACTTTGTTACAAACCATAAATTTGTATGCTAGTTGTCTTTAAATCTGATTAGATTATCTAGGATCTTTATCTCAAAGAATATTAAGTACAACAAGATGGATAAGATATAAAAGATAAATGAGACACAAATATTTTAATTGAGGAAACCATAAAGGAGAAAACCCTGTAAAGTTCCTCAGAATAGTAAGATGATCAAAGGAAGTAATAAGAAGTATTCAACAACTATATATCTCTCATCCTTTCTATATATATCTCTCTCTCATGCGAACTTGAGAGTGTGAGGTGTGTATAAATGAGGGAGAGTGCCTCCCTATTTATACCCTTTCAAGTCACAAAACAAACATAAGACTGGGGCCCACATGTCTTCCCTAACAGGGACGACTTCTCCCAGAGAGACTCCAAATATACATTACATGATGTTACACTGGGGACTATTTCCCCAAATTACAACGAAGGTTGTACCTCAAGGTATAGACACAATTAAGACATCCCGCAAGGGGGCAGACACATCCCTAATGGGGGTACAAAACCATACAATGATAATATACATCATAATATATTTCAAAGTTACAAATACATCAACACTCCCTCTTAAATATGAAGGTGTTCTCTCTCTTCATAGTCATCAACACATGTGGTCAAGTCTTCATCGCGTGGTCATCATCACAGAGTCATAGAGTCATCATCATAGCTGCTTCCATCATCTTCTTATTATTGATCATCGATCGGTACTATCTGTCATCGAAAATTTCTACAGAGCCAGCCCTCTCTTGACTGGCTGTAGGCCTAGTCCTCATCTAGGTATTCATCACATCTTGAGCAAGCCTTGTCGTAGGAACGGTTCAGGACCTTATTTACATTGCCACGACAATAACCTATGTCTCCTACCTTTATCTCATTGTATCAAAATCATCTCTTTTTCCCTGCACAAATTAATACAAAGAAGAAAGCTTTAGATGCAGACAAACTATGTTCTTTCACCATAGTAGTAAGCTAGGATGATTTTCACATCATCAAGATAATCTGTAGCTTCTACTGGACTGATTACGTTTGAGTATACTGCTTCACCAGGATTTTTCCCACTCGGACAACTAGTCACATTTCCCATGTGAGATATCATGCATCAAATTTTTCTAGCATATAACACATCAGGACTGATTACATCCATGGATAACCTACGAGCTTCTCCAGGAGTTATCCAAGGATAACCTACATGACTGATTACGTATGAGCAACCTATGAACTTCCCCATGATGTTACGATCATACAACTTGTCTCTCTAGCTATGCTTGAATACATCACTCCCTCTTTTAAGGGATCTTGATCTGGATCACACCAAGTCTTTCTCTAAAGTACTTGAACTTCACTCTCGCTAGACGCTTGGTCAACACATCAACTATTGGCTCCTCTGTTGCCATGTAGTGGAGATTCACTACGCCTCTCTGCACCATATCCTTGATATAGTGGAACTTGATCTCGATGTGCTTCGAATTGTCATGGAACAATGAATTTTTCGATAGCTTCAGATAACTCTAATTTTCGTAGAAGATACAAGTCACATCCAACTTGAGATCAAATAAGTAAGACAATATCTTTCTCAGCCACACTACCTCGCAACTAGTAGAGCAAGTGGCAACATACTTCGCCTCGGCTGTACTCAGTGCCACACATGATTGCTTCCTGCTGAACCAGGATTTTATGCCACATCCAAACTGAAGCAACAACTTGAGGTGATCTTCCTGTCAGTGGCGCTACTTTCCCAGGCTGAATCAACATAACCGTGTAGTTTAATCTTTTGATTCACATCATATTTGAGCCCATAATCCACTGTACATTTTAGGTAGCTCAGAACATGCTTTGAAACTATCAGGTGAACATGTCTCATATCCGTCAGGAACCGACTCAAGGTGTTCACTGCAAAGCATATGTATGGTCTCGTATTCGTCAGATACATCAATGAGCCAATCATTTGATGATACATCGTGGCATCAACCAACTCAGATAAATCATCACTCATAAGCTTCAAGTTAGATTCCATAGGTGTGGCTATCACCTTACAGTCCAACATTGCGAATCTCTTCAGATTCTCCACTGCATACTTCCCTTGCCCAAGGAATATTCCATCTTCACTCTGCCACACCTCCATGCCTAAGAAGCAGTGCATCATACCTAGGTATTTAATCTCGAACTCTGTATCAAGTCTCCTCCTTGCATTTGTAATGAGTTCCTCTTCACCTGTTAGAAACAAGTAATCGACATATAGCAGGAGTATCACAGGTCTTCCCTCTTCCACCTTGACTTCCACACCATCCATGAGATCCTTTGCTCCTCTCTTGGCCCATTCTACACAATATTCCTCTTTTGTTGGATTTGTTTTCTAGTTAAGAGTCTTAATAGTAGGATCAAATCACTCTTATACCACTTGATATAGTACTCATAACTTGCAATTAGAGTTAAATATAGAAATAACTCATGACATAGAACAACTCTATAAATGCATTAACATAAAACATACATTCCACACAGAGTTTGTAATGAAATTAAAAAACAAAACAAAAAATTCAACAACATTTTTTATAAATTTATTAGACCAATGGATAATGACCTTGGGCCTTATTTCATTCAAAGCATATTCATAGGGCTTTATATCACACAACACCAACAACTATAGAAGACCAAATCAATGGAGAGCTAAAGGCCCTTTACTCAATTACAAATCTCATAATTATGCTTGATACCATAAGTGTTTGTTTCCAAAGAATTTTAATTTCCTTGGGTGCATTTTAAAAATTAATAAATGTGTAATATTAGACTCTTTAGCTTCCAAATACCACCCAAGTGCAAGAGTTTGAATATTCCAAGTCAAATTAGAAAAAATATTACATGGAAGAAATCTAGTCATATTCTATCACGCTTTGTAATTGGATTAATTGCATCCTTTAAAATATATGTTTTATATGAGATTTGGAGGGAATATAGAGGAATATGTCCTCTACATCATGTAACAATTTGATATTTTGATACCAAGTATTGATTGTGCACAATTTAAAATACTAAAACCCTATTTTTGGAAATTTTTTATGTCGTACCTGAATTGGGAACCATACATACGCTAAATAAAATTTTATGAAATTTAATGATCATATAGAGGAATGCATCCTCGGCAACATATCCAAATCTCAAACCTTAAATATAGAGTGTGAGATCTTGTTGATAAAATTTTTAAGCCTATGTTACTGTAGAAATAAAATCTATAAATTACTACACATTGTTTTTGGACTTGAGCATGGGTTCTAAATCCATATCTAGTTTTAAATTTTGTTATTGAGATATAATATGATATTGTTTACAACCTATCCAAAATTCAATATCTACTTTTTAAGAAATGAGTACACGTTGATAAGAATATAGGACCCGTTTTTCTACTTAAAATCTAGAAATAACTATAAATGAAGCACACAACTGAAAACAATTATTTTTGGGTATACAAGATTGCTAAATCCCTAGGGATGCTCTTGCATAACAAGTGAAAACCCCAATCTTATCTTAGTTATATCTACACATTTCTTTAACTTGATCCTTATTACACCGAGCGTCTCAATGTTTGAGAGGTTAAGGGAGAGATGAGACACTCAACCAAATCAACATTGAATATAAAATTTCCTCCTCTCAATCAAAATATAAAGACCAATGATTAAAGGATAACCATATGTTTCCTAGAAACCATGAGGCACTATAGAATCCTCAATCATGAGCGTTTTTGAATTGAAAGTAAATTTGGATTCCACTTTTCATGTGAGGAGGCCATTGGGTTTGGCCATCATTTCATGTACTTCCACTTTTCATGTAAGCATGCCATTCGGTTTGGCCATTATTTCATCTACTTTCCAATTAGAATATGATCAACATATGATAATGCTTTTTTCTTCCTCTTGTAGATTTTATACTTTGGTATATTTTGAAGATTTTTCACAAAGAAAGAGTGATTGCTAGAATTTTTAGTTATGTTCGTGGATTTGAGAAACATTCATTTTAAAGTGATGTCCTTCTCTAGTTCGATTTCTATATTGGATAAGAGGTCACTCAACACCACAAACCCATAGAGTAATCGTGGCCAAGGAAATCCCTTGCAGCGAAGATGTCAAGGAGCTTGGACAACATCTTAATCCTCCTTAATTCATCATTTTAAGTTTAATGAATTAAACGTTTGTTTGTATCATTTTTAAAATTTGTATTTGTAATTTGAAATAAATGTGTATTTGACAAGAGCCACGTGGTGGCAATGCCCCCGACATTGCCACGGCCCGTTGTAAAATACAATAAACGAGTAGCACTTTGTACAAATTTGAAATTGAAATCTTAACAAATTTTTTTTCAACATGAAAATCTTACCAAAATTACTAGTTAACAAATGTCCTTCTATAATACATTCAAGAAATTGGGTTTCTCTTCATCCATTGACAAACAATCTTAGAAATTTATATCTAACTATTCACACCCTAGGGGTTGATGGCCTAAGCATTTTGGTCGCTTCCTATTTGAAGAACCACAAAGCTCTACTTCATTCTAAATTGTCTCAAAGCTTCCATTAACTCGCTTTGTTTCCTTCGAGATCAAGATAATAATCTCTTGCTTACTCTACCCATTGCCTCAAGCAAAGCAATTGCTCATAAAGATCTCTCTCGCTTCCTTGAGTTGGATGGACTTATACAAGCAAACCAATAATGGGCCTTTGAACATGTGTGTGTTGGACATCTTGAGTCAACAATCCGTCCCTCAGATTATCCATCTCCTTCCCAAACTAATGGAGTTCCTCATAAATGCATCTCAAAATGCATAGTTTAGAAACTCAAGACAATAGAATAATACTCTTACTTTGTGATATATAATTCATGGCAATTGATTGCTTAAAAGATAAGTTTGGCATGTAGTTATAAGATGGCCAACATAAATTGATATTAAATAGAATGGACAAATAAAGATTAGTTATGCCAATATACTTGTTACCCCTTCACCCCTTTGTTACTTATTTTTGAAAGAAACATGAATTGATTATTTGAGTGACAATGTGCTGCAGTTAATTTTCACCATCTCAATATGGAGCGTTCATTCCCTAGCTGAGTAAGCTAATCTGGTTGAAAAAAACCATTTTTTCGATCACAAAAATTAATAACTTTCACGAATGATAAAATTTTCAAGCAAGAACATAGTTCTACCCTAATCCAAGTTCCTATAATGTTCCATCCCTATTGTAGCTTCAAGTCTTGTCTGGTACTAGAATCAAGATGCGCTTTCCAAGGGGCTAAACTATGATAAGTTAGTAACTGCGATTAAGGATGTTTGTCAATGTCTAAACTTAACCTTATCCTATAATAGTTATATCGCATCAGATTGACTTGTGGAAAAGGTTTCAGGCATATAACACTTATGTGAGGTCCAGAATCTCTTTGTCTGGAGTAAGTGAGAAGTTGTCCATTCTCCATAATCTCTTTGTCTGGAGTAAGTGAGAAGTTGTCCATTCTCTCCACAGATTCTCCCCTTCCTATTATTCTCTTGGGAAACACTGTCTAGTTTGGCAGGAACTCTTTAAGTTACTTTATTATTCTCATTGTATGAATATAGTAGCTTCTAGCTATTGCATCTGCCTCCTTATTCAAGATGTGTTTTAGTAAGAGGAGTCACCTATATCCTTATTACCTTCGTCTTTGTGGATACATTTAAAAGATGCTTTCACTGATACATGCGTGTAGGTCACAGAACCCACTCCTACTTCATGTGGAACTTGGCCCTCAGAATCCACTCCTACTTCATGTGGAACTTGGCCCTCAGTTTTTGTTAGCAAGCTTCTTTCATGAGTTTCTATTATAGACATCTAGCCTTATGTCAACGGAAAACCCATCCAGTTCCTATCTATCTTATGTGCATTGAAATTCATTGTATTTACTGCCATTCCCAATTTTCCATTTGGCCTTTACTTGTCTTATTTATGTGGATATTTACTTCAGATACAATTTGAGTCTTCATAGAACCCCTTCAGAACATAATTTCTCAATAATGTATCTCCCTAGAATATAGAAACTAATTAATGTATGTCAATAATTCCTAAATAATAAAAATGAACATGAAAGACCATTGACTAAAACGCCTCTAGTGATATTAAATCAATGCTGTTGATATACCATTTGAATGGCTCACTTTTTAGACAGTGGATCAACCTCACCGGGCACACTACTAACACACAGTAGTTACATATTGCTAAAACTTAATTATAAACTGCAATAGAATGAAACAGACATTGCTGAGCAATAAAAATGTCACAATGTCAATAACAATTTGCATGCATACTTTAACAAATGAACTCCAAAGAAACGCCATTCCATAATTCAGGTTACGCCATCCCATAAGTTAGGTTATGTGTAGTCTAGAGACAGACTAACGACTTATCTCTTACAATATCAATACAAAAATACTAAGTAGAGCACTGTCGCAGTGCAATTTATAGGCAAAAAATATAACATCAATAAACACCCAGTGGCATTTTGTATAATAATTCTGCTCGAGCATAATTTGACATTATGAAAATTCACATGACATTATTAAAATTCACAGTTCTTGCAACATGCTATGTGGGATTTCACCTTGATTCATCCAAATGCCTTAAATATATGCTGTAATGCCTGAGAAAGCTCAAAACACAAAAAAAAATATTAAAAAAAAGCAGTAATAACACTCTACCCCAGTTTTGGAGCCTTCTGTTTTTCAAGGATTTCCATTTTGACGTCGGGGCAGAATTTATCTGACAATTCAGGAGACAATCCCGTTTAACAAGTTGTCTAATATCGAAATATTGTTTAATGTTTCACAAACAAGTTTCAACGAATTCAAAACCAATTTTGAACAATTCAAAGAAACTCAAAAACGAAGAATATGATTTCTTTTGTATTGGCAGTCTAACTTGATTCAATTATGTACCTCCCTCAAATGTAGTACCAATTGGTCCTTCTAGACTTGTATGCTGCTTTTGTGCAACGAAATATTTATCCATAGTAAGTTATTATTTAGCTACATTTGATATTAAGGTTTAACTCAAGGCTTATAAGCAATGGAAAAAATTGAGGCAATTTTGTTTGTTCAAAATTATGGACCATTGTTTTCCTTGTGGAAGTAACTCAAAACAGGGAATGAGATTTCTTTTGTATTGGCAGTCTAACTTGTTTGAATTGTGTGCCTCCCTCGGATATCGTACCAGGTGTCTCTTGTGGACTTTTATGCTGCTTTTGTGCAATGAAATGTTTATTTATAATAAGTGCGTATAATTTAATCACGTTTGATATTAATGTTTAACACTATGTTTATTTTTGGGTTTACTTTGGTCAGACACTAGTAGTTTTGTAGGTAAAAATCAGAGCTACTATAGCAAAGATAACAAAGAGTAAAAACAAAGCTGGTTTATTTTCATCCATGACATTAATGAAATCATGACAGACACAATTTTAGGTGCAAAGAAACAAGGAAATTACCAACATGCATTGGAATATACTGAGGGTTAGGGAAGATGAACATGAATACACAACAATGCTCGATGATACCTGGTACAGTATTTCACTTGGGTAAGTCTTTTAATATGCAACATCATTGGTTGAAAACAACCCAAGTATAGGCTTCTTTTGTGCAATGAAATGTTTATCCATAACGATTATTTCCAATATTCCATATTTGAGATGATTAACACACTCACGCTGCCATCTATACATGAAATATACTTGGTATAACTTTCAAACAACCATGTCTTTAATTGCCTGGAATATATCTACAAGCAAATAATTCCCACCAAAATGCAATCCTCTGCCTCACTGTTCGCATTCAGAGTTTTCATTCCAACAGTGTATAATTTTAATGCATGCAAACCAATGTTTACATTCAAAATTTTAATGCATGCAAATAAAAAAAAATGCTATGAAAAATAAACTCAAATGATGAGAAATTCTCTTGACTCTTTACCCCATATCCAAGCACAAGAATTTTGCTGAATAACCCATTTACTTGTTGGATACAAGCACACAGCTGAGCATGAGAAATAGAGAGAGTATGTTGCCAGAGCGCAACGTTATTAATTTCACTGATGCCATGGTCCAACAAACCCGTTCCAGAGTCCAAGAGCTTGGCCCATTGATTGGATAGTGACCTCGATTTGTGTTCTTCCATATTTGTTGCCAGATTCATTCCACTAGTCTGCATATTTCACCCCCTCTGGCGTCTGTCAAATAGAACGAATGGAATGTCCAAGCAACAACAGATAGACTGAAATGAAAAGCAACAACAGATAGACCTAAATGAAAAACGAGTAGCAGACAATTCCAGGTTGTCTAGAACATAAACATAGGTCATAATTGTCTCTCGAGTTTCAGTCTTGACAGCTTCGAGGTTGCTTAACAACAGCACTGATCCGTCTTACTTTTGAAGTAGAGAAACTGATCAATTCTATTTCATAATTTTAAAAACTCCATGATTTGTTTTTTTTTAAATACCTTCCAGGTTTAAGAAAAAAAGGCCAAGCCCTGGAGGAGCTACAACTTTAGGAGTGACTTTGCTATCGATATTCCTTACCCAAAAGGAATAGGCCCATATTCCTTACCCAAAAGGAACAGGCTCTCGGCAGTATACCACTTCCCATGCTTTATCCTGCCCTGGAGGAGAAAGAAGTAAGAACTCTCCACGAGTTCCTTACTTTCTCTTTGCTACCATCTCAATACTAAGTTAACCAACCTACAATGCAACAATGGAGGGAGGGCGAGGAATTGATGCAACAACAGGAAGGATGGGACTTCTAATATGTCTGCGACCAGAACCTACACAATCACAGCAAAGAGGCGATGCCTCAAGAAGACGGGCTACTCATTTCCAATATGTTACGGTCAAGACGAGTAGTGATCATATATGTGAGATGAGCAATGCTATCAATTATGCCCTTCTAAAACTCTGTGTTAACTCTTTTTGTATTATTCACTCCTTTATTAACTACACCCATAGAATAATACACCAACGTAGCTCCTCGACATCATCTCCAGCAATGAAACTGTATATCTACAGGGCACTCATACCACTCAATTGACATAACACTCGATCGGTTATTAATGAAGATCATACCTCATTTATTCTAATTATTGTCTTTATACATGGAAAATGATAGGTCAAGCCCTAGGGCAGAGGGCGGAGATGCCGTAAACACGTGAGAGGGCGGAGATGTAGCAAACACGTGTGAGTCTGGCAGAGATTGAATCTCAAGTCATGGTCACCGCCATTCTACATCCCCCACTGTATAACAGGTTATATTCAATGTTTTTTTGAGAATCGAAGCTAACAGCTGTGTACACTGTAACAATAGTCTGCTCACCTTATTCTTGTCCACACATGGTAGGATGTCTGACACAAAATGATCATTTTTTGCTTACATAAGCTCGCCGCCGGGTCTTGGGGCACAAAGTTCCAAGCCTACGTCACCTATATAGACGAATAGGAAGCAAGATAAATCAAAATTTAAATAATCTCCCCAAAAATATTTGATACAAACTATAGCAAAAACATTTCAGATGTGAAAAATTTGAACCTATCTCCTAAATTAATTGAGCTAAGCAAATCATATATATCCCCTGTCGAGGACATAAAAATATTATTATAATTTTTTTGTTTTGTTGGCAAAGCAGTGGAAACCCCATGACTAGCAGGGTTGCCATTGGCTAAGTAACCACGAACCAAGGGCATCTAAGTTGTCAAAATCAATATATCCCCTGTCGAGGACATAAAAATATTATTATAATGTTTTTTTTTGGTTGGCAAAGTGGTGGAACCCCCCTGACTAGCAGGGTTGCCATTGGCTAAGTAACCACGAACCAGGGGCACCCGGCCTGGACCGCACCAACCCTTAACATGGTTGGATTTTTTGGTATCCGATGAGATTAGAACCAACGACCTTTCAACTTAGGGGGCGTCTTAACCATACCCCGCCACCAACTGTTCTACATCTCACAGATAAAAATATTATTATAATGTTGTTTGATTGATGGTTATATTATTATTTTTTAATATATAAATTAAGTAAATATAAAAATAAACATTATAGTAGATAAAATTAAATTAAATTAAATTAAATTAATATGATATTCTAATTCATCTTGTGTTTTTGTTTGGATTTAATTCAATGAAGTATAACATTGAAATACTATTTTTAATTTTATTCTTGCATTTAATAATCATGATATCATTTTGCAAAAAAAACATTAATAAAATAAAAAATATATTAATATATTTATTTTTTCATTAAAATTTAGTTTTAAAAATAAAAAATATAATTTATAATTAAAAAAATAATATTAATATTAAAAGATATTACAAATTTTATTTTATTAATTTATTTAAAAGATATAATAGTTTGATCAATTATGATAAACTTTGTAAAAATGATCACCTCCACGCAAAATTGTAGTGTTGTTGATTATATTTAAGATTGTTGGTATTATTCTTCAAATGAACGCATTATTGTTGATGCATATATCTAATGACAATTTAATGAATTTATTTTTGAATTAATAATATGAAATGAATAATGAATTTAGTGGATAACTATTATGAATTGAATAATGTATTTAGTGGATAATTATTTCATTATTTTTTTTTGTTTTTTTATGTTTGATTATGTTATTGAATCTGATCTTGATAAGCAATTAAGAATTTTTAAAGAGCTTTTCTCTAACATGAGTATGACTGTTAACATCGACAAGACAAAAATCATGATTATAAAATCTAAGAAAGACACTTGTGCAAATTTTATTTATGATAATATAAATATAGAGGAATTGACTTCTTATAAGTATCTTAGAATTGATATCCATCACAAGCTCAATTGGAACTATAGCATTGAGAAAATGATTAATGGAGGGTGGAAAGCTTATTTTGGTCTTGAAAATAACTGTAAATCAACCAATCTGGTCATGTGGGATAGAAATAAGTTCTTCTTTGAAACTCTTGTCATCCTTGTTATATTATATGGTTGTGGAGTATGGGGGTACAACATTTCTAGAGAATCTTGGAGGAAGATTGAGCAAATCCAAAAGCGGTTTATAACTTATAACCTCAAAATTAAAAGCAATACGCCTGATCCTATTCTCCTCATAGAAGTGGGTCTTTCCCCCATCGAGAGCATGGCTATGACTAGGTACCTGATGTACAAGCATAAGATAAATAACATGGGAAATGAGAAACTTCCTAAAATGGCTTTAAACTCAAGTCAAAACCAACTATGCCTCAAGTGGTGTTTGTGTAAAGATACCATGGCTTGGTTAAACCATTGGGGCATGAATGAAAACTACATTTTGCACAACATTGATAATGTCAAAAATATTATTACTTCTAAGTTTAAAGAGAAATTCCGGTGTGATGAAAATTTAGCGGTTAAGAGAAAAATAAGATACTATAAGGAGGTCATTAATCCTAACTTGGAATATCAAAAGTATCTCTCGGTAATAACTAGCTCACAGAAGAAAATTAATATAGCCAAGATTAGAACGAACTCTCATGAACTCCATAGCGAAACAAGGCGTTGGTCTATTTCTAAAACTCCATGTGTGGAAAGGGTTTGTCATCTGTGTGAGTTTATGAGCGTTAAGGATGAAAACCATGTTCTCTTAGATTGCCTTGCTTACACCCACATTATTCTCGAGTTTCATAGTATTTGTTACAACACAAACCTTTATAACCTTCTAACTTACCAAAACTATAATGAGCTTGGAAAGCTTCTTGGCAATCTTTTTAAGCACAAGAACAAGATTTTAAAGTAAACCAAGTATTATCCTTCTTAAGATCCGAAAGACCAAAGTTGGTCTTAGTAGATGTTAATCATCATCATCATAAACATCAAATTAAAGTTAGTTTATTTGTGTTTTATTATTGTATTGTGTAAAAATACAGTAAGAAAGACAACTTTATATTTAAATGAAAATATCAAATAATTTATATAGATAAACATTGAATTAATAAACATAAAATCCTATATCTTAAAAAAAATAAAAATTAAAGTTGGTATTTCCAAAAACTTATATTTTAAAAACTCTCTAGATGTATATCCTTGAAAAACACCTTTATTTTGTATATAAAAATGGATAGATTACCTATAAATCATTAAGATTTTTTGTGGGTTTCCTTCTTTAAATATCTTAGATTTTTAGCCAATTATTATATGTTTGTTTTCTTGCTTATTTGTGTTTTAGGTAATGGCAACCTCTAAATCTTAAGAATTCTTTTTGAAATATTTTAGTTTAAATTGGATTAGTATGATATCCTAATTCAGCTTGTATTTTTGTTTAGATTTAATGTCATGACATTCAAATACCATTTCTTAGTTTTAACTTCAATTTTATATTTACATATTGCATTCATAAATATACGTTTATGAAAAAGAAGATATTAATAAAATAAAATAAATTAAAATATATTAATATATTAAAATTTTCATTTAAAAAATAAAATACAGATTAATTATAATTATAATTAATATTAAAAAATATAAATTTAATTTAATTATTTATTATGAGAGATATGATAGTATGATCAAACATGATAAACTTTCTAAAAATGATGACTTATATAAAAAATTAAGATTGTTTTTATTATATTTGTTGTAAAGTTGATGTATATATCTAATTAATAATATGACTAATTATAACAACGTGTTGAATTAGTTTTGAGTCAAAAACAAGAATTGAAGTGGATAACTATTTTATTAAACTTTTTGCCTTTGATTAATGTCGATTGAGACCAACTTTGGTTTATCGGACCTTAAGCAGGATAATACTTGGCTTACTTTAAAATCTTGTTTCCGTGCTCAAAAAGCTTGCCAAGAAGCTTTCCAAGCTCACTCTAGTTTTGGCAAGTTAGGAGGTTATAAATGTTTGTATTGTACCATACTATGAAACTCATATCTAATGTGGGTGTAAGAAAGGCACTCTAAGAGAAAGTGATTTTCATTCTCAACGCTCGTAGACTC
>LPNX010092333.1:151969-254861 GCA_001517045.1 Pseudotsuga menziesii | reverse complement strand
ATTGAAATTCTATTGGTTCTTGAATTCCAACTCACAAAAACTTATTTTGGCACGTTTTCTTATAAGGCCCATTTTAGACCCCAAATTTCCTCTAATGTAGATTTCTATTATCATAAATAAAATTTGCATAGGTGTCTTTCTTAGATTTTATAATCATGATTTTTGTCTTGTCAGTGTTAACAGTCATACCCATGCTAGAGCAAAAATCTTTAAGAATTCTTAATTTCTTATCGAGATTAGAATGACACCTTGCCATAAAAACAATATCATCAGGATAAAGTAGGAGAATGATAACTAACCCAACTAAGATTGTACCAACGCAACCTACTTCTCCTAAACACTTTTCTAGCTTATTAATGTAAATATAAAAAATGGTAGGGGAGAGGGGGAAACCTTGTTTAACTCCAATATTACAATTTATATATGTTGTCCACCCCTCATTATTCTTAAATTTGGCAATGACCTTATTGTATCACCTTATCGCGACAGCTCTCAACTCAAAAGGAACATTAAGCAAGGATGATTTTAAGGAACCATAATTATTTAGAAGTGTATAAATGTTGACGAATCTTACCAATTATTAAAACGCCAACTATAAAATGCTTGGCGATATTTCAAAAAATATTTTAATTTCCAAGGGTTTTATATCGCTTATATAATAATTTGGCGATTTTAGGGTGAAATTTTTTTACCTCATCAAAGTTGGGCGAAACAGGGCTTCAAAAAATGCAAAATGGCGAATATTTTTTAGGAGAAAAACATGGAAAAATATCCCATGGGAAGATTTCTCCCCTAAAATTATCCCTAACCTTAAGATCATCCAACCTATTCCACATGTTATTTCTAGACATTGTATCAAAAGCTTTTCTAAAATCCACAAAGCAACAAAATAGGCTAGACTTATTATTATGACATTCCTCTATAATGATCCCAAGGTATTCATCTAACCAAATAGGATTATGGTTGTAATAGTTGCTTAAAAGAATAACTTGGTTATTAGAAGTTCGAGCATTGAAGTCACCCATCAAAATGATATTTCCTTCCTTCCTTAAACTAGAAATATCATGTTCTAAACCATTATAGGGACAATTTTTATCTAAATTGGTTTTTTAATAGAAGTTGAAATTAATAAGGGAAAAATAACATATGACTATGTAGGTGTTTTCATCATTAATGTCTGTGATCTCTATCCAAATAAATTGGTTGTAAGGGTCTTTGTTCTAAATCCTAACCGTGTGGGGACATGTTCTTCCTAATGTAATAGGCTATACCCCCAATGCCTCTACGGCATGAACGTTTATTCCTTATTGGCCATAGGACATATTTGTCTATATCAGGGACCTTTGACTCATCGTGTTCCCAAGTTTCAACCAATAATATAATATCAATTTCGCTCAGGATCCAACTTAACTTAGGGCCTTTTCTCCATTGAAATCCTTGACAGTTCTAGGAGAAGATCTAGAGTGTTTCCAATTGCTATTTATTACTATCCTTTTGGTTTCTATCTCTAATAACAACTTTCATGTTTATGATTAATGCCCATTTCCCCTCCTTCCTAGCCTCTTTTACCTTTTGAACCTCCTTTCTTAATTCGGCCTGATCCTCTAGAATGAGGTCTTCATTATAAATATCCCTGAGCCTTTTAAACTTGTTGTTTTACTCAGTATGTTGTATTTTTGTTCGATAGAGCTAACCTTAACCTGTATTAACCTTTCTTTATTCTCAATTAATTTCCCCAACTTGTTTGCTTCTATGAGACCGGTAGTTTCAATTTGTAACCTATTGTGAAGTTTTGTCTTGACAATGGCTAATGTATCATCTTCTTCCCTCTCTTTTAAACAAAAAATTATGAGGTTTAAAGATCTTTTGTTACGCTCATGGTCTAAGGCTATGAGCTTATTCATTCCCTCTTTAATGGGTTTGATATCTATTTTACCTTCTATATTATTTAGGGTTAGGTTGTGATTAACTTTTCTCTCTAACTCTTTAATCCTATTCTTTAACTTATTATTCTTTATTGTATCTACCTTTCCTTCTTTATGTGTTTTTTGAATTTCCATTGCATGTGATGTAGTGTCCATTATTAATTATGTTATTTAGTTATTTATATATAAACATAAAGTTAAAGTTAGTTTTTATTATTTTTATTATATAAAAATATAGTAAAAAGTCACAACTTTTCCATACAACCATTTAAATTATATTTAATTAAAAAGGTTGTAAATTATATTTAATTAAAAAATATCAAATATTTGATGTGGATAAACATTACATTAATAAACATCAAATTCCAATCCTTTAAAAAAATAAATTGAAGTTTGGTATCTCCCAAAACTTATATTTTAAAGACTATCCAAACGAATAAATTAGAAAACCACTTTACTTCATATATATGAACTCTAAATCTTTATTTTTTTGGGTTGGCTTTCTTTGAATATTTTATATTTTTATTGTTTGTTGTCTTGTTATTGATGTTATAGGTAATGGTGATGTCTAAATATTTAAGGATATTTTTAAGAAAGATTTGAGTTTAAATTGAATTAGTATGATATTTTATTTAATGCTGTATTTTAGTTTGGATTTAATTACCATGACATTGAAATTTCATTTCTTAGTTTTAGTTTTCATTTTATTTTTATATTTAATAACTATGATATTATTTGTATTTTTTTACAATTTTAAAAATACTAAAATAAAAATAAAAATTATAAGTAGTTTTATATTGAAAACGTAGTTGTAATATATTTTTATTATTATCTTATCACACTTGCTTTTTATTCTTCTAGTTCTAAGGTTATAGTTAAAAAATTGCATGGTGTCAGGGTACAGGATTAGAGCTTGGATCCCTCACTCGACCAAGGTAAAGAATCTAGTTTTCACTAGAGGTTCTCTTGCAAGTTTATCAAGAGTTTTAAGACTATGTTTTAAATTAAATCTTTAAGGTTAGGGCCTAAGGTTTTAACCTTAGCCCTAAGATTTGGTCATAGCACTCATTAGTATGAAATCTTTTAGCATGAAATAATGTTATTGGATAGTTGTTGTAAGTATGTTTTAATTTTTGTAACCTTGTTAGCGTTATGACAACCTACCTTTACAAAGGATTTTGGCTCCTTGTTAGAGTTTATGGTTAGGCATAAATGCCATCCCATACGATACTTGTGAAATATGTGTTCCAAACGGTAAGACTATGTGATAAATATTGATTTAAGAGTTGGCATGAGGCATGGAGGGCCCATGGTAAGGTATTTGGGCACCATTATGTTTCTGAACCCATGCAAATGATTTAAATCCCGCACTTTTGGCTTGGCCCATGGCATGCGAGTTGACATCGCAGCTAGGGTGGTTGATTTCTTTTCTTACCCAACAATAACTGTATGTCAGACTTCAGATTTTGTGTATGAGGTTATGTCCCTCCATGTGTTCATAGGTTCACTGAGAGTCGTTGGATGAGTTTTTCTTGGTTTTGTTGTGATTTGGGAATGAGTGACATTCACCCTATCAGGTTATCCACTGTTATTTGACATTTAGTCACATCTTTACACAGAGTTGGCTGAAGGTTTCTTGCTCTATGTTCACATTACAATGTAATGAGACATGATGCTCATACAAGCAATACATTTGCATTTGAGGGATTTTGAATAGGGTTGAGGTGCTATTAAGGAGGTGGGATCTTGTTTCTTTAACGGTTCTACGATTTCTCAGCAAATTTACTATCTATTCTTTGTGGAATGTCCGGCTCTGTAGTTGTCCAAACTGCGATGTAAGGGTTTATCTATACAAAGAAGCATGGAGTCTCTGCAAGGAGAACACTCTGTCAGTAAGTTTCTATGTAAAGTCCCTTTTCCCTATTTTCATTTTTTTCTTGAGAAACATTTCCATGAGTTAAAACTAGAATGTTAATGTACAGATTTTTGTGTCAGGGTTTCTTTCGTCTTAGCTTATGTGGATAAGCTATATATTGTTTTCCCCATTTTACATTTCAATGGTGAGTTAAGATTTTTGATTTTGGGTTATATCAACAATGCTGGAGTTTATTATGGTTGATTTCAACTGATAGAGGTTACAACTGCAGGATTTGAATGCATAAGGATTATCCCTTGGCCATTTTTGTGGGTCTGGGAAGCTCTCTTTTATGGTAAGTGCATAAGTCCCTATCGTAACTATTCTTTATGATTTTATAAAAGAAAATAAAGTGATGACTGTCTGCATACTATTATGTGCAGGAGGAATCTAAAGCATTCGACACTTTGTGGAAACAATTAGGTTTTTATTTTGTGGTTCTTGTTGGCTTCCATGAAAGTAAGAAATCCTCTGGTAAGCTCTGTTTTACCCTTATTCACACAATTTTAACGCTATATCTAGAAATCAAACTTTAAATATTTGTTTGCTTGGCATGTGGGTTGCGACATCGTTGCAATGCAGATACAAACTCATTCCCATATCTAGGTATGCGCAATTCCCTCTTTGACAAATATAGAGTCTAATATATTTAATACCTTTGTGCAAGGGTTTCGATATGGGAAGACCCTTTGAGATTCATTAAGTTAAGTTGTATGCTCTGATTTTAGTGTGCTAGGTTAAGACTCAGTGGTAAATGTTTAACCCTAGATAGACTTTTATTTTCAATGATAAATATTAAATATGAGGATTTCAAATTTGTGATGGGAATGTTGTTGTAAAATCATTTAATTCATTTTTTTTATGAAATGCATTCTTTCCCTCTTGACTTAGTTATATTATACAGTTTTAAAAAGTTGAAGTTTGAAATGTTTTGTTGAAGAATCTAGTTTAGAAATATGCAACTTGGTTGCTGGTCTTAGTTTAGCGACTGATTTAGTTTTTAATACAAAGATTTGGTTTTTTGCTGTTCATTGTTAGTATATATATGTAGAAATATTCTTTATCCTCTTGGTTCAATTTGTAGTTATTTAAATCTGGCCTTAATGGCAATTTCATTGTTTTAACGGTGAATGTGATAAACCATGAAGAAAAAGAAAAGAATCCTCTCGGATCTATTGCTATTTCTATACACGTTTAAAAGATAATATGATTTTATTTGTTATATCCATTTATTTAAATTATTATGCTATGTTAAGGGTTTGTTTAGCATGATATTGATTCTGTATAAAAGATATTTTTGATAGCTAAATGCTATGTGCATGAATTAGTCTATAATGTAAAAATATGATAAAAAAACAATTTAAGAATTTAATGAATAACTTTCTGCATATAAACATTTTTTGAGATTCTAGCATGTTAATAATCATTTCTAGAAATACAACTAACAAGACTAAAACCCTGGTTTATTTAGAATATAACCCATCACCACTGATGCGGAAACCAAAACTGAAGGTTGTCATTCCTCCCAACCAATCTTCCATAGGAGCCAAGTTACTTGCTCTAGAACACCTGAGCATGTTTGTTGAACTACAAGGACAAAGACTAATCATGATGCACTTCTCTGCATAATCTAGTTTTCTCTCCTCTCCATCACAAGCCTCCTACTTATTCAATGGGTTCAATACTTATAGTATTTTACCTAGGACTTTGTCATTTATGACCCACCTGCTCATTATTAGTCCACAATGAGTCTCGACCTGATTTCAGAGAGGATTCAAACTGCATTACTTGAGTTTTTATTCAGCATTTTTGCCACTCGTCATTTCTCCTTGTGGGCAAGCAAACACTCTTCAATGGCTACTTCAATTTGATTCTCTGAGTATTTAATTATTTTACATTTATTTTGACCTCACTTGGTCAAAATTTAAAAATAATAATTTAAAAATATTTGGTGTCTTACATACACCTCCCCTTTAAACTTAACACTGTCCTCGGTGTTACCTCTTAAACTTCTTCTAAATCATTTTGACACAGAACTGGATATGCTTCCCGCATATTGTTTTCCAATTCCCAAGTGGACTCTTCCTAAATAAGGTGCTTCCTTTGCACCTTGACTAGTCCGATGGTACGGTTCCAGAGTAAAAGTTCTCTCCTCTCAAGAATACATTCTGGTTCCACTTGAAATTCTCCTTCGGGTTCCACATGTATAACATTCTAGTCAACCACATGCGTAGCATCATGAATGTATTTCTTTAAAATCAAAACATAAAAAACATTTTGTACTTTTATATTAGGCGGCAATGCTAGTTGATATGCGACTGTTCCAACCTTTTCTAATATTTCGAAAGGTCCACAATACCTGGGTGTCGATTTTGCATATTTTCCCAATCGCAGGGAACTTTTTTTGGGTTTCACTTTTAGAGTGATTCCATGAAGGTGGGTAACACTTTTTGGCCAAATTTGGTGATGAAAACCTGATTTTTTACTGATGTGCTAGATAGAAGCGCTTGAAACGCATATATGCCATGTGAATTTCGACTTGTAGTAAAAAAAAAATTGTAGAATATTATGTTGCCTTCCCATTGATATTTAAAAAAAATATTCCGATGTCATTTAATGTGTAAAATTCTGCATTTAATGAATTGTGTGACCTTTAAAATTTGAAGAAGTTCATAAGTGGCTCGTGTCCATCCCCAATAATTCAATCTTACGTTAATAATTAAAAAAAAAAATACGAGCATGATCTACACAAAATGCACTGTGGTTTGCATATTTTTTTGTTAATTTATTTCACAATATACAATTATTTATTATTTTTTGAAAGTGACCACATCTGATTTCAACATCATTTTATACACATGTGTGTCCATCCTAGCTTTTTTTTCACTGTTTTCAAAAATTGAAAAACCAAAGATACCCTTTTGAAGACGATGAGTGGATGTGTGGGCTATGTATTTTTCAGAAATTTTTCGATGTGTATTTTTTACCCTGCGGATTTTTCTTTGAGTTGCTTCGAAGTTGTTGTCAGGTTTTCTAAGTGTAAGTTTTAGAAGTAATTAAAAAAAAATCCCATATGAATGCCAAAACACATGCATGATACCTCAATGGATATAGGATTCGGTGATGAATCTATCAGTATGAACTCCGCTCAGTTGTGTGCCATGAATGGTAGCATTTACACCCCTAGAAGACACAGAGAAACATTGATTTTCCTGTAAGAGGGCTAATTCTCTGTTTTTCTGGCCCTCGATAGAGATTTGTAGATCGATCGAGGTATTCAAATACCTCGATCAGGATTTGAACATGACTACCAAGGTTTTATAAGAACGCTCACCACCATGACTACCCTATCGAGAAGATTATGCCCATGCATGACATTTTAGAAATGGGCTTGTAAGATCCAACTAAGAAAATGGACATAAGGAATTTCAACATCATTTGATTCGACCAACTCTGCAAATAATAAATATCTTAGAAATTTAAACCAAAAAACAATCATGACATTGCCAGCTTACTCTACTAATAGACCTTTCGTCATTTTACTTGGAAACCAGAAGTCCCTGGTACAAATTGCCATGGGGCCAAGGGTTTGAGAAATGGATTGTTAAAAGCTTTTTAATGTTCATTAAACTACTTCAAAACAAAAAACAAGGCTGGAATGGAGCAACAATGGGGGGGCAGGAATTGAAGATCATAATTAGAGTAAAAAAAATGTAGTGAAAGGTTTTAAATACTAAAAATACTTTGTTCCTTTGTATATAATTTTTAATTTTAAATAACTACAATTAAGTGATATGACTTTGAAAACACTAAGTTTTATCTTAATTGTCCAGATCTGTTTCTCCCTAGGCTCTGAGCTTTAAATATCTGGCCCAAGGATCGGTATCAGATCGTAGTCCTGAGAATCCAGGTGAAGTGGACGCAATTCGGCTAAGTTCAGCTCATCAACTGAACTGCATGCATCATTGCCATAGTATTCTTTTTGAATTGAACCAAGGAGCTCAATGATGCATGCCATTCAGTTGATGAGATGAACTTAGGTGAGTTGTATCCATTCGACCTGGATTCTCAGGACTACATTACGATACCTACGATATATATCCTCGGGTCAGATATTTAAAGCCCAGATCCCAGGGCGGAATAGAACATGATGATTAAGATAAAAATTAGTGTTAAATTCAGAGTCATATCACATAATTGTAGTTTTTTAAAATTAAAAATTATATATAAGGGAGCAAAGTATTTTTAGTACCTTTAGAGAGATGAAAATGTGAGCATGAAAAACAAATATGACCTCATTTCCTTGGTTTATATCAATTTCCATTGTTTAATTTTCAAAATCATTATTGTGTCACACATTTGTAATTAATCTTGCTAATAAATTATTGAATGAAATTAGAATTTACATCAATAACACGTGACTAATTGTTTGGGGTTTCATAATGCTAAGAGTGGAGGAAAATAAATAAAAGAAAATGTGTTATGGCGACTGTGGGATTCGAAAAACAAAAAGTATGGAAACTAAACATGATACCAATTCTCATTTCGACAAGAATTGAAAATGTTCAATGACATGAATTCAAATGGGGATTCAAAATACAAGGTGTCCAAGCATCTTTTGGAAGATTTCATTAAATGAAACTTTACATGATGCATATGAAAATACAATGTCAAGATCAAGCTATGAGTTCGATCAAGGTCTCTAAAACCATTGATCGAACATGAGTTAGAGAAAAGCTCGATCAAGCTAACAGCTTAATCAAGTTTTTCAAAACTTTAACTAAAAACATATTCAAGTGTGCACACGAATATGGACACCCAAATATAATTAAAATCAAACATAGAATTATATGATAATAAAATTTAATAAAACATAATTTCGACTATAAGAATGATACTTGAGGGTAATAGTACATACCTTGAAGAAAAAACAAGTAAATGCATTACTACTATCACTTCCCTAGATTTTATGTATAGATATTAGTTGTAGAGTAATTGGAGTTATAGATGTGATTGATTGGAGTCATAGATGTGATTAATCACATCTATAACCCAATTAATCATAGATGTGATTAATCACATCTATAACCCAATTACTTTGCGACTAATATCCATAAAAGGAAGTTTATATCCATATCTAATTAAATGATGGGCATGTTGACTATTTATAGGAAATTAAAGATGCTCGATCGAGGTCTACTTTAACCCTTGATTGAGCTGTTAAGACCTCGATTGAGGGTTTATTAAAAGCTCGATCAAGGTACGTTTTTTCGTTTTTTCTGAATTCGCGTCGCTAAAAAATGTAACCCACCTCCATGGACGCACCCTTTACATAAACACGATCTCCTACCTGGAACTCTCGTGGAGTTCTTTTTAAGTAGACATAATTGTTTTTCCTATCTTGAGATACCTTCAAGTTATGTTGTACTTGTTTCATTGTTAGTTCCATATCTTTCAATACCTCAGGTCCTAGCATTAATCTTTCAACTGGACTTCTCCAAGAAATTAGAATATTACATTTTTGTCCATACAATATTTCAAATGGACTTAATCTATATGAAGCTTGAAAATGGTTATTATATGCAAACTCCACAAGATGCAAATAATATTCCCATTTAATTAGTTTATCCATTGCATACATTCTAAGCATATGTTCTAAAACATGATTCACCTTTCCATTTAACCATTGGTTTGAGGATGATATGTAGTACTACAATTTAATTGTGTACCTAAACCTTTAATAAAACTTTCCATAAATTTCCCATAAACTTTGCATCTTTATCATAAATTAATATTTTGGGTACACCATGCAATCTGAAAATTTCCTTCAACAAAATATCAATAATATTAATAGCTTTATATGTAAACTTAAATGGAATAAAGTGGGCTTCTTTACTAAGCTTATCTACCACAACCATAATTGAATCATTTTGTTTAACATTTTTTGGTATCCCAGTTATGAAATGCATGCTAACAATCTCCCATTTCCATTCCAGAATAAGTAATGGTTGTAACAATATGGGTCGATGTTGATGTTCAAATTTTACTTGCTAACATTCAATAAATCTAGCTAAGTATTCTGCCACTTCATTTTTCATGTTAGGCTAAAATAAATCTTTTATTGTCATGGTAATAATTTTATGATATCCAGGATGTCATGAATACGGTCTTTTATGCAATTCATTCATAATGATTTGTTTAATTTTTTAAGAGCTAGCTATATATAGTCTTCTTTTATGTAACGATAATCCTTTTTGGTTCAAACTGAATTATGTTTCTACATGTATTTCCTCATTTTATGCCGTCTGTTCTTTTAATTTTTGATAATCTTTATCAAACTTTGTTGCGTTTTAAATTTTATCCTCCAAATCTGTCTCATATCGGCTACTTGCAGTTACATACAATATATTTGCATGTCAACTTAAAGTGTCTGCCACGTTATTTTCTTTCTCATTGATATGTTTTATCTCAAAGTCATATTCACTTAAGAAGGATAACCACCTAGCCTGTCTACCATTAAGGTTTTGTTGATTGAATAAAAAATTTAAACTAATATTATTAGGCATTAATAAAAATATTCTTCCTATAAGCTAATGTTGCCACATCTTAAGGGCATGAATGATAACAACTAGTTCCAAATAATGCGTAGCATACATTTTTTCATGTTCTTTAAGCTTTCTAGACTCATAAGCTATAACATAGTTTTCCTAAATTAATAATCCTCCTAAGTTTTCCTTGCATGTCTCCGTACATACGACAAAATATTTGTATGGATCAAATTTTTTTAGAATAGGAGCTATTGTTAATAAGTGTTTTAATTTATTAAAAATTTCTTCACAGTTTTCATTCCAATCAAATTTCTTACTTTCTTTTGTAATGAGGTTATAGGAGATGCGATTTTTGAAAATCCTTCAATGAATTTATGATAATAGCCATAAATCCCCATAAAAGATCTTATATTAGTTACGTTTTTGGGAACATGCCATTCTGTGATAGCTTTAATTTTGTCATGATTTACTGATATTTTTTTAGACACCACATGTCATAAATATTGAATTTTATCTTTGAAAAAATCACATTTGCTAAACTTGACAAACAATTGTTGTTCTCTTAACACTTGTAAAATTATTTTTAAGTGTTCCTAATTTTCATGTTTATTTTTAGAATAGATTAATATGTCATCGATAAAGACGACTACAAATTTATCTAAATAGTTACTTAGTATGTTATTCTTTAGGCACATGAAGGCTACTGGTGCATTTGTCAACCCAAAGGGCATTACAACAGATTAGTAATGACTTTATTTGGTTCTAAAAGTTGTTTTAAAGATATCTTCATCTTTAATCCATACTTGATGATATCCAAATCTCAAGTCTATTTTAGAAAGTATTGTTGCTCCTTGAAACTGATCAAATAGATCGTCAGTACGAGGTAGAGGATATCTGTTTTTAATTGTCTATAATCTATACATAGTCGTAAAGTACCATCCTTTTTCTTTATCAACAATATTGGTGCTCCCCATGGGGAAACGCTTGGTCCGATGCACTTTTTATTAATCAACTCTTGTATTTGTGATTTTAACTCATTAAGTTCCAAAATGTTCATATGATATGAAACTTTTGATGCTGGTACATTCCCTGGGGCCAAATCAATTATGAAATGGGGAAACATTTGGTCCAATGTACTTTTTATCAATCAACTCTTTTATTTGTGATTTTAAATCATTAAGTTCCAAAATGTTCATATGATATGAATCTTTTGATGCTAGTACCTCCCTCGGTGCCAAATCGATTGTAAAATCTATATCCTTATTTGGAGGTAATCCCGTAATTTCTTTCGGAAATACATCTTTAAAATCTTTTAGAATTGGTATGTCTTATAATTTGACTTGATTATTTTTCTCTCTATCATCTATTATGTGAACTGCAAATACCTTGCAACCTTTATGAATAGATCTTTTTCATTTGTAAAGATGAAATTTCTCTTATAGTGATTTTCCTTGGAATTCCTTTACGACAATAATATTACTTTCTTCATCTAAACATGAAAATGTTTTATCATAACAACTTAAAATAACTATATGCTTCTCTAACCAATCCATTCCTATCAACTAAGCATAGCATTTTAAGGGTAGAATATTTAAATCAACTTGCATCTTTAAACTATTCATAATAAATTCATAAATTTTCACAAAACTAGTTACTTTTCACTTTGTGCCCGTAGAAAGTTGAACTAACCAGGACTTTTCAAATTTATTTTGCTGTATCTTACATAACTCTACAATTCTTGGTGAAATATAGCTTAAAATTTCACCTAAATCAATAAATATAGAGATTGGTTTATCTTTTAACATACCTTCAATTTCAACCATAGATGTTTGATTATCTGCTTTCCTGTTCTCCAAAGTTGCGTTGATTCTGGGCATGCTCCTTGTTATATCTCCCACAATAGTATCTTCTTGAATGGTATGCACATAGTTAATATTTTTCCTTCTTATAGGACAATTTTTAAAATAATGTGGTTCACTACATTCCCAACATTTTAGTGGTTCCCTTTATGCAATATTTTTTATTATAAGCAGTGAGTACTTCTCTTTTTTTATTGCAGTAGGAGTCTATTGTTTATTATTTTTAAAATTACTTCCTTGGTAACCTTGATAATTATTCTCAGAATTTTTATAAAATTTTGTACCTTTATTTTTATGTTCAAAACTTTCATGTCTTTTATTTTTCCAATTAGGTATACTTTATCTTTTGTTTTTATTTTGGTCATAACAAAAATTTGTTTTTCTCATAACATCTTCTAGAGTTTTTGGATTATCATATTGAATTCTCTCTTTAAACATAAGAGGTAAGTAGCTAAGAAAAAACTATTTATTTATTTATTTTTCTTCAATAATATATGGTACACAACATAATAAACTTAAAAACTTACTGTATAGTTCTTTCATTGTCATTGCACCTAATCTCAATTCATAAAATTCTTTAGCTTCTTCCTCATAATATTGTTTTGATGAATATTTTCTTTTAAAGTATTTTTTAAAAGTTTTCCATGTTACATAATGTTCTTTAATGATCTTTACCTTTTTGATGTCTTGCGACCAAATATAAACTTTCCCAATTAAGTTTTAAATTGTCATTTTTTACTTTAATTCATCTGAATAATTATCAATCTGAAAATACTTTTTCATTCCAGAAAGCCATACTTTTGCTTCTTCTCCTTTTTTAATTTCTCCTTTTAACATATGAGGCTTAATCTTTTTAAATTGGTCGATAATTTCCTCATATGGTTTATATTTCTTTTTTTGGTGGTTATTATCATTGCTTTCACTAGAATCCTTGTATTTTCCCTTACTTTGTTTAGTTGTTTCTTTACTTTAAGACTAGGTCTCATTGTTAGAAAATTTAATTTTGTTACCTTACGTTTATAAGGTGCATTTCTTTCCATTTCTAACTTAGGTCCTTTATTCTTCTCTTCTTCATTATTATGTATTTTTGTTAATATGACATTATTTAGTTCCTCTTGTTCTTTCAATATGCGTTCATTATCTTCCTAAACTCTATCAAGAAGATATGCTCCTCATATCCATGGTCTTAAAATAAGGAGGAAAAGAGCACACCTCTGGTTTGATGGGACCTTATCTCAAGACTAAAATGCCATGCAGGTTGGGGCATAAAATATCTCCATCTATTCTCAAAGGTCCTTGCAGCGAAAAGTTTATTAGAGGTTGATCACCCAAACAGGTCTATGGAAATAATTCGTCATTCAAAAATACATACATCTCCTCTCTATAATTTCATGGATCGGATCAAGGCCTCAACAAAGACAAGGGGGATAACTTTTCTGGCGTGCCGAGGGAGGAAAACCGGTTAGTGAATTCATTAGTCGTTTCTTCTAGTATTTTCCACCCCCTGAACTTTCCAAGGTTGTGTCATAATATTGAGGGGTTTCACATACCATCAATCCCAGATTTTAATACTTTGCAATTATGCTTTTAAATCCTTTACTATTTGTAGGAGTTCAGATTGATTATCATTCCTACTTTCATTTAAATTTACCCATATACCACCATCTTTAATATTCCCTTCTTCTATGTTTTCTGGTTCTTTAGGATGGGATTCTCCTTTGGCGGACATTTCAACATCTTCCATTTTTCCTGCAGAATCAAGGCTATTTTTCTCTTCTTATTTATAAAGAGAATCAAACCATAACATAAGTTAGTTTTCTAGTTTTACTTATGTTTAAGTGCTGGTATTTTTCATGCCGGGTGTTGTAACCATGCTCTGATACCATTATGTCACAACCCCCAAAATACCAAAAATATAAAAAAATTATTTATATAAGTAGTCTTATATCGAAAGCGTAACTATAATATTCTTTTTAGCTTATCACACTTGCTTTCTATTTTTCCGGTTCTAACATATAGTTAAAAAAAATGCAGGCTTGCAGGGTACATGCTTAGAGCTTGGGGTCCTTACTCGACCAAAGTTAAAGACTCTAGTTTTCACTAGAGGTTCTCTCATAGGATTACCGAGAGTTTTAAGACTACATTTTAAATTAAATCTTTAAGGTTAGGGTCTAAGGTTTTAATGTTATCCCTAAGCTTTGATCATAACACTCATTAGTATGAAATGTTTTAGCATGAAATAGTGTTATTGGATAATGGTTGTAAGTAATGTTTTAATTTTCATAACCTTGTTAGTGTTATGACAACCTACCTTTACAAAGGATTTTGGTTCCTTGTTATAGTTTATGGTTAGGCATAAATGCCAGCACATATGATACTAGTGAACTATGTGTTCCAAACACTGTGACTATGTGATAACCATGTGATAAATATTGATTTAAGAGTTGGAATGAGGCATGGAGGGCCCATGGTAAGGTATTTGGGAATCATTGAGTTTCTAAAACCATGCAAATGATTTAAATCCCACACTTTTGGCTTGACCCATGGCATGCGAGTTGACAACGCAACCAGGGTGTTTGCTATATTTTTCTGCTGAGCAATAATTACATGTCAGAATTCAAATTTTCAAACGAGGTTATATACCTCAATTTGTTCATAGGTTCACTTAGAGTCGTTGTATGAGTTTTTCTTGGTTTTGTTGCGATTTGGGAATGAGTGACATTCACCCTGTCGGGCCGTTCACTGTTATTTGACATTTAGTCACATCTTTACACAGAGTTGGATGAAGGTTTCTTGATGCATGTTTACATTACAATGTAATGAGCCATGACGCTCATACGAGCTCTGCATTTGCGTTTGAGGAATTTTGAACAGGGTTGAGGTGTTGTTAAGGAGATGGGCTCTTGTTTCTTTAACGGTTCTATGATTTCTCTGCGAATTTGCTATCGGTTCTTTGTGGAAGGTACAGATATGAAGTTGTCCAAAGCGTCTGCGATGTAAGGGTTTATCTATACAAAGAACCATGGAGTGTCTACGAGGAGAACATTATGTTGATAAGTTTCTTTGTAAATTCCATTTTCCCTATTTTCATTTTTTAGAAACATTCCCATGAGTTGAAACCAAAAATTGTTGTGCAGAGTTTTTTGTCAGGGTTTCTTTCATCTTAGCTTATGTGGATAATATATCTATCATTTTCCCGATTTTACATTTCAATGGTGAGTTAAGATTCTCGATTTTGGGTTATATCAACAATGTTGGGGTTTATTATGGCCGATTTCAATTGATAGAGGTTACTACTACAGGCTTCGGCTGCATAAATATTATCCCTTGGCTATTTTCATGGGTCTGTGGAAGTTCTATTTTATGGTAAGTGCATAAAACTCTATCGTAACTATTCTTTATGATTTTATAAAAGAAAACAAGGTGACAACTTCCTAGATACTGTTATGTGCAAGAGGAAGGTAGCATCTTCAACGCTTTGTAAAAACAATTAGGTTTTTACTATGTGGTGCTTGTTGGCTTCCATGAAAGGAATAAATCATCTGGTAAGATCAGTTTACCTTTCTTCACGTAATTGCAACGATGCCTCAAGAAATAAAACTCTGAACATTTGTTTGCTTGGCATGTGGGTTGTGGCAGCACTGCAATACAAATACAAACTCATTCCCCTATCCAGGTATGCACAATACCCTCTTTGACCAATATAGAGTCTGGTATATTTAATACCTCTAGGACAACCCTTTGAGATTCGTTAACTTAATTTGTATGCTCTAAATTTTAGTGTGTTAGGTTAAGAATCTATGGTAAATGTTTAAGCCTAGCTTGACTTTTATTTTCAATGATAAATCTTGAATCTGAGGATTTCATATTTGTGATGGGAATACTACTGTAAAATCATTTAATTCATTTTTTTTATGAAAGGCATTCTTTCTCTCTTGACCTAGCTATATTATACAGTTTGAAAAAGTTGAAGTTTGAAATGTTTTGTCGAAGAATCTAGTTTGGAAAAATGCAACTTGGTTACCGATCTCTGTTTAGCGATTGATTTAGCATTTAATCCAAAGATTTGGACTTTTGTTGTCATTGTTACTGTATATGAGGAAATCTTATTTATCCTCTCGGTTCAGTTTTTAGTTATTTAAATTTGTCCTTAATGTAAATTTCATTATTTTAGCGGTGAAGTTGATAAACCTTAAAGAAATAGAAAAGAAGCCTCTCGACTCTATTTCTATTTCTATACATGATTAAAAGATTACACAATTTTATCGGTTATAAATGTTTATTTAAATTACTACGCTATGCTAAGGGTTTGTTTAGCATGATATTGATTCTGTACAAAATATATTTCCAATGGCTAAATGGTCTATGCATGAATTAGTCTATAATATAAAAAGATGACAAAAACAAGAATTTAAGAATTTAATGAATAACTTTCTACATCTAAATAGTTTGTAGGATTCTAGAATGTTAATAATCATTTCCAGAAATATAACTAATAAGAATAAAACATTGGTTTATTTAGAATAGAGCCTGCCACCACTAATGGGGAAACCAAAACTGAAGGTTGTCGTTCCTCCCAACCAATCTTCTAGAGTAGCCGAGTTTGTTTGCTGAACCACAAGGACAAAGACTAATCATGATGCAATTCTCTGCATAATTTAGTTTTCTTTGCCCTCCATCACAAGCCTCCTCCTTATTCGATGGGTTCAATACTTATTGTATTTTGCCTAGGACTTTGGTCATTGTGCCGAGATGTGCTCTACAACCCAGTATGGCGAAGATCTTATAACATTATGTAACGTTACAAGACAAACAAAATAATAAAAATTAAAAATTTTAATTATCCGCCAAAATAAATGTCGGCCAAAAAAACCTAATATGAGGGAGATCTTGATAATAAAAAATAATTTTTTTAATTATCTGCCAAAATAAATGTCGGCTAGAAAACAACCTAATATGGGGTAGATGTTGTAATATTCCTACCTAACAAAACAATAAAAAGTAAAAATTTAATTATCCTAAAAAAATGTGGGTCACAAAAAAAACACAATACGGGGGAGATGTTGTAATGTTGTTACCTAACAAAATAATAAAAAATAAAAAATTGAACTATCCGCAAAAAAATGTTGTGCATGACTTTCTAAACAACCCATGACTTTATTGTACATGGTTTAGGAAGGCCTTGCACATGGTTTTAAAACCATGTGCAAGGCCTCCTAAACAACCTATAGTTTTATTGTACATGGTTTAGGAGGGCCTTGCAAATGGTTTTAAGACCATGTGCAAGGCCTCCTAAACAACCCATGGTTTTAGGAGGGCATTGCATATGGTTTTAAAACCATGCATGGGAGATGTTGTAATTGTCGTTCCTAAAAAAATAAAAAATAAAAATAAATATTATATATCGGCCATAAATAATATTAAATATCAATAATACAAATATTATATGCGGACTTTAAATAAAAAGATGTGTGTTTTGCCATGATAAATAATATTAAATATCAATAATAAAAATATTATATGTGGACCTTGAATAAAAAGATGTGTGTTTTTGTTTGAATAAAATCAAAGATGATGTCTTTTGATACAACATGAGTGTTTCTAATGGTTAAGAGCATGTGGTTCCTCTTAGGAGGTCATAGGTTCAAATCCAGAGGGGGGTAGTGTATGTACACCTTTGTAGACTTTAGCATTGTACCACCAACAATGGGTTCTCATACACTGGTCAATTTGGTGTCTTGCTTCGCAGTGACCCAAAGTTGATAGCTCATTGAGTACAATACCTAAGAAGAGTTGATAGCTCATTGAGTACAATACCTAAGAAGATGTTTGCTTATGTTTGCACCTCTACAGATTTGAACTCTCTGGGAGCTTGATAGAGCCTATGATTTGGAGCCACTTGTTCATTATTACTTTGCAATGTGGTGAGAAAACACTCTTCAAAGGCTACTTCAATTTTGATTCTCTCAGTATTTAATTATTAAATAATTAATAATTAATTTACATTTATTTTAACCTCACTTGATCAAAATTTCAAATCTAATAATTTAAAGTCAAATAATAAATATTATGTGTGTTAAAATTCATAAATATATATTTTTGAAAAAAAATATATTAAAAAAGAAAATAATTAAAAATTATATTAATATATTAATTTTTTATTATATCTTTAATTTAAAAAATAAAATACATTTAAATTATAATTAAAAATTATAATATTAATATTAAAAAATATTATAAATTTGATTTTATTTATTTATTTGAAAGATATAATAGTTTGATCAAACATAATAAACTTTGTAAAAATGATTACACACAAAACTATTTAGAATTGTTTTTATTATTATGCAAATAAATTCATTCTTTCTTTGTTAAGTAGATGATGATGATGGTGGTTAACGTCCTTAAGACCAAACTTTGGTCTAAGAAACTAATTATTTAGATTGTTTTAAAATTGTATTTCTATGCTCAAAGAGCTTGGAGAAAAGTGTCTCTAGCTCACTATGATTTTGGCAAGTTAAAAAGCTAAGAAAGTCGAAATTACAACAAAGATTATGAAACTAGAAAAAAATCCAATAAAAAAAAGTTCTCTTTAGAAGACATAGATCTCCTTGCTTGTATTGAAGACCAAATTCCCCGATTCAGCAAAAGCATGTACATTACAGCTGCATCGGCAGTGGGGATCGTCTCAGTCCAGACTAAGATACAGTGAGGGTTCCATTATTTAGGGTTAAGGAAGAGTTGTCGCCTGCGAGATAGTCTCTATTAGCCATCCACGCCAGGTTCTGTGAGGATCGTTGGAATACCAGACAGAAAAAGCATAATTATTTGAAGAAACATTATAGAAGCTGGCAACGAATGTCCGTCCCGTTGGGAGAAACCAGGTATGTGTTATCCCCAGGCTTCCAACCGAGTAGAGGAGATAAGTACAACTATTTCCTGCCCATGCCCTCCTTCCCCATGACCCAATCAAATGAAGAACTGCGTTAAAAGAAAACTAAGGATAACCTGCGGCGCAAAGTGCATGGAGTTGAACTTACCACGACCTAAACCTTTTCCTTGGTTTCACCGACGGTGACAATACAAATTCAATCTATCCAGCACGGGACATTGTAAGTTCGTTAATCCATCCAACATAGATTCAATTCACCTCTTATTTCACATCGAGTTCCGTGTAATTTGGGTTGAGAAAAGTCATTAGCATCCCTGGAATCTCTATCTTCTAACGAGAAAACTTTTTTTGTTTTAAGAAGAGTTTGAATGTTATCTCAGATATCCAAAGATTCATAAAGCTTTTAAGATAGGAATTCCATTCTTTTAAATAAATTTTATTGTCTTGTTTTGTTTCGCGAGTTAGAATTTTCCTCCAGAATTTCTTAGGAGCCACCTTGGATAGGTGTAGGAGATTTTTCGGCCTTTTACTTAGATAATTCCCTTTTTTTAACTAAGGCTCTGTAGTGATTTATCTTGTCCATTTTTATCGAATATGCAGTGACTTGCTTAATTTTTTTTCTTACATATTTACACTCTTGATCAAACCAAGGGTTGGTTCTACTATTGCTCGTTTTAGTGAGACTTCAATAGTGAACTTGTTAATGCACAACAAGTGGGTTGTAGAAAAATTATGGTAGAGATTTTCTATATTCTCCATATTAGATAAATGAAACAGTTCATTTTTTAGATCATGGAGAAAAATGTTTATCTTTATTTTTATCGAAAATCATGTGCTTTTGACAATGATAGTTTTCCTCCTTGGGATTGCTATGCATGGCAATATTGAGAGTTATAATTAAAGGTAAGTTATAATTAAATGTACATGATCAAATTCAGCTCCATGGTCACCCCACTGCTTCCAATCCCATGGATACAAGTCATGTGGCTAGAGTTTGGCCATTTTGTCAGAGAGTTGCAAATGATAAGATCTTGAGAACTACAAAATTTGACCAGCCCCAAATAAATTTTCACCTAGATCTTCATAATTTCTTTTGTACTTGTGAGCTAGTTGAAGGTCTTCATCTAACCAAAGAGGATTAGGGTTGGAATAGTTGCTTAAAAGAATAGCTTGGTTAGTGGAAGTTCAAGCATTGAATTTACCCATCAAAAGGATATTTCATTCCTTCCTTAAACTAGAAATATCATGTTCTAAACCATTATAAGGACATTTTTTTATCTAAATTGTTTTTAATAGAAGTTGGAATTAATATGGGCAAAATAAGAGATGGCTATGTAGGTTTTTTCATCATTAATGTATGCGATCTCTATCCAAATAAATTAGTTGTAAGGGTCTTTCTTATAAATCCTAACATGTGGGATATGTTCTTCCTAATGTAATATGCCTCTGCGACATGAACGTTTATTCCATATTGACCATAGGACATATATGTCTATGTAATGTCTATATCAGGGACCTTGGACTTCTCGTGTTCCCAAGTTTCAACCAATAATATAATATCAATTCCGATCGTGATCCAACTTAACTTAGGGCATTTTCTCCATGGAAATCCTCGACAGTTCCAGGAGAAGATCCAGAGTATGTCCAATTGTTATTTATTACTATCCATTTGGTTTCTATCTCTAATAACAAATTTTATGTTTTTGATTAATGCCCATTTCCCCTCCTTCCTAGCTTCTTTTACCTTTTGGAACTCCTTTCTTAATTCAACGCGATCCTCCCGAATGAGGTCTTCATTTATAAATATCCCTGAGCCTTTTAAACTTGATGTCTTACTGAGTATGTTGTATTTTTGTTTGATAGAGCTAACCTTAACACATATTAGCCTTTCTTTATTCTCAATTAATTTCTCCAACTTGTTTGCTTCTATGAGACCCGTAGTTTCAATTTGTAACCTATTGTGAAGTTTTGTCTTCACAATGGCTAATGTATCATCTTCTTCTCCCTCTTTTAAACAAAAAAATATGAAGATTAAAGATTTTTTTTACCCTCATGGTCTAAGGCTATGAGCTTATTCATTTCTTCTTTAATGGATTTGATATCTATTTTACCTTCTATTTAGAGTTAGATTATGATTAACTTTTTTTTCTAACTCTTTAATCCTATCCTTTAACTTAATATTTTCTACTATATCTACCTCTCCTTGTTTAGGTGTCTTTTGAATTTCCATTCCATATGGTATAGTATCTATTATTAATTATGTTATTTAATCATTTATGTTTAATAAAATTAAAGTTAGTTTTTATTATTTCATTATATAAAAATATACTAAAAAGAGCAACTTTCCATACCACCATTTAAATTATATTTAATTAAAAAATATCAAAAATTTTACGTGGATAAACATTACATTAATAAACATCAAATTCCATTCCTCTAAAAAAAAATAAATTAAAGTTTGGTATCTCCCAAAACTTCTATTTTAAAAACTCTCCAAATGAATAAATTAGAAAACCACTTTAATATATATATGAACTCTAAATATTTTTTGGGTTGATTTCTTTGAATATTTTAGATTTTTAACGAGTTATTACATGTTTGGTGTCTTGCTTATTGATGTTTTAGGTAATGGTTATGCCTAAATCTTTAAGAGAGATTTTAGTTTAAATTAAATTGGTACGATCTTTTATTTAATCTTGTATTTTACTTTGGATTTAATTAGCATGACATTGAAATTTCATTTCTTGGTTTTAGTTTTATTGTTATATTTAATAACTATGATATTATTTCGCATTATTTTACAACTCCAAAAATGCTTTGTATATATAAATATATAAAAGTAGTTTTATATCGAAAGCTTAATTATAATATTATTTTTATCTTATCATACTTGTTTTCTATTTTTCTTGTTTTAAGGTTATAGTTAAAAAAAATTGCATGGTGTCAGGGTAAAGGCTTAGAGCTGGGGTCCTTACTTGAACAAGGTAAAAGACTCTAGTTTTCACTAGAGGTTCTCTAGCAGGGTTATTGAGAATTTTAAGACTATGTTTTAAATCAAATCTTTAAGATTAGGGCCTAAGGTTTTTACCTTATCCCTAAGCTTTGGTCATGCCACTCATTATACCACTCATTACTGTGAAATCTTTTAACATGAAATAGTGTTATTGGATAGTGGTTGTAAGTAATGTTTTAATTTTCATAACCTTGTTAGCGTTATGGCAACCTACCTTCACAAAGGCTTTTGGTTCCTTGTTATAGTTTATGGTTAGACATAAATGTCATCCCAGATGATACTGGTGAACTATGTGTTCTAAAAAGTGTGACTATGTGATAACCATGTGATAAATATTTATTTAAGAGTTGGCATGAGGCATGGAGGGTCCATGGTAAGGTCTTTGGTCATCATTATGTTTTTGAAACCATACAAATGATTTAAATCCCATACTTTTGGCTTGGCCCGTGACATGCGAGTTGACAGCGCGGCCAGGGTGGTTGATTTCTTTTCTTGCAAAGCAATAACTGCATGCAGTCTTCGGATTTGGTGGATGAGGTTATGGCGCTCCATGTGTTTCAGGGATAATTTTAGGGGTGAAATTTAGCCCAATGGGCTATTTTTTTATGTTTTTCTCCAAAAAAAGATTCGTTTTTTTTTGCATTTTTTGAAGCCCTGTTTCGCCCAATTTTGATGGGGTAAAATTTTTTCACCCTAAAAATCGCCAAATTATTATATAAATGATATAAAATCCTTGGAAATTAAAATATTTTTTGAAAAATATCGTCAAACATTTTATAGTTGGCGTTTTAAGAATTGGTAAGATTCGCCAACATTTCTAGACTTTTAAATAAGTATGGTTCCTTAAAATCATCCGTGATGTGTTCATACATTCACTAAAAGTTGTTGGATGAGTTTTTCTTGGTATTGTTGTGATTTGGGAATGAGTGACATTCACCCTATCGGGCTATTCATTGTTATTTGACATTTAGTCACTTCTTTGCACAGAGTTTGTTGAAGGTTTCTTGCTTTGTGTTTACATTACAATGTAATGAGCCATGATGCTCATACGAGCTCTACATTTGTGTTTGAGGTGTTTTGAACAGGGTTGAGTTGTTCTTAAGGAGATGGGCTCTTGTTTCTTTAATGGTTCTACGATTTCTCAGCAATTTTTCTATCTGTTCTTTGTGGAAGGTCTAGATCTGCAGTTGTTCGAACTCACCCGAACTGCGATGTAAGGGTTTAGCTATACCATATGTTTCCTAGAAACCATGAGGCACTATAGAATCCTGAATCATGAACCTCTTTAAATTGAAAGTAAAATCCAAGAAAACCCTTACCATGAAAGTAAATCTGAATTGCACTTTTCATGTGGGCAGGCCATTGGGTTTGGCCATCATTTCATGTACTTCCACTTTTGATGTGGGGATACCATTCGGTTTGGCCATTATTTCATCTACTTTCCATTTAGAATATGATGAACATATGATAATGCATTTTTCTTCGTCATGTAGATTCTATACTCGGGTATATTTTGAATATTTTTCATAAAGAAACGAGTGATTCCTAGAATTTTTAGTTATGTTCGTGGATTTGAAAAACATTCATTTTAAAGTGACGTCCTTCTCTAGTCCGATTTCCATCTTGGATGAGAAGTCACTTAACAGCACAAACCCATAGAGTAATTGTGGCCGGGAAATCCCTTGCAGCTAGGAAGTCAAGGAGCTTCGACAACATCTTAATCCTCTTTAATTCATCATTTCAATTCAAACGTTTGATTGTATCATTTTTAAAATTTGTATTTGTAATTTGAAATAAATGTGTATTTGATTATATTATTATAATGTTGTTTGATTGATGATTACATTTTTTTATTAATATATAGATTAGGGAAATAGAAAAATATAATGTATATTAGGTAAATAGAAAAATAGGCATTATAGTAGACAAAATTAAATTAAATTAATATGATAGTCTAATTCATCTTATATTTATGTTTGGATTTAATTGCTATGGTATTGAATTATAACATTGAAATATCAGTTTTAATTGTAATTTTAATTTTATTATTGCATTTAATAATTATGATATTATTTTGCATTCATTTTATTTATGAAAATGAATATATTAATAAAATTAAAAAGATATATTCATATATTATTTTGTTCCATTAACATTTAAATTTAAAAATAAAAGATATATATTATAATTAAAATTTATAAGATTGATATTAAAAAATATTATAAATTTTATTTAATTAATTTATTAGAAAGATATAATGGTTTAATCAAGAATGATAAACTTTGTAAAAATGATCACCACCACAAAATTGTATAGTTGATTATATTTAAGATTGTTTGTCTTATTCTTCAAATGAATGCATTCTTGTTGTTGCATATATCCAATTAATATTATGACAACTTAATAAATTTATCTTTGAATTAATAATATGAATCGAATAATGTAGATAATTATTTCATAAAATTTTTTGATTTTTATGTTTGATTACGTTATTGAACTATATATATTTCTGATTTTAATAAGCAATTAAGAATTCTTAAAGAGCTTTGCTCTAACATAGGTATGACTACTAATACTAACACGACAAAAATCATGATTATAATATTTAAGAAAGACATTTATGCAAAATTTATTTATGATAATAGAAATCTAGAGGAAGTGACTTCTTACAAGTATCTCAGAATTGATATCCATCAAAAGCTCAATTGCAACTATAGCATTGAGAAAATGATTAATGGAGGGTGAAAAGCTTATTTTGGTCTTAAAAATAACTGTAAATCAACCAATCTGGTCATGTGAGATAAAAAGAAGTTCCTCATTAAAACTCTTGTCATCCTTGTTATCTTGTATGGTTGTGAAGTATGGGGGTACACCATTTCTAGAGAATCTTGGAGGAAGACTGAGCAAATCCAGAAGCGGTTAATAACTTATAACCTAAAAATTAAAAGCAATATGCCTTATCCTATTCTCCTCATAGAAGCGGGTCTTTCCCCCATCGAGAGCATGGCTACGACTAGGTACCCGATGTACAAGCATAAGATCAATAACAAGGGAAACGAGAGACTTCCTAAAATTAATTTAAACTCAAGTTAAAACCAAGTACGCCTCAAGTGGTGTTGGTGTAAAGATACCATGGCTTGGTTAAACCATTGGGGCATTAATGAAAACGACATTTTGCAGAACATTGATAATGTCAAAAATATTATTACTTCTAAGTTTAAAGAGAAATTCTGGTGTGAGGAAAATTCAGCATTTAAGAGAAAATTAAGATACTATAAATAGGTCATTAATCCTAACTTGGAAGATGAGAAGTATCTCTCGGTAGTAACTAGCTCACAGAAGAAAATTAATATAGTTAAGATTAGAACGAACTCTCATGAACTCCATAGCGAAACAGGGCGTTGGTCTATTCCTAAAACTCCATGGACGGAAAGGGTTTTACATATGTGTGAGTTTATGAGCGTTGATGATAAAAATCACTTTCTCTTACAGTGCCTTGCTTACACCCACATTAGATCTGAGTTTCATATATTTGTTAAAATACAAACCTTTATAAGCTCCTAACTTGCCAAAACTATAATGAGGTTGGAAAGCTGCTTGGCAATCATTTTATGCACAGGAATAAGATTTTAAAGTAAACCAAGTATTATCTTTCTTAAGGTTCAATAGATCAAAGTTGATCTCAATGAATGTTAATAATCATCATCATTATCGTTAGCATAAACATAAAACTAAAGTTAGTTTATTTGTGTTTTAATTATTGCATTGTGTAAATATACAATAAAAAAAATCACAACTTACTTTATATTTAAATGAAAATATCAAATAATTTATGTGGATAAACATTGGGTTAACAAACATCAAATTCGGTATCCTTTAAAAAAAAAATTAAAGTTGATATCTCCAAAAAACTTAAATTTTAAAAACTCTCTAAATGCAGAACCTTGAAAAATACCCTTACTTTGTATATAAAAATGGATAGATGGCCTATAAATCATTAAGATTTTTTTGTGGGTTGCCGCCTTTAAATATTTTATATATTTAGCCAATTATTATATGTTCGTTTATTTATTTATTTGTGTTTTAGGTAATGGAAAACTAAATCTTAAGATATTTTTTTTGAGAGATTTTAGTTTAAACTGAATTAGTATGATATCCTAATTCAGCTTGTATTTTTGTTTTAATTTAATTGCCATGACATTCAAATACCATTTCTTAGTTTTAAATTCAATTTTTTTTTTACAATAACCATGATATTATATTGTATTCATAAATATATGTTTATGAAAATGAAAGATATTAATAAAATGAAATAAATGAAAAAATATATTAATATATTAAAATTTTAGTTTAAAAAATAAAACACATATTAATTATAATTATAATATTAATATTAAGAAATGATATAAATTTCGTTTTATTTATAGATATGATAGCATGATCAAACTTGATAAACTTTGTACAAATGTTCACTTGTATAAAAAAAATTAAGAGTGTTTTTATCATATTCTTTGTAAAGTTGATGTATCTATCTAATTAATAATATGAATAATTATAACAACGTGTTGAATTAGTTTTGAGTCAAAAACTAGAATGGAAGTGTTATAATTATTTTATTAATTTTTTGTTTTTTATTGATGATGATGATTAACGTCCACTGAGATCAACTTTGGTTTATCGGACCTTAAGAAGGATAATACTTGGTTTACTTTAAAATCTTGTTTCTGTGTTAAAAAATCTTTCCAAGAAGCGTTCCAAGCTCACTCTAGTTTTGGCAAGTTAGGAGGTTATAAAAGTTTGTGTTGTACCAAATACTATCAAACTCATATCTAATGTGGGTGTAAGAAAGGCACTTTAAGAGAAAGTGATTTTAATCCTCAACGCTCATAGACTCACACGTATGGTAAACCCTTTCAGCCCATGGAATTTTAGGAATAGACCAACAGTCCATTTTTCTATGGAGTTCACGAGAGTTCGTTCTAATCTTGGCTATATTTTTTTTTTCGTGAGCTAGTTACTACCGAGAGATACTTCTGATCTTCCAAGTTAGGATTAATGAATTCCTTATAGTATCTTAATTTTCTCTTAACTGCTAAATTTTCATCACAACATAATTTCTTATTAAACTTGGAAGTAATAATATTTTTTACATTATCAATGTTATGCAAAATGTCATTTTCATCAATGCCCCAATGGTTTAACCAAGCCATGGTATCTTTACACCAACACCGCTGGAGGCATAGTTGGTTTTGACTTGAGTTTAAAGCAATTTTAGGAAGTCTCTCATTTCCAATGTTATTTATCTTATGCTTGTACATCAGGTACCTAGTCATACCATATTGCTCTCGACGGGGAAAGACCGACTTATACGAGGAGAATATGATAAAGCGTATTTCTTTTAACTTTGAGGTTATAAGTTATAAACTGCTTTTGAACTTTCTCAATCTTCCTCCAAGATTCTTTAGAAATGTTTCACCCCCATACTTCACAACCATACAAGATAACATGGATCACAAGAGTTTCAAAGAGGAACTTCTTTTTATCCCACATGACCAGATTGGATGATTTACAAATATTTTCAAGACCAAAATAAGATTTTCACCCTCCATTAATCCTTTTCTCAATGCTATAGTTTCAATTGAGCTTGTGATGAATATCAATTATAAAATGCTTGTAAGAAGTCACTTCCTCTATATTTCTATTATCATAAATGGAATTTGCATAGGGGTATTTCCTATATTTTATAATCATGATTTTTGTCTTGCCGGTGTTAACAGTCATACCCATCTTAGAGCAAAAATCTTTAAGAATTCTTAATTTTTCATCGAGATTAGAAGGACACCTTGCCATAAGAATAATATCATCAGCATAAAGTAGGAGGATGATAACTATACCAACTAAGATTATACCGATGCAACCTACTTCTCCTAAACACTTTTCTATCTTATAAATGTAAATGTCAAAAAGGGTAGGGGAGAGGGGGAAACCTTGTCTAACTCCAATATTACAATTTATATATGTTGTCCACCCCTCATTATTCTTAAACTTGGCAATGAAATTTTTGTATAACCTTATTGCGGCAACTCTCAACTCAAAAGAAACCTTAAGATCCTCCAACCTATTCCATAGGTTATTTCTAGACACTATATCAAAAGCGTTTCTAAAATCCATAAAGAAACAAAATAGGCCAGACTTATTATTACGACATTCCTCTGTAATGATCCTAAGTGTAACGAGGTGGTCCATGGTTGAATGATTCCTTCCAAAACCTTCATGGCCTTTAGCCCGCTTACCTTCCATTTCTACCCATTCATTGATATTCTTTCCTAAGATAATACCATATAACTTAGCTGAGAGATGGATAATCATAATAGTCTAATAATTCGAGGGGTAATTTTTATCACCACTTTTGAAAATAGGAATAATGAGGATTTGAGTCCAAGGTTTAGGAAACCCTTGCTTGTTCGCTAGATTAAATAGTTTGTGGATGTGTGGGATGAGGACATGCCCTCCGATTTTTCAGATTTCCGCTTGGTAGCCTTCAATGTCTTTGGCTTTTCCATTTGCTAAGCACCTAACCTTGAAATCTGTCATCTAACAAGAAAACTTCTTTTGTTCTAAGAAGGGTTTGAGTGTTATCTTGGATATCCAAGGATTCATAAAGCTTTTAAGATAGGAATTCCATTCTTTTAAAGAAATTTTATTGTCTTGTTTTGTTTTGCGAGTTAGAATTTTCCTCCAAAATTTCTTAGGATCCACCTTGGATAGGTGTAGGAGATCTTCCTTCCTTTTACTTAGATAATTCCTTTTTTTCTTTTAACTAAGGCTTTGTAGTGCTTTATCTTGTCCATTTTTATCGAATGTGTAGTAGCTTGCTTAATTTATTTTCTTGCATCTTTACACTCTTGATCAAACCAAGGGTAGGTTCTACTATTGTTTGTTTTAGTCGAGACTTCAATAGAGAACTTGTTAATGGATGACGAGAGGGTTGTAGCAAAATTATGGTAGATATTTTCTATATTCTCCATACTAGATAAATGAAACATTTCATTTTTTAGAGCATGGAGAAAAATGTCATGTTTATTTTTATCAAAGATCAGGTGCTTTTGGCAATTATAGTTTTCCTCCTTGGGATCGCTATGCATGGAAATATTGAGAGTTATAATTAAAGGTCTATGATCCAAGTCGGGCTCATGGTCATTGAATATGTTGAAATCTATTAATTTGTTGTATATAGGGATATTAGATATAACATAATCTACTACACTACTTCCAAGCCCATGGATACAAGTCATCTCACTAGAGTTTAACCATTTTTTCATATCGTTTCAAATGATAAGATCTTGAACACTACAAAATTTGACCAGCTCAGACCCAAATAAATTTTCACCTAGATCTTCATAATTTCTTTTCTACTTGTTAGCTAGCTGAAGGTCTTCGCCTAACCAAAGAGGATTAGGGTTGGAATAGTTGCTTAAAAGAATATATTGGTTACTGGAAGTTCGAGCATTGAAGTTACCCATAAAAATGATATTTCCTTCCTTTCTTAAACTAGAAATATCATGTTCTAAACGATTATAAGGACAATTTTTATCTAAATTGTTTTTTTTATAGAAGTTGGATTAAAAGGGAAAAAATAACAGATGGCTATGTAGCTTTTTTCATCATTAATGTCTGTGATCTCTATCCAAATAAATTGGTTGTAAGGGTCTTTCTTATAAATCCTAACATGTGGGATATGTTCTTCCTAATGTAACAAGCTATACCCCCAATGCCTCTACGACATGAACGTTTATTCCATATTGACCATAGGACATATATGTCTATATCAGGGACCTTGGACTCCTCATGTTCCCAAGTTTCAACCAATAATATAATATCAATTCAGCTTGGGATCCAACTTAACTTAGGGCCTTTTCTCCATTGAAATCCTTGGCAGTTCGAGGAGAACATTGAGAGTGTGTCCATTTTCTATTTATTATTGTCCTTTTGGTTTCTATCTCTAATAACAACTTTTCTGTTTTTGATTAATGCCCATTTCCCCTCCTTCCTAGCTTCTTTGGCCTTTTGGACCTCCTTTCTTAATTCAAACCGATCCTCCAGAATGAGGTCTTCATTTATAAATATCCTCGAGCCTTTTAAAAATAATGTCTTACTTAGTATGTTGTATTTTTGTTCGGTAGAGCTAACTTTAACCTGCATTAGCCTTTCTTTATCAAATAATTTCTCCAACTTGTTTGCTTCTATGAGACCGGTAGTTTCAATTTGTAACCTATTGTGAAGTTTTGTCTTGACAATGGATAATGTATCATCTTCTTCCCCCTCTTTTAAACAAAAAAAATTATGAGGATTAAAGCTTTTTTGTTATCTTCATGGTCTAAGGCTATGAGCTTATTCATTTCCTCTTTAATGGGTTTGATATCTATTTTACCTTCTATATTATTTAGGGTTAGGTTGTGATAATTTTTTTCCTCTAACTCTTTAATCCTATCCTTTAACTTAATATTTTCTATTGTATCTACCTCTCTTTGTTTGGGTGTTTTTTGAATTTCCATTGTATCTGGTCTAGTATCCATTATTAATTATATTATTTAGTCATTTATTTATAAACATAAAATTAAAGTTAGTGTTTATTAATTTTATTATTTCATTATATAAAAATATAGTAAAAAGTCTCAAGTTTTCCATACAACCATTTAAATTATATTTAATTAAAAAATATCAAACATTTTACGTGGATAAACAAAATATAGTAAAAAGTCGCAAGTTTTCCATACAACCATTTAAATTATATTTAATTAAAAAATATCAAACATTTTAAGTGGATAAACATTACATTAATAAACATCAAATTCCATTCCTTTTAAAAAAATTAATTGAAGTTTTGTATCTCCCAAAACTTCTTTTTTATAAAAACTCTCCAAATGAATAAATTAGTAAACTTCTTTACTTCACACACACATATATATATATATATATATGATCTCTAAACCTTTAATACTTTTTTGCGTTGATTTCTTTGAATATTTTAACCACTTATTACATGTTTGTTGTCTAGGTCATTGATGTTTTAGGTAACGGTGATGTCTAAATCTTTAAGTATTTTTTAAGAGAGATTTTAGTTTAAATTGAATTAGTATGATATTTTATTTAATCTTGTATTTTAGTTTGGATTTAATTAGTTGATGACATTGAAATTTCATTTCTTAGTTTTAGTTTTAATTTTATTGTTATATCTAATAACTATGATATTATTTTGCATTATCTTACAATTCCAAAAATACTATATATATATAAGTAGTCTTATATTAAAAGTGTAACTATAATATTATTTATATCTTATCAAAATTTGTTTTCTATTTTTCTGGTTCTAAGGCTATAGTTAAAAAATTGCACGATGTCAGGGTACAGGCTTAGAGCTTGGGGTCCTTACTCAACCAAGGTAAAAGACTCTAGTTTTCACTAGAGGTTCTCTCGTAGGTTTACCGAGAGTTTTAAGACTATGTTTTAAATTAAATCTTTAAGGTTAGGGCCTAAGGTTTTAACCTTAGCCCTAAGATTTGGTCATAACACTCATTAGTATAAAATCGTTTAGCATGAAATAATGTTATTGGATAATGGTTGTAAGTAATGTTTTAATTTTCATAACCTTGTTAACGTTATGACAACCTACCTTTACAAAGGATTTTGGTTCCTTGTTATAGTTTATGGTTAGGCATAAATGTCATCCCATATGATACTTGTGAGCTATGTGTTACAAACGGTGTGACTATGTGATAACCATGTGATCAATATTTATTTAAGAGTTGGCATGAGGCATGGAGGGTCCATGGTAAGGTCTTTGGGCATCATTATGTTTCTGAAACCATGCAAATGATTTAAATCCTGCACTTTTGGCTTGGCCCATGACATGCGAGTTGAAAGCACGCCGAGGGTGGTTGATTTATTTTCTTGCAAAGCAATAACTACATGTTAGTCTTCGGATTTGGTGGATGAGTTTATGTCCTTCCATGTGTTCATACGTTCACTGAAATTCGTTGGATGAATTTTTATTGGTTTTGTTGTGATTTGGGAATGAGTGACATTCACCCTGTTGGACTATTCATTGTTATTTGTCATTTAGTCACTTCTTTACACAGAGTTGGCTGAAGGTTTCTTGCTTTATGTTTAAATTACAATGTAATGTGCCATGATGCTCATACGAGCTCTGCATTTGCATTTGAGGTATTTTGAACAGGGTTGAGGTGTTGTTAAGGAGATGGGCTCTTGTTTCTTTAATGGTTCTATGATTTCTTAACAAATTTTCTATTTGTTCTTTTTAGAAGGTCTGGATATGCAGTTGTCTGAACTGTGATGTAATGGTTTAGCTATACAAAGAACCATGGAGTGTCTGCGAGGAGAACACTCTATCAGTAAGTTTTTATGTAAAGTCCTTTTTCCCTATTTTCAATTTTTTTTAGAAACATTTCCATGAGGTAAAACTAGAATGTTAATGTGTAGCTTTTTGTGTCAGGGTTTCTTTCATCTTAGTTTATGTGGATAAGCTATATATTGTTTTCCCCATTTTACATCTCAATGTTGAGTTAAGATTCTCGATTTTGGGTTATATCAACAATGTTGGGGTTTATTATGGTTGATTTCAATTGAAAGAGGTTACTACTGTAGGATTCAAATGCATAAGGATGATCCCTTGGCCATTTCTATGGGTCTGTGGAAGTTCTATTTTATGGTAAGTGCATAAAAATCTATCGTAACTATTCTTTATGATTTTATAAAATAAAATAAGGTGACGAGTTCCTGCACACTATTATGTGGAGGAGGAATCTACCTCATTCAACACTCTATGGAAACAATTAGGTTTTTATTGTGTGGTGCTTGTTGGCTTCCATGAAAGGAATAAATGCTATGGTAAGATCTGTTTTACCCTTCTTCACATAATTTCAATGTACCTCCAGAAACCAAACTCTAAACATTTGTTTGCTTTGCATGTGGGTCGTGGCATTGCTTCAATACAGATACAAACTCGTTCCCCTATCCAAGTATGCACAATGCCCTCTTTGACCAATACAATGTCCGGTATATTTAATACCTCTGTGCAAGGGTTTGGATCTGGGAGGACCCTTTGAGATTCGTTAAGTTAAGTTGTATGCTCTAAATTTTAGTGTGCTAGGTTAAGACTCTGTGGTAAATGTTTAAGCCTAGCTAGAATTTTCTCTTCAATGATAACTCTTAAATCTTAGGATTTCAAATTTGTGATGGGAATGTTGTTGTAAAATTGTTTAATTCGTTTTTTTTATGAAAGGCATTCTTTCCCTTGCGACTTAGTTATACAATACAGCTTTAAAAATTTGAAATTTGAAATGTTTTGTTGAAGAATCTAGTTTAGAAAAATGCAACTTGGTTGTCGGTCTTTGTTTAGTGTCTAATTTAGATTTTGATACAAAGATTTGGATTTTTGTTGTTAATTGTTACTGTATATTTGGAAATATTCTTTATCCTCTTGGTTCAGTTTGTAGTTATATAAATATGGCCTTAATGGCAATTCATTGTTTTAGTGGTGAACGTGATAAACCATGAAGAAAAAGAAAAGAAGCCTCTCGAATCTATTGCTATTTCAATACCCGTTTAAAAGATAATACAGTTTTATCTGTTATACCTATTTATTTAAATTATTACGCTATGCTAAGGGTTTGTTTACCATGCTATTGATTATGTATAAAATATATTTGCGATGGATAAATGCTATTTGCATGAATTAGTCTATAATGTAAAAAGATGATAAAAAAACAATTTAAGAATTTAATGAATAACTTTCTGCATATAAACAATTTTTGAGATTCTAATATCATTAATAATCATTTCCAAAAATATAACTAACAAGACTGAAACACAGGTTTATTTAGAATATAACCCGTCACCACTAATGGGGAAACCAAAACTCAAGGTTTCCTCCCAACCAATCTTTCAAAGAAGCCAAGTTACTTGCTCTAGAACCCCCAAGCATGTTTGTTGAACCACAAGGACAGAGACTGATCATGATGCAGTTCTTTGCATAATATAGTTTTCTCTCCTCTCCATCACAAGCCTCATGCTTATTCAATGGGTTCAATACTTGTAGTATTTTTCCTAGGAATTTGGTCATTTATGACCCACCTGTTCATTATTTCTCCACAATGAGTCTCGACCTGATTTTAGGGAGGATGCCTCCTGCAATACTTGAATTTTCATTCAACAATTTTGGCACTTGTCATTTCTCCTTGTGGGCCAACAAACACTCTTCAATGGCTACTTCAGTTTTGATTCTCAGTAGTATTTGATTATTAAATAATTAATTTAATTATTTTACATTTATTTTGACCTCACTTGGTCAAAATTTCAAACACAATGATTTATAAATATTCGGTGTCTTACATACACCTCCCCTTTAAAATTAACATTGTCCTTAGTGTTACCTCTTAAACTTCTTCTTTCCAATTCCCAAGTGGACTCTTCCTAACTAAGGTGATTCCATTGCACCTTGACTTGTCTGATGGTACGGTTCTAGAGTAAAAGTTTTCCCCTGTCAAGTATACTTTCTGGTTCCACTTGAAATTCTATTTCGGGTTCCACCTGTATAACATTCCAGTCAACCACAGGCGTAGCATCATGAATCTATTTCTTTAAAATCGAAACATGAAAAACATTTTGTACTTTTATATTAGGTGGTAATTCTAGTTGATATGCCACTGGTCCAAACTTTGCTAATAATTCGAAAGGCCCACAATACCTAGGTTCCAATTTCTCATATTTTCCCAATCTTAGGGAATTTTTTTGGGTTTCACTTTTACATAAACATGATCTCCTACGTGGAACTCTCATGGAGTTCCTTTTAAGTTGGCATATTTTTTTTTCTTATCTTGAGGTACCTTCAAGTTATGTTGTACCTGTTTTACTGTTAGTTCCATATCTTTCAATACCTCAGGTCCTAGCATTAATCTTTCAACTGGACTGCTCCAAAAAAATGGAATGTTATATGTTCGTCCATACAATATTTCAAATGGATTTAATCTAGCCAAATATTGAAAATTGTTATTATATGCAAAATCCACAAGATGTAAATAATATTTCCATTTACTTGGTTTATCCGTTACATACATTCTAAGCATATCTTCTAAAATATGATTCACCCTTTCCATTTGACCATTGGTTTGAGGATGATATGTAGTACTAAAAATTAATTGTGTACCTAAAGCTTTAAATAAAAAATTCCGATAAATTTTGCATCTTTATCATAAATTAATATTTTGGGTACACCATGCAATCTAAAAATGTTCTTCATAAAAATATCAAAAATATTAATATCTTTATATGTAAACTTGATTGGAATAAAGTGGGATGCTTTACTAAGCTTATGTACCACAACCATAGTTGAATCATTTTGTTTTTAACATTTTTTGGTATCCCAGTTATGTAATGCATGCTAACAATCTCCCATTTCCATTTCGGAATAGGTAATGGTTGTAACAATCCGGCTTGATGTTGATGTTCAAATTTTATTTGCTAACATTCAATACATATAGCTAATTATTTTGCCACTTCATTTTTCATGTTAGGCTAAAAGAAATCTTTTATTATCATGGTAATATTTTTTTAATATCCACGATTTCATGAATACAGTGTTTTATGTAATTTATTCAGAATGATTTGTTTAATTTCTTCCGAGCTAGGTATATATAGTCTTATTTTTTGTAATAATAATCCTTTTTGGTACAAACCAAATTATGTTTTTAAATGTCTTTCTTTATTTTTTGTTGCCTTTTCTTTTAATTTTTGATAATCTTTATCAAACTTTGCTGCATTTTAAATTTTATTCTCCAAATCCGTCTCATACCTGCTACTTAGAGTTACATATAACATTTTTGCATGACAACTTAAAGTGTTTGCCACTTTATTTTCTTTCCCATTGATATGTTTTATCTCAAAGTCATCTTCGCTTAAGAAGGATAACCACCTAGCCTGTCTAGCATCAAGGTTTTGTTCATCGAATAAGCATTTTAAACTAATATTATTAGACATTAATAAAAATATTCTTCCTATAAGCTAATGTCGCCACATCTTAAGGGCATGAATGATAGCAACTAGTTTCAAATCATGCGTAGCATAATTTTTTTCTTGTTCTTTAAGCTTTCTAGACTCATAAGCTATAACATAGTTTTCTTGAATTAATACTCCTCCTAAGCCTTCCTTGCATGCCTCTATACATACGAAAAAATATTTGTATGGATCAACATTTTTTATAATAGGATTTGTTGTTAATAAGTGTTTTAATTTATTAAAACTTTCTTCACATTTTTCATTCCAATCAAATTTCTTACCTTTCTTTTGTAATGAGGTTATAGGGTATGTGATTTTTGAAAATCTTTCAATGAATTTACGATAATAGCCAAAAATACCCATAAAATATCTTATATCAGTTACGTTTTTGGGAACATGCCATTCTGTGATAGCTTCAATTTTGTCAGGATTTACCGATATTCCCTTTTTAGACACCACATGTCTTAAATATTGAATTTTATCTTTGAAAAAATCACATTTGATAAACTTAGTTAATAATTGTTGTTCTCTTAACACTCGTAAGAAATTTTTTAAGTGTTCCTCATGTTCCTGCTTATTCTTAGAATAGATTAATATGTCATCGATAAAGACGACTACAAATGTATCTAAATACTTACTTAGTATGTTATTCTTTAGACACATGAAAACTACTCGTGCATTTGTCAACCCAAAGGGCATTACGAGAAATTCATAATGACTATATCTGGTTCTAAAAGCTGTTTTAAAGATATCTTCATCTTTAATCCGTACTTGATGATATCCAGATCTCAAGTCTATTTTATAAAATATTGTTTCTCCTCCAAAATGATCAAATAGATAGTTAATACGAGCTAGAGGATATCTATTTTTAATTGTCATTTTATTTAATTTCCTATAATCTATACATAGTCGTAAAGTACCATCCTTTTTCTTTATGAACAATATCGATGCTCCCCATGGGGAAACACTTGGTCCAATGTACGTTTTATCAATCAGCTCTTTTATTTGTGACTTTAACTCTTTAAGTTACAAAATGTTCATATGATATGAATATTTTTATGCGGGTACCTCCCTCGGTGCCAAATCGATTGTAAAATCTATATCCCTTTTTTGAGGTAATTCAGGAATTTCTTCCGGAAATACATATTTAAAATCTTTAGAATTGTGAGGTTTGGGGTTGCAGCATCTCTATAGAATCTTGGAGGAAGATTGGGCAAATCCAAAAGCATTTTATAACGTATAACCTCAAAATTAAAAGCTATACACCTTATCCTATTCTCCTTATAGAAGTGGGTCTTTCCCCTATTGAGAGCCTAGCTATGAGTAGGCTCATGTTGTACAAGCACAAAATCAATAACATGGGGGACTATAGACTTCCAAAGATAGCTTTTAATTCAAGCCAAAACCACCTAAGGCTCAAGCGAGGTTGGTATAAAGATACGAGGGCCTGGTTAAACCACTGGGAGATCGACAAAAGTGTTGCTTTGCAAAATATTAATAACATTAAAAATATTGTTACTTCTAAGTTTAAAGAGAAATTGTGGTGTGAGAAAGATTTAGAGGCTAAAAGAAAATTAAGATATTATAAGGAGGTCATCAACCATACTCTAGAATATCAAAAGTATCTCTCTGTATTAACCAGTTCAAAGAAAAAAATTAATATAGCCAAGATAAGAACGAACTCTCATGAGCTCCATAGTGAAACTAGTCATTGGAAAGCTCCTAAAACATCATGGGTGGAAAGGATCTGTCGTCTCTATGAGAATAGGAACATTGAAGATGAAAACCACTTCCTCTAAAAGTGCACTACGTACACCCACATTAGATCCCAGTTTCATAATATTTGTTGCAATACCGACCTTCCTAGCCTTTTAACTTGTCAAAATTATAGTGAGCTCGGGACGCTTCTCACCAAGCTCGTTGAGCATAGGAATACAATTTTAAAACAAACTAATTAACATGTTTCTTTAGGTCCGATAGACCAAAGTTTGGTCTCAGTGGATGTTAACCATCATCATCATCATTAATTTGACTTGATTATTTCTCTCTCTATCATTTATTATGTGAACTACAAAAACCTTGCAACATTTACAAACATACCTTTTCATTTGTAAAGATGAAATTTCTCTTATAGTGATTTTCCTTGGAATTCCTTTTATGGAAATAGTATTACTTTATTCATCTAAACATGAAATTTTTTTATCATAACAATTTAAAATAACTCTATGCTTCTCTAACCAATCCATTCCTATTAACTAATCATAACATCATAAGGGTAGAATATTTAAATAAGCTTGCATCTTTAAACTATTCATAATAAATTCACAATTTTTCACAAAACTAGTTACTTTTCATTTTGTGCCCGTAGCAAGTTGAACTAACCAAGACTTTTCAAATTTATTTTTCTGTAGATTACATAACTCTACAATTCTTGGTGAAATATAACTTAAACTTGCACCTTGATCAATCAATATAGAGATTTGTTTATCTTTTAACATACATTCAATTTCAACCATAGATGTTTGATGATTTGCTTTCCTCTGTACTACAAAGTTGCGTTGATAATGGGCATGCTCCTTGTTATATCTCCCACAATAGTATCTTCTTGAATTGTATGCAAATTGTCAATATTTTTCCTTCTTACAGGACGATCTTTAAACTAATATGGTTCATTGCATTCCCAACATTTTAATGGTTCTCTTTGTGCAATATTTTTATTATAAGAAGTGGGTACTTATATTTCTTTTATTGCAGTAGGATTATGTTGATTATTACTTTTAAAATTACTTCCTTGGTAACCTTGATAATTATTCTCAGAGTTTTTATAAAATTTGGTACCTTTCTTTTTCTGTTCAAAACTTTCATGTCTTTTATTTTTCCAATTAGGTACACTTTCTCTTTGGTTTTTATTTTGGTCATAACATAAATTTATTTTTCTCATAGCATCTTCCAGAGTTTTTGGATTATCATATTCAATTCTCTCTTTAAACATAAGAGGTAAGTAGCCACTAAAACACATAATTTTATTTTTATTTTTCATCAATAGTATATGGTACATAACGTAATAAACTTAAAAACTTAATGCATTGTTCTTTCATCGTCATTGCCCCTAATCTCAATTCATAAAATTCTTTAGCTTTTTCCTCATAATATTGTTCTGATCAATATTTTCTTTTAAAGTATTTCTTAAATGTTTTCCATGTTACATGATTTTCTTTAATGCTCTTTACTTTTTTGATGTCTTGCAACCAAATATAATGTTTACCAATTAAGTTGTAAATTTCCATTTTTTCCTTTGATTCATCTCAATGATTATAGATCTGAAAATACTTTTTTCATTCTAGAAAGCCATACTTCTGCTTCCTCTCATTTTTTAATTTGTCCATTGAACATAGGAGGCTTAATCTTTTTAAAATTTTCGGTAATTTATTCATATGGTTTACATTTCTTTTTTTGGTGGTTATTATCATTGCTTTCAATAGAACCCTTGTATTTTCCCTTACTTTGTTTAGTTGATTCTTCACTTGAAGAATCTGTCTCATTGTTAGAAAATTTTAATTTTGTTACCTTACGTTTATAAGGTGCAGTGCTTTCCATTTATAACTTAGGTCCTTTATTCTTCTCTTCTTTATTATTATGCATTTTTTGTAAATGGGACATTAGTTAGCTCCTCTTGTGCTTTTAAGATGGTTCATTATCTTATTTAACACTTTGCAATTCTGCTTTTAAATCCTTTACTCTTTGTAGGGGTTCAGATTCATTATCATTCCTACTTTCATTTAAATTTACCCATATATCACCATCTCTAATATTCCCTTCTTCCTTGTTTTCTGGTTCTTTAGGATGAGATTCTCCTTTGGCGGACATTTCAACATCTGCCATTTTTCCTACAAAATCAAGGTTATTTTTCTCTTCCTATTTATAAAGAGAATCAAACCGTAACACAANTATCGAAAGCGTAACTATAATATTCTTTTTAGCTTATCACACTTACTTTCTATTTTTCCAGTTCTAACCTATAGTTAAAAAAATTGCATGTTTGCAGGGTACATGCTTAGAGCTTGGGGTCCTTACTCGACCAAGGTAAAATACTCTAGATTTCACTAGAAGTTCTCTCATAGGTTTACAAAGAGTTTTGAGACTACATTTTAAATTAAATATTTAAGGTTAGGGTTTAAGGTTTTAACGTTAGCCCTAAGCTTTGGTCATAGCACTCATCAGTATGAAATGTTTTAGCATGAAATAGTGTTATTGGATAATGGTTGTAAATAATGTTTTTATTTTCTTAACCATGTTAGTGTTATGACAACCTACCTTCACAAAGGATTTTGGGTCCTTGTTATAGTTTATGGTTAGGCATAAATACCAATCCATACGATACTAGTGAACTATGTGTTCCAAACAGTATGACTGTGTGATAACCATGTGATAAATATTGATTTAAGAGTTGGAATGAGGCATGGAGAGCCCATGGTAAGGTCTTTGGGAATCATTGTGTTTCTAAAACCATGCAAATAATAAATCCCACACTTTTGGCTTGACCTGTGGCATGCGAGTTGACAATGCAACCAAGGTGGTTGATTGCTTTTCTTGCAGATCAATAACTGCATGTTAGACTTTGAATTTTGTGGACGAGGATATGGCCCTCCATTTGTTCATACGTTCACTCAAAGTCATTGCATGAGTTTTTCTTGGTTTTGTTGCAATTTTGGAATGAGTGACATTCACCTTGTTGGGTCGTTCACTGTAATTTGACATTTAGTCACTTCTTCATACAGATTTGTATGAAGGTTTCTTGCTCCGTGTTTACATTACAATGTAATGAGCCATGACGCTCATATGAGCTTTGCATTTGCGTTTGAGGCATTTTGAACACGGTTGAGGTGTTATTAAGGAGCTCGACTCTTGTTTCTTTAGTAATTCTACGATTTCTAAGCGAATTTGTTATCTATTCTTTGTGGAAGGTCTAGATAAAAAGTTGTCTAAAGCATCTGTGATGTAAGGGTTTAGTTATACAAAGAACCATGGAGTGTCTGTGAGGAGAACACTCTGTTGATAAGTTTCTCTGTAAAGTCCATTTTCCCTATTTTCATTTTTTTTAGAAACATTTCCATGAGTTAAAACTAGAATGTTTTTGTGCAGAATTTTGGGTTAGGGTTTCTTTCATCTTAGCTTATGTGGATAAGATATCTATTATTTTCCCCATTTTACATTTCAATGGTGAGTTAAGATTCTTGATTTTGGGTTATATCAACAATGTTGGGGTTTATTATGGTTGATTTCAACTGATAGAGGTTACTACTTCAAGATTCGGTTGCATAAGGATGATCCCTTTGCCATTTTTGCGGGTCTATGGAAGTTCTATTTTATGGTAAGTGCATACAACCTTATCGTAACTATTTTTTATGATTTTATAAAAGAAAACAAGGTGACAACTTCGTGCATATTGTTATGTGTAGGAGGAAGGTAGCACATTCAACGTTTTGTAAAAACATTGAGGTTTTTAATGTGTGGCTCTTGTTGGCTTCCACAAAAGGAATAACTCATCTAGTAAGATCACTTTACCCTTCTTCATGTAATTTCAACAATACCTCTAGAAATCAAACTCTAAACGTTTGTTTGCTTGGCATGTGGGTCATGGCATTACTGCAATAGTGCTGCAATATAGATACAAACTCATTCCCCTATCTAGGTATGTGCAATTCCTTCTTTGACCAATATAGAGTATGTCATATTTAATACCTCTAGGATGACCCTTTGAGATTCGTTAAGTTAAGTTGTATGCTTTGAATTTTAAAGTGTGATAGGTTAAGACTCTATGGTAAATGTTTAAGCCTAGTGGGACTTTTCTTTTTATTGATAAATCTTAAATATGATGATTTCATATTTGTGATGGGATGCTGATGTAAAATCATTTAATTCATTTTTTTATGAAATGAATTTTTTCCATCTTGACCTAGTTATAGAGTTTGAAAAAGTTGAAGTTTGAAACGTTTTGTCGAAGAATCTAGTTTGGAAAAATGCAACTTGGTTACTGGTCTTTGTTTAGCGACTGATTTAGCATTTAATCCAAAGATTTGGACTTTTGTTGTTCATTGTTGTTGTATATATGAGTAAATATTATTTATCCTCTCAGTTCAGTTTGTAGTTATTTAAATTTGTCCTTAATGGCAATTTCATTGTTTTAGCGACGAAGTTGATAAACCTTGAAGAAAAAGAAAAGAAGCCTCTCGACTCTATTGCTATTTCTATACTTGTTTGAAAGATTATAAAATTTTATTTGTTATAGTTGTTTATTGAAATTATTACGCTATGCTAAGGGCTTGTTTAGCATGATATTGATTTTGTACAAAGATATTTCGGATGGCTAAATGCTTTGTGGATGACTTAGTCTATAATGTAAAAAGATGATAAAAACAACAATTTAAGAATCATTTCCAGAAATATAACTAACAAGAATAAAACATTAGTTTGTTTAGAATGGGACCTGCTACCACTGATGGGGAAACCAAAACTAAAGGTTTTAGTTCCTCCCAACCAATCTTCAAAAGCAGACAAGTTTCTTGCTCTAGAACCCCCGAGCTTGTTTGCTGAACCAAAAGGACAAAGACTAATCACAATGCACTTCTCTGCATAATTTAGTTTGCTTTCTCCTCCATCACAAGCCTCCTCCTTATTTGATGGGTTCAATACTTATAGTATTTTTCTAGGACCTTGGCATTTATGAGCCACTTACTCATTATTACTCCACAATGTGTTGTGACTTGATTTTAGGGAGGATGCCTCCAGTTTTCATTCAACAATTTTGCTAGTTTTCATTTCTCTGTGTGGGTCAACAAACACTCTTCAAGGGCTACTTTAATTTTGATTCCCTTAGTATTTAATTATTGAATAATTAATAATTCTTTTACATTTATTTTGATCTCACTTAGTTAAAATTTCAAAAATCATAATTTAAAGTCAAATAATAAATATTATGTGTGTTACCATTTATAAATATATGTTTATAAAAAAGAAACACATTAATAAAATAAAATAAAATAAAATTTATATTAAAATATTATTTTATCATTAAATCTTTAATTTAAAAAATAAAATATATATGCATTATAATTAATAATTAATTATAATGTTAATATTAAAAATATTTTATACATTTAGTTTTATTTATTTATTTGAGAGATATAATAGTTTGATAAACATGATAAACTTAATAAAAATGATTACACACATAAAACCATTTAACCATTTAGAATTGGTTTTATTATTATCCAAATAAATTCATTCTTTGTAAAGTTGATGCATTATATCTGATTAATATTATTGCAACTTGTTGAGACTTAAAAATAAGATCGACTTTTTATCTTTTATGTTTGTTATTTAATTATTTATAAAAAAAAAAAAATTATTTTTTTATTATTTTAATTATTTCATTGTAAAAATACAATAAAAAAAGTTAGAATTTGTATTCACAACCATTTAAAAAGTTCAAATACAATTTTTATTCACAACCACTTTAAAAAAAATTCAAACATTTTATATAAATAAACAGTATATTAATAAATATAAAATTCAAATCACGCTTTAAAAAAAAGTAAATTAATAAATAAACAGTATATTAATAAATATAAAATTCAAATCATGCTTTAAAAAAAAGTAAATTAAAGGTTGGTATCTCCGAAAACTGGTATTTTAAAAACTTCCTTTTAATGAAAAACTTTGAAAGCCATTTTTACTTTATATAAAAATGAATAAATAACCTCTAAATACTTTCTTTAAATACCTTGTATTTTTAGCCACTTGTTCTTTTTAGAAGCATTTATGTTTTAAGTCATGGTGGCCTCTAAATCATTAAGATTTTTTTGGATTCCCTTATTGGAATACCTTTGATTTTTAGCTACAGCTTTGTTTTATTGCTTATTTGTGTTTTAGGTAATGGTGGATGGCTTGGCGATGATTTAATATTTTGGCAGATAGCTTTGTTTGGTGAGTGGATCAAAGATATCAATTTCTTTTTTCTTGGGTTAGATATCATTTTAAATATCAAATATTCTTTAATGTTCTTGGAGGACCATGTACCAGATTTTGTATATTTTTTTCTTTCTATACATCTTTCCTTGTCATGGATGGAGAAAGGTCAAATGTATACTTTGTCATATTTATATCAACAAATGGTGAGTAGGAGTAGTACACCTATTTCAATATGTTTGCGTAAGATGTGTGCACTTTGTTGACTTCCACATGCTTCATTACGAAGGAATTCAAACCTGCTCTATTTTTATTTTTATTCGTTTCCAACTCAGTGACGACAGGTCGTTGAAGTGGAGATAGGAATATAAGGGGATGGGGCTGCCGTTAATGGCAGCAATGAGGTTCGTGGAAGATTTGGTTTAGATGTCTGCGCCGCCTTCTGAAAGTGTGGAAGAGCGCGATGAGCATCAAATCAAATAGTTAGTGTACAGGAATCATGCTAATTATCACTCGAACAAATGGAAACTGAACAGAAAGCCATCTCTCGTCTATCATTAACATGATTGGATTTGCTGAAAGGCATATCTTTCTCTGCAACTAGGGGTTATATACAGAGGATATATATAGGTGTTTCTCTGGAAGCTCTGAAGGAGATTCGATCTGAAGGTGTTATATTATATCATTCTGCAGCGCGGTTTCATGGCCTTAATGAAGAGCACTTGTCAAGAAGGAGATGAGTCGAATGAGAGTTATGAGGATACTGACAAGGTCAGCCGTGAAATTTTCTCCCGACTGGAAAGCAATTGGTTGTTACAATCATGTCATGCGGAGAACTCGAAGTCCGCAGAACCGGGCAAAAGGGTGTGCATTTTGAGCATCGATGGAGGTGGAATGAGAGGTATTCTCGCCTGCCGTTATCTCTTATATCTCCAAAACGCTCTGAAAATTAAGACCGGAGATCCCGATGCAAGAATTTCAGACTATTTCGACATTGCTGCCGGGACTAATGTTGGTGGAATTATTGTTGCTGCGTTATTCGCTAAGGGTGAAAATAGCGGAGCTCTTTATACGGCCCAAGAGACGATGGATTTCATTTTAGAAAAGGGAAAACATATGTTCCAATTGCAGTCAAGACGTGGGTTGTTGGGTAAGCTAATCCCTCGGATCAAGGCAGCTACTGTGTCAAAATGGTCAACTAGCAAAAGCCTTGGAAGGATTCTGCAGGGCCTGTTCAGCAGAAGTAATGGACAGCCATTAACATTGAGAGAGACACTGAAGCCGATTCTGATTCCCTGCTACGATTTATGCAGTGCTTCCCCCTTCATGTTCTCAGAGGCAAGTGCACGCCATACTCAGAATTACAATTTCAATATCTGGGAAGTCTGTCGTGCGACCATGTCGTCTCCTGGATTTGAGAAGCCTACTCCGATTAAATCCGTCGACGGTCAAACGACAATTGTGGGAATCGATGGTGGGTTAGTGATGAACAATCCCACAGCGGCGGCCATTACTCATGTGATGAATAATAAGGTTGAGTTTCCGTTCGTTAAAGGAGTGGATGATATCTTGGTGTTGTCCCTTGGAACGGCAGCGCTTGATTATCGTTACAAATTCCAGCAGGTAAAAAGGTGGGGGATACTGGAATGGGCTAAGCCGATTATGAATATTGTTACTGCAGGAGTCTCGGATATTGTGGATGATGCAGTCAGCGTGGTGTTTCGTCACAATCCACAAAACTACGTAAGATTGCAGGTAATATATAAACCCACACACTACTTTTTCTTTGGCAAAATTTAAACCCAGAAAGAGTTTTGTAGAAATTTTCATTGAATTTTAGAAATGGGTTATACAGATTTTGTCTGTGGGGATTCATGATTTTGCAGGCAACGAGGAATCCGAGCGGAGGTGCGAGTGAAGGGCATGTGAAAGCATTGATGGAGTTGGCGGAGGAGACGTTGAAAGAGAAGAACACGGAATCCATGAACATTCCATTTGGATGGAGAAGAAAGGTTTCACAGAGCAATGCGGAGAGATTAGATTGGTTTGCAGAGCAGCTTGCTATGGAGAACCGATCGAGGGCAGCTACCAAAATGATTTTCTCAGCGAAGTGAGATCAAGTAGTATCAAGAACTCTGACAATAATGTAAATAATTTTCCAATCAAATCAGTTGAAGTATTTACTGTAAATGCTCGAGTAATCGAGTAATCTTTAGGTGTTGAGTTATTCCGAATGCTACAGCTTTAGAATAACTAAATGGTTTAGTTTTCGAATGATAAGCATGGCAACAATAATTTCTTTTATAATATCCTTGAGATTAGGTTATTAGAAGGGAATGTTAAACCTCGGAAGTAAAGCGTCATCCATAAAACAAAAAAAAATCAATAACTTATTCTATAAAAATCAATAACTTATTCTATATCAAGAATTACCAAGTCCATAGATCAATGAAAACCACTGAACTTATTCTATATCATGATTACCAAGTCAGTCAATGACCCACGTCATTAAATGTGGATAAAAACCATATCATGAATTATCAAATCCATCAATGACCCACGTCATTAACAAATCAATGACCCACGTAATTAACAAATTGGGTAAAGAGTTATGATAATGATGATGTTTAATATTCAATAATTATTTGATTTGTTTTAAAATTTTATTTTTATTTTATTTTATAAAATAATATAAGATTTTATTAAGAAATTTAAGAAATTATTTGATTTGTTTTAAAATTTTATTTTACAAAGTAATACAAGAGGTAGAATAAAAGACCTTGATTTATTATTACTATAGTATTTTTATTATAATAATTTTTTCTAAATGATTTTGACCATAATAAAGTGGTATATGGTTGAATTGAATGTCTTGTAAAACTAGTTTAGCCCTTAGCCCTTTACTTTAACTTTCTAACCATATGTTAATCTTCTTTTCTAAAATAATATTATATAACTTGATTAAAAAAATAATCATAATGGTCAACATGATTACAATCTATATTACTTTAAATAACCAACAACATAATCAAAACTTATGGTAAAATTGCAATGAAATATTTTATACAACTATTAATAAAGGTGTCATTTTCTTCAATGGTTATGCCATTATGGTAGACTTGTTGTGTTCCATAATGATTATATCACATTGCAACATTCATGAAAGGTTATGTTGGATTGTGACATTTATGAATGGTTTCACATTATGACATTCGTTGAGAATTTTTTATTATGTAAAATTGCTATATTACTCAATGGTTATGATACGTTGTGGTGTTCATCAAGTTTATATTGCATTATGACATTAAGAGGATAGATCTAATATTATGTCACATTTTGACATAATATTGGCCTTAAGGGTTAAGTTGTATTAAGACATTCCTCAAGGATTACGTTGCATTGTAACATTCATCAAGGGTTATGTCACATTGAGCTTGGCTGATTTTGTTTGGAAATGATTGACTATGGTTGATAATGGTTGATCATGTTTAATAATGGTTGACCATGTTTGACTATGGACATAACTAAATATATTTATTTAAATTAATATAATATAATGTATGTGTTTATATATCATTACAACAAAACCTTGTCCTTAGCGTCCCTTTTAACTTCTTTTTTCTTCCATTTACTTCTTTAGTGTTTTTTTTATAGTTTTTATGAAAAGTCGACTATAGTAGGAATTATCTTCTTTGCTAGATTTAGCACCATATTTAAAGCTAGGTTTCGATCTAGATTTAGCACCAGGTTTAGCTTAGCACCAGATTTATAGCCAGATTTAGAGCCATATTTAGCACCAAGATTAGTGCCCAGTTTAGCATTAGATTTAACACTAGATTTAGCACTATTTTTCCTAAGTGACTAAATAAAAGTGAGTGAAACTTTTCAAAAAGAAAGATAAGTAATATCAAAGGTAAAAAATAAGCCAGTTGTCCCAATCCCTAAGAGTTGGAGGAAATTTCAATTATTTAAATTAAATCACTAATTTCCCTCATAAAATCTCCTTAAAACCTACTCTTTAATTCTTTGCTTATTTCATCCCTTTCTATCTTCTCTTCTCCACCCTTATCCTTTCTCCCTTAAGGTTTCATCCTCATGGATGATATGGTTTTGATTTGATGGAGGATCCTTCATGATGAAGATAATGGATTCTCCTTCCATTTTCTTCCTTCCTTCCTCTTTTACTTTTATTTTTCCTTTATTGGTTTTCTAATGTTTATTATTTTTTTTTGTTGTAGGTTTAGGGTTTCATGTATGGATGAGAAGGTTTCATCAAAGAACCTCCATAACAAAGGTAATGACTTCTCCATTCCCTTATTCTCCTTCATATTTTAATTTTATTTTACTTTATTTATTTTCTAATGTTTCACATTATTTTGTTGTTGCATGTTTAGGGTTTCATGCATGGATACTAGGATTTCATGGTGGAACCTCTATAATAAAGGTAATGACTTCTCCCTTCCCTTCTCATTTTCCTTCCTCTTTTTCTTTTATTTCTATTTATTCATTTTTTAATGTTTATTGTTGATTTATAGCTGCAAGTTTAATGGAGAAAGAACAAAAATGCAATTTTCAGGGTTTTGTTTAATGCACAAATCTAGTTCATGGGTATGGATTAATGGGTAACTTTGCATTAGTGTAAAAATAACTATGTTCAAATCCCGACACCCATTTATTTCTTATTACTTTTGTATTTGTATTCATTTGTTTGCATGCATATGGTAGGTTAATTTCAATTCAAATATGCAATTTTAAAAGTATATTTATGTGGAAATGTAGAGAAATTATAGTTATTTCCTTTTGCAAGTGATCTGGGTTCAAATCCCAACATTCCCTTAATATTTTCCATTTATATTTTCATTTTTTACCATTTCCATTTTTGTATGTTCTAATTTGTAGTGTATTAGTTTAGTTTCAATTCATATTTTCATTTTTAATCATAGTTTTGTGCGGGAATGTAGCTCAAGTGTATATATATATTGTGACATTACATTTATATTATTATATTAGTATTGTCTTTATTGGTCAATTGGGACCTTAAATGTAGTTGTATTATTGTCTAGGACCTTATGTTAGAAAAACAGGATCATAGAGTGATAACAATAAACATGATGCAAATATAAAACACATTAACACATTACAAGTGAGACACCAATATGATATGGTTCACCCAAGATGGGATACATCCACATATAAATTGTCAGTCCTTTTATTATTATACCGTCCAAAAAAATGAAGGGATACAACCTGCAACAAACTCGTCGCACTTCCTCTTCACTCTCTCACAATCTCTCACACACAATAACAAAGATATTTTTACAACGCTATAATACAATACAATACAATACACATCCGTATTAGAATGCTTTATTTTTATAAGGGAATTACCATGGGAAAATACCAGAGGTCACCAAGTACCATGGGATCGCAAATTGTTGGCCAAAAAACATTCAAAAACCATTTCTTTCGAGGGCTTCACCCTTGAACCCCCTTTCTTAGGGAACTTACCCTGAACCCCCGTTGGGGACTGGATGGACCCCAAACCCCCCAGCTGGGGGGTATGGTCCCCCCCCGAACCCCGCGGGGGGATGATTCCCACCCACACCCCTCTCTGGGATGAGTGTACAGTAAAACTAGAGTACAGACACAACTAAACAATAACATATCTTAATCAGGAATATCGGGATCCACAACCAACACCTTAATTGTAATTGCACCCTTCACTAATACGAAATAAGAGATAATTGATTAAAAAAAATGACCAAAATACACATATAAATGACCACTTTTGATTTGGTGATCATTAGTGGCTAATTTTTGGTCTCTTATCATGCGGGAAAAAATGTGGTCATATTTAGTTTGGTCATTTATAGCTTGTCTTGTGGTCGTTACTTAGGTCATTAATTTGGTCATATATTTGGTAATCAATTGTTACAATTAATGACCAAATATACAACCAAATTAATGACAAAAAATGTGACCAAATTAATGACCACTAGGAAAGATATAAATGAGTAAACTAAATATGACCACATTTTTTGTCATGTGATAAGAGACTGGAAATTAGCCACCAAAACTGCCATTTGGTCATTTATATGCAAATTTTGGTTGTGTTTTTTTGTAGCTTATCTCTCATTTTTTGGTCACTAATTTAGTCGTTTTTAGTCATTTTATATACAAATTTTGGTCATTTTGTTTGATTACTTATCTCTCATTGTTTGGTCACTTATCTCTCATTTTTTGGTCACTACTTTAGTAATTTTTAACCAATATTTGAATATCATTAGGGCACAAAGGAATCAAACCACCAACCTCCTGCTTATAAGGCATGCACTCTTACATTGACCAAGCACCCTTTAAGAATTTGAGAACGTAAATTATAGAGTCATCTAAAATGGTAAAAAAGATCAATACATGCCTTTGAGTATCTAATGGCTGGCAATGGATGATAAATTGTATAAGTTCATAATATATGATCAAGAAAGTTATGAAAACCATGCACATAGATATGTCTTCAAATATGTCACAAGTGGGATTTGAACTAGAGAACTACCCCCACTGAAATCTTTTATGATACAAAATCTAGATTTGAAGTGAAAATACCCATATTGATGTGATACCATCCTCCCTCACTATTCATTAATATCACTATTCATGTCTTGTTTGCCTTCTTTGGCTCGTGGTTGTTATCTTTGTGATCACTATAATAATTGTAAGTATAACTATTTTAGTAGAATGTCCCTATATTGGGATTCCATACCACATTAATAATCTTCTCCTTCCTCCTATGATTACTTCCCATTGGAACCTTCTCAATGGATGATTTGCAAAATTGTTGAAACTTGGTTGAGAACTTGTATGAAGAGTTGTTGAGGTTTGTTATGAGACCTAATTGAGAGCTGCCATAAACTCATGTTGAGAGATACTATGAAAAGTTGTTGAAAACTGTGTTGATACCATTATTCTAAAGAGTATTCATTGAACAAAGATTCTTTTAGAGATACTTAGCATCTAAAAAATGTAATTTTTTCTATTAATGAAATAACATTTTGTTACCATAAAGTAAAAACAAAAAGAACTATTCCATGCCATCACCTTGTTTTGAACTAGTAATCATTCTATTGCTATAGAACATCAAAAATGGGTTTTACCTGACATGTTGAATAGAAGAACCCATGCACTCTTATATTCATAGCCTTCCAACACTCATTATGGCGAGGCAAGTATTGCAAGCCGCCAATCTAAAAACCTCTGAAACATGTATCGACAATTACGACATCATGAACTAACAATAAGAAAAACTTAAAAAGAATTGAAACACACAAACGTTTTTAATGATGTAGAAACTATAAATAAAGGAAAGTATTTAGCATGATATAAATAGCTATCTAGATAAGCAACCACAGCCATCATGCAAAAAACAAAAAAAAAGAAATTAACAAATTTAAACAATCATTTATCAAATGTACAAATGTAAGAACAGTTGAAACTACAAAATCAAACAAGAAGATAGATTGCATCGCCCATTATCTTATAAAATTAGAAAAATCCAAGAGACAAAATTTTGACCCAATAATGTTCCTTGAGAACAAATGGTCAACACAGGATCATGTGTGTGGGAATGACTACTAAGTATGAAAACATTGAAATCATCTAAAAAATGAATGCTATTGAGCTTAACTATTGCACAATCATCATCACAACATAAAATTGGGTCTCCAATACAAGTTAATGAATATAACCCGCTTCACTGGTTCTCCAATACAAGTTAATGAATATAACCCACTTCTCGCAAGATAATCTCCCTTTTCTTTCTCCAAATATTCTTCATCTTCATATGGTTCTGACTTGTATTCACCAATCATTCTTCCAATCTCAATCTTCAAAGGCTCCAAACAAGTATCATCTTTGTCTACATGGATGTTAATTGCCTCATTCATAGTTAGATCTCCATTATTTTGTATCAACATTAGCATTCCGTTATTTCTTAATAATAAATTACCTTGGTGAAATTTAGTAGAAACATGTGAAGATTTATTTATCTAAGTAATCATGGATACTTCATATGTATATTTAGCCCCCTGTGAGAACCCCATTTGTCAAAATTTCTTTTTATCACATGATGATAAAATTGGTGTCTTCCCATCTGTCTATGGAATTCTAGGATTCCTGATTAAATATGATTGCATACGGAGTTATCCGAACCCTTGTTCATGATTTCCTTCAACAATATCACCATTTATTGTATTTTTCTTTGCTTTTAGAATGACACTCGAAGGCTTTGGACCCCAAAATGTTGGTAACTTGTTTGATTCATGAACTATAACTTTGTTGAAACTTATTTTTCTTTCTTTACCATGAAGACTTGGGGGGTGAATCTGACTCTTTGGACCAACCACTTGTGAGCCATGTTGTCCAAATAACAGAGAATGGTTTGATTCTTCATTGGTATCACATACCTTGGGATCATTCCCTAGAAACACAATCATTTTCTTCTCTTCTTTTATTTGTTCAAGAGTCTTTGGTTTGGAAAAATATGTAGCATTCTTTCCTGTTTCATTTCTGGTGAAATTGTATCGAAAGACTTGTATTGATTTTTATGGTGCAACAACATATTCATAACTTCTTCCTCTCTCCTTTACCTTATGTATACTCTTAATATGTTCATTGGAATCATGTGTTCTTGATAAGATCCTCTAGTGTACCTTTTGTGTAGTTCCTTCACATTTGGGTTCCACCTCATGAAATGTCCCTCTAGGAAAGCTACCACTATCATATGGCATCTTAAAGTAAATTCTCATTTTTTGTGACTTTAAACATGATACTTCCTAGTTATTGCATCATGATGATATCTTTGTTCATTGCCTTATTTCTTGTGCCTAGTGTTGAAAGTCACAAGATCTGGAATCCAAATGCAATTTGCTTTTGGACCTATTCTCTATTTGTTCTCTTTCAGTGCTCCCAATTGTTCCAAGTCGATGATGAAGATTAGGATTTTCACTCAGCCGTGAATACCTTTCCATGGATAAGCCCCTTCTTTCATAAATATTTGTTCCCTCAGGAACCTTGCAATCAAAGGTATTTCACTTATGCCAATTAACATGGTCATACAAATAATTTATGTGTTCTTCATATGGATCATACAACCTATGAGCATATTATCTTCCTCCTTCGGTGTAAACCATGTCATCATGCATGATTTCATAATCAAATTGCAACATCTTATCCATCATAGGTATTAATATTTCCCTACAATGAGTTAGTTCTTGTCCTTGTTCCATATCAAAGTTAGAGAGATATTTTGCTTCCTCCTTGTAACCAAGTTGTTTAGTTCCATGATATACAAACACATCAAATCCTGGCGATGAATTCTCTAACAAATCCTTACTTTCCATATCATTACCCAACCAGTCATCTGTAGTATGAACCTCATGGAAAGGAGATCTGGTTACAAAATTCAATTCATTAGTATGAGCATCAAGAATGTTTAGTGGGGGGAATTTGACCTTAGGAAAGGAATATTCTGGAGCACGTTGATCTATCTTTTCATGACCTAGAAGAGGTACAACTTCAACAACATGCTTGGCTTCAATTAGCAACTAAAATTTTGCAGATGTTCTTTGTATAGATGTATGTTTAATAGTGTTATTATCAACACCATTTGGATATTTCTTCTCCACTGATTGAGGTTTTTCTACTATAATAATCACCTTTTTTGTCTTTTGAGAATCTGAAACAACTTGGTTTCCCCCAAAGGGTGGAAAGTGCATAAACAAACATTGATCTTCCTTCGCACAACATCCTTGAAAAAAATAATAGCAAGGAACTCTACTCTGTTTGAACTTCCATATAATGGTAATGGATCAGATCTTGATGTCGACATATTCACTTTGATTCGATGAAAATGAACAAATATATATGCCATACACCCAACTGAGACCATATACACGAACTATATGAGTTCCAAAGCACTGTTATAAGCTAAATGCTTGGAGATAAAGAATAAGAAAAAAGAAGATAAACCACTGAATGAGAGGGGAAAACAAAAACATGAACTTATAAATAAGTAATAATAAGATAAAAATACACACAGATCGAACAGTTCCTCTACATCATAAGGATATAAAATAAATTTGCTCACACTAGTACAAAATCAGAGATAAGTGACCAAGTGACCAAAAAAATTGACCATTTTGTTCACGAGATAAGAACTAAACTACAAATGACCAAGATAAATGATCAATTTTATCATGGTATAAGATTTAAAATAAAAATGACCACATAACAATTGGTCATTTATTTCGTCATTTTTAGTTGTGTCACTCTGTGTGACATCCTAAAAGTTTTACCCTAAACATACTGTGTATATAAACTATGTTTTAGTTAATTCATAGGTTTGAACCTATGAATGATGCAAGGCATAATGAACTAAGTTACTTTATATAAGAAAAGTGGAATTTTGTTTTAATACTTCTATCAACTTGATATGTGACAACTAGTTTATAAAGGGGGCCGAGCTTACTAGGGGTTTAAGGCTTATGAGAGTAATTAAAGTTTAAAAAGGGAAAATATAAATAAGATATTGATAATTAAGAATTTACATAATTGCGAGGAAATAAAAGAAAAACCATAATTTCTTCCCAAACCCAGATCTTCTTTTTATTCTATGGACTAACTACTCATTGAGGTTGGATGTGATCATTATTCTGATAGAAAATAACTCTTTTATCCTCTCCTTTGAATTTCTTCTCCGATCATAATTTATGAACCAGAAACAGAGAGAAATCCCTCTTTAAAAAATATCAAAAGAAAATAATAATGGATGGTAGATGGAGGAGATTGCAAATAAAGAACTATCTATTTTCCTCAATAGGTATGGCTGAGATTTCTATATGAGTACTCAGAGTCATTTTATTCTAGTTTTGTGGCATGTACAGAGAAAATTCCTGAAAGAAGAATTTTTAGCAAACAAGGAAGTCCAGGATGCTGAGTAAAGGGAACATGATAGAAGCATCTACCTAAGGGCATGAACTTCACATCAAACAAACCTAAGTCTAGATTACTAGTACGTTTGGTTCAACGCGGGGGTGATGTTTGCAAGGGATGAAATACTATGCACAATTTTAAATATCTATGGTAGGGTGGAACTGGGTAGTCCCATATCATGTTTCCTGAAAGTGTTTTAGATAAGTTTATCGAAGATTTTTATTTTTCCTTTGTTTGTCACTTGATTTTAATGTATCTTACCCTAACTTTCAGACTAAGTTATTTAGTTTTGAAGAAAAATATTTTTATGAATAATTAGTTCTGGTTTTTAAATTTCGTTACTATGCTGCATGCTTGGAATGCAAGAAAGTATTTCAATTCTTTATGGTATAAAATTACTAGGGTTTTTATAGTATTGCTCCAATAATTTTATTGGCTTGGAAAAATCGCCTTATAAGTTAGTTTTCTAAGAAAAAGAATTAATCTCTCTATTTCATAATATAACTAGGGTTTGGAATTAGCCTTATTTGTCAGAATAACTTCTTCATATTATAATATTTTTATGTTAATAGACTGGTTAAGATTCAAATATTAGTTTTACTCAACATGTAATGAGAAATACTTTGTTGTTAAAAACCTAGTGATAGGAGTCTTGTTTTATTTATGTAATATTCATACACTTTGTTTTCAACTGATATGCTCTGTAAAATAAACTGATAATATGTATATATATATCCTTATATGAACTTGCAAAAAGAAAATTCTTGCTGAAGTTTCGATTAGGTTAAGAAAAAGATAAAACCCTAATAAGTGCTAATAACCCGTGTAAATAGTATGTTTATTTATAATAATATAAAAATACAAAAACTTAAACCTACTTCCATACATGTTGTCTGTAATAGAGAGAGAGATGCAAAAAAAATTGATGTATAGGAATTATAAACCACACAAAACTAATAATATTCATATGCCTTCATTCAACACATATAAGCTAATTAAATAATAGAGTATTGCCAATGTAAACAAGCTAGGGAGTCACCTAACAACAAAATGTTCACATTCTTATTTAAAACAAAATAGGATGCAAACCATAATATTTATATCCACTCAGAAATTCATGAGCAGTAACCTCCAAAAATAAGTCGCCTATAAGGCCATGGAGAATTTAGTCTTCAAATTATAAATAAAAATAATGCATCCTTATACTACCCCATTGTTTGGATATTATAAACCCACTCCACACTTAGAATAACAATATTTAATTATTATTGATTAATTTCCTACCTACTAGCCTAGATAGTTGGAATCCACTTGCACCACTTGCTCAACACTTTCCATATATACCCCAAGAGAACCTTTTTCCTAATTCTAGTTAGGCCCTTCCCACTTTATTGACTGCCATATTTAGTAACTGCTTCTTCCTGCATATTCTGTCTTTATCTTGCTTTTTGTTGTCCTTTTAGTGGATAAGGTAAATCTAGTCAACTAGGAAACTGCTATCTTTTGTTTCCAACCCTTCCTCCATGATTTTCTCTCCATATTCCAGGTTTAGCATTTTTTTCCATCACTCATAACAACCCATTCATGCTTTAGCTAATTTGTGAGGTCCTTGTTAGGGTTGGAAAGTGATTTAGCCACCTATGGGTGTTTATCATAATTAGTAAGCCTGATTTATGAGCTAGCATGAGTTTTCTTCTAGAAACTCAATTTTCCTTTATAAGGATGTATTACTAATGTAATAATCAATCAATTCATTGAATCAATAATCAATTATTCATTCTTCATTTCTTCATGTGATTTAGTCTTATTATTCTTCATTTATTCATGTGCGAATTATCTTGTAACTAGATACTGTCATGTGCTTACATAGTATTAAGCCTCAATTTCTTTATGGTATCAGAGATGATATTTCTACATGGTATCATAGTGCAAGGTTTCTTAATTTCTATAGATTTAAGAATATATAAGTTCTCTACATTAGAGTGCATCCCGTCTCCTATTCCTCTCTGAAGAATAGCTTGGATTGAGCTTACATGATTTTCTCTTAGATTTTATTTGTGCAAGTTGTAGAGAGTATCTTCTTGAGCGCATCAAATTCTTAGCATGGATTCCTCTCCAGATATGATCCTGAATCCCTTCAGCTATCATGAATGGAAATCCAAATTTGGTATTCTATTGTGCAGTAAGGGACTATATAGAGTTGCTTTAGCTTTGGATAATGAGCCCAATGGTAATGTTGAGAAAGGTAAGTGGCATAATAGGTTGGATGAAGCCTATGGATAGATTTTCCTCTCTATTTATCATACTATACTCTTTCATATAGATGGTTTGACCACTCCAAAATAAGTATGGACAAACTCGAGTCTCTCTTTGGAGTATAAGATTAGATACAAGCACGTCAGTTGGAGAATGAATTATTCTCATTGATTCCAAGAAATTTTGATTCTATTGAGGGTTTATTCACCAAATTGAAGTCACTTGTTCTATTTCTCAAGAAATGTGGGATTGAGAAGAAGGAAAATCAATTAGTTCTTTCCATTCTATCAAAATTGGGTATTGAATACTCAATTTTTATGTCAATGTTTCATGCTACTAGGCTTGTTATTTCTAATTGGAAAATGACTTCTTTGAGTACATTCTTTGATTCACTGACAAAGGAACAAGATAAATTGATCCAGATGGGTTCTCTTAAATCCTACAAGGGAAAGGATAATGATCTCATAGTTCAAGGAAGTAATAATTCCAAATCAAAAGAGAATAAAATGATGAAAGAGAAGAATCCAAATTTAGATAACGAAGATGAAAGTTCGAATCCTACTGATGAAGGTTCAATAAAGAAAGTCAAGAAGAAAGGTAGCACATCTAAGTGTTATTATTACAACAAGGGATTTCACCTTGAGAAGAAATGTTTCAATAATAATATTGACATCATGTCTCAGCTACTTGAGAAGCATAACATCAAAGTTCTAGAGAGCTAGAGAAGTTTGCTGAATCCTCAGAACAATGTCATAGTGCACAGTTCCAAGGTAATATAAACTATACATTGAGTGCCAGAGTTAAAAAATTTCCTCATATTTATGATATATATTAAATTTATGATATATCAGAATCATAAATATTAGTTTCTTTCTTGAATAATCCACCTATAAGTCTCCTAGATTCATCTCCCAATACTTGTGATTTTTCACTAGATCCCGACTTGTCTTTAAGAAACTCTTCCTTAATCCATTTAATTGTTTATAATTATGATTTAGAAGAATATTTTAAGGATTATATGCATGTTATGACATCATAAATACCATCTACTATACCTCTGAATACTCCTAAGACTACACAAACCCCAAGTTCACTAGTTGATTCCTCATTGGTTTCCTATGCAATGTTATATTTAATGGTTTCAAGTCTTGTCTATTTTTTACTGGTTGGCTATCCATGACCTTAATAATAATTGGAATTATCTTACACATGTTTGGATCTATCCTAAACACCTGTGGCTCAAATGTCAATTCCGTCCATCATTCTGATTTTTACACTCATCAATTTTTCCCAGTTGCTTAGGCTTTTCCTACTCTAGTTGTATATAATCATGGAGACACTAAAAAATTTGGTATTTTATATTCCATGTGATAATATTTATGATATATCAGAGTCTACTCAGTCTCATTTCATATTTCAGAAGGTGCTACAATAATTTGTAAGAAAGATATGTGATCCACATCACCATTTTGCAGCTATACAAGGAACTGACTGTGTAACTAATTGTCTTGTTTGTTCTATTATTTGGGAAGGAGTATGCACATATATCCTTTTGTTTTCAAACTATCTTTGCGTATTAAAGTATGTTATCATAACGAAGCATTTTGATAATTCTCCTACTTCATCATATTATGAGATACAAGGAGTATCTCCTCTTCTTTCTTGTAAATTCTACACTCTAGTGCATGATCGTGGAGTTCACAAATTAGTCATCAAAGTATTTCACCAGAAGCAGTTCATTCATCCCATTCAAGTGAAGATAAAGACATATTCAAGACATGTTGTTCAAATTTTGTGCCTTTTCCTTTCTTGAGGGAGTATTTTCCCCATGTGTTTTTGCCTCTTTCGTCACTTTTTGGGACATAAATACTGTAAAAGGTGACCATTGCCTTGTTGTTGGGCCTTGTATAGGTCTATATTTCTAATTATTTCAGACATATCATCATAAATTCAGACATAAAGGGGGGTTTTGGGATATTATAAACCCACTCCATAGTTAGGATAACAATATTTAATCATTATTGATTAATTTCCTACCTACTAGCCTAGATAGTTGGCATCCACTTGCACCACTTGGTCAATAATTTCCATATATGCTAGGAGTTCCTTTTTTCCTGATTCTTGTTAAATCCTGCCCACTTTATTGACTTCCATATTTAGTAAATGTGCCTTCCTGCAGATTCTGTCTTTATCCTGCTTTATTTCCACCTTTCAGTGGATAAGGTAAAGCTATTCAACTAGGAAACTGCTATCTTTTGTTGCCAACCCATCCTCCATGATTTTCTCTCCAGATTCCAAGATTAGCATGTTTTTCCATCACTCATGAAAAATCACAAATGCTTTAGCTAATTCGTTAGTTCCTTGACAGAGTTGGAAAGTTCTTTAGCCACCTATGGGGGTCTAACATATTTAATAAGCTAGATTTATGAGCTAGAATGATTTGTCTCCTAGGAAATCAATTTTCCTTTATAAGGATGTATTACTAATTTAATAATCAATCAATTCATTCATTCAATAATAAATTATTCATTCTTCACTTCTTCATGTGATTCCATCTCATTATTCTTCTCTTTGCTTTCCTTATGCATGCTTGTGGGAACTATCTTGTAACTAGATCCTATCCTATACTTACACAAAGTATTAAGCCTTAATTTCTTTATGTTATCAGAGCTGCTATTTCTACACCCATAACTCTGTAACGATCACAGAAAATACAAACATACAGAACTGTAAACCACACCTTGCATAGGATAAACACATAATATATGCATATTACATTAATACCATTCATAACACATCAATAGTAGTAAAGTAAATTATGTAATCAACAAAGGGTTTAAAACCTAGATTTTACATCCATAAACCCTGAACTTAAATAACATCCAAGTCTCTACGACAAAGAGGAAGGGGGCTTAAAACCCTCTATATTTTATTCATAATACATAAATATATACATTTGAAACCCTAAGGGAGTAAACCGTCAAATTCAAAAGAATCATACAAGTACATTGATAAATACCCCCTATGCTGAACAATAATTCCATATAAACCTCAACCATCTAGAGTCTCTAAGGAAAATGGCAGGTAACCAAAAATGCTAAGCAATATCACCTTACAACCAACCAAGAAAGAAAACCCCAAATTGTTGTAGAGATTAACTTAAGTACAATCAAATTCAATCCGCTTGACCTCCAACAGAACATCTCACTTTAACCCTCACAAAATCCTTGCTATGAGACTGAGTTTGGTGGTGTATAAGAGAAAGTAGAAGAAGAAAACCTCCCACAAAGCCATTGATTCATTCTTTGAATATGATGGGATTTAACCTGCAAACACTTCCAAAGGAAATGGAGTTACGATTTGAGAAATTTAAATAATGTTGCATAACAATATATATATATATATATAAGAACTAAAATGAGGCTTACCTTAGTATCGTCGAACAAGAGTCACAATCGGATTTGATCCTTCAAGCCGACACATCCATAACCATGCTTGAACATGAAAACAACTTTAAAGTTGAGAACTTGAAATACTAATAGGAAAAGAGTTGAGTGAACAAGTAAGTCAAATTCTGAAGGAGTGAGGGATTTACCCATTCATACTATGCCCTCTAAAATTACTTAACCAACATACAATATTAGGTTTCCAACTAAATGTCACAATCAAATACATAAGGGTCAAGCTCTGACTTGGTTGAGCTAAAACTCCATCTCAACAATGAGCTTGAAAATGTGATAGCATATGAAAAGGGGGAAACCCCATTGTTATTGGGTCTTGAAATACCCCTTTTTGACCACACCTATTATACCCTTTTGCCTTTTCTTACTTCATTCTATGCACCAAACAAATGTTTTCCCCTCACATTGAGCCTTGAATCTTTACAGGTATGATTAATTATTGTTTTATCTTATTAATTCCTATGGTTTTTATGTTCATAACTTTGTCTCTTGAATTATGATAACTTATCGTGATTTCATAAAGATAGTTCAATATTTGAGAAACACAGGTGTAGCATCTTGGGTGGTTTGAAGAGAAGATGAGCTTTCGATTCCATCTGTTACTTGCTAGTCCCAACTCCATACACTGGACACAAACAAAGGTCATCATTCCACACATAGCTGCAACAGACATAGCTGTGACAGCACGTCACTGCTTAAGGCATAGCTGCAATAGACATGGTATCTCTTATTAATTGGTTCCATCTATTCACTAATGGATCGAGCAACAAGATTCCTTATATTCTCCACTTCCATTCAATTTCACTCACAGCTGTAACAGCTCGTTGTAACAAGCGAGCCTGAAGATCGTAGATCATCATGGCTTCCCGATATTGGTGGGTGAAAGTTATTATTGTTCATGTATAAATATGGGGAAACACTCTGAGCCAAGGGTTACTTGATTATTGATCAGATTGTGTAAGCTGTGACAATGAGCTGTACTTTGTCATTTTAATATAAGGAGAAGGATTCTTCTGGTTGCCGTGTCTTAAATTGTGTTAGTTTCAGCGTCTCTGTTTAAAGGCTGGGCTCACCTTCTATAGAGATTGCCGAGTTAATTTGATGTTTTGATTGTTTTTTTTTTGTGGTGTGGAAATTTCAGTAAATGCATTATTTACATATAGTTTGATAATGTTAGGATTTAAATTTCTACAAAAGTAAGTCTAGTTATCTATTTCTAGATTCGTTAATTGTTGGATTGATATTTTAGGAGGTAATTGCCTTTTTGAAGTCCCAGGTGGGTAATTTAGATTAGTTTAGATATGAGAGGAGTTTGACTGAGCAGATATGTAGGAAAGTTAATCTTTCATTCATTTGACCAGCTACTTAGTGTTTATGCACAGACAATGTGAATTATCTTTGAAATAAAAAGAATTCCATGGGTGACAATTTATATTGAGCATTCTGCATGTTAGCTGTAATTAACTTGCATATAGAGTGACCAACATTTTGGCGCCATTTTCAGGGAAGATAATTAATAGGCACAATAGTAATTGAATCCATTCATCTTTATTCTATAGTTTCTAATCTTGCATGTTTTGGGTTTCATGAATACAAGGAGAGTACAACATGAAATTCCCAGAGCCCCCAGAACTCCCCAAAATACTAACTTTGTAGGTGGTCAAGGTCGTAGAGGTAGTCTAGCCTTGGGAAGGAGGACATTCATTGATGGTCTAATTGACAGAGCTAACTCTTATACTAGATATCACCATCAGGGATCGTCATCTGTCAGAAGAGGCCCGGTTACTCCTAGGTTGGGAGCATCAGTTTCCACGGTCGAGAACACAAGAGAAGTTGCGACACCATTTGGTGTCCCCGCGGATAGAGATAGAGCCAGTGCTATGGGAGGAGGTGAGACAGAGGTGGTTTACCACGTAGATGGGAAAGAGGTCATGAAGGAGGAGTGGTTATAGCTTCACCAAGAGTGGGAAAATCAGAGGAAGCAAAGACAAGAAAGAGCAGAGGAAAACATGAATAACGGACATGATCCTGATGATCATGAGGAAGGAGTAGGGGATAACAATCATAATGATGGAAACTATCCACTTGAGGATACTATTACCACACTTCAATTCCCCATCTGACAACCAATTGGTCAGGCCCCCATGAAGAACATTTCACCATTAGTATTACCACGCTTTCATGGGAAAGCCACACAGGACCCATAAGAGTTTCTCTTCGAGTTCGATATCCTTTGTTGCAACTATGACTACACGTCTAGTGAACATAAATTAAATCTTTTTCCTGCTACTCTGAAGGAAAACGCTCTGCAATGGTTTATGAGCTTGGGGGGTGAGACTATCACCACCTGGGAACAAATCAAGTAGGTATTCCTGGGCAGATATCAAGATTATTGCAGGACCAAATAAAAAAGGGAAGAACTATTTAAGATGATGCAGAAAGAGGAAGAAAGTATGGAGGAATTCATGGAGATACTTCTATACAATGTACAGAGGGAAGGACAAATTGACATGGGGAGAGATGTGCTCAAAATGATCTTATTACGTGGAATAAGAGAATATTTCCTAGATATATTGAACTTGTTGGGGAAGGGTGATATCTCAAAAGAATCCTTTGAAGATATCGTCAACTTATGTTGAAGGTACTCAAGGGGATCCTCTAGAATCAGCAACCGTGACAAAGGATTGGACCGATATGTCTTCAACAGAACACATAAATCATCTAATGGAGGAGCCACTCGGGAAGAAAAAGGAAACCTTCTGGAGAAATTCAAAATAGACATGATGAGCTCCATTTCCTCAGAGATGGATGTCCTGAGAGAAAATAAAGGGAAAGAAATAGAAAACTTGACACTCGGTGTATTCTATCCAAGATGCAGAAAAAAAAATCTACTGAAGGAGTGTCCGCTTGACAAAGTGGAAGTATGCCAACTCTATGAGCTGAACCATGACACTAAGGAATTTCCCCTCACTTCCCTAAGTGAAGTCAGTCCTATAGGCATCTACTCTTGATGTGGAATAATATTACTTAATCGTTTAGAAGAGGCCTTGGTAGCCTCGAAATAATGGTATGATTCTAGAACCATCACCTTTCTGGAATAATATGAATGGTATGAATCACATGAATACACAATTTCCTTCACATTATTCTAACAATCAATGGCATCCATCTCAAAATTTCATGGAGAATCCTAACTCTTAGTCACCATGGACACCACAACAACCAAACCATCCAAATTCTTGGTCTCCTGGATGGAGGAACTCCGATCCAGGAAATCAATTTTCTCATAACCAACCTCCTCATCAACAATATCCTTCTCAGCAATACCCTCACCAACAGTACCAGTAGCCGCAACTACAACTTCAAAACAATGTTGCACCAATGAATATGCCAATACGACCATAGCTACCTGCTCAACCTAATCCTAACACAACAAATAATAAAGCAGTCCACTAGTTTGAGACTGCCAACATGCTTGCTTACTCCATTACCCCAGTTCCCTGCCATGATATACGCTTACGATTAGGGAGGGTTGTGGAGCCCTTAGTCATTGAAGATGTTCCATCTTCGGTTACTGAAGTGAGAATAATCCAACAATACTCATCCAATACAACAATCCCCATCATTGAGGATTTTTAAATTCCTACCAAGACACTAGCTGAAACATAGAGAGAAACATTCATTGAAACAAAACCTACACAACTAGTTAGAGAACCGCCATACCCTGAACGTCTGACACTACAAAAAACAGTGGAACAACCTCAGTTTAACCTATTAAGAGAGTTAAAAAACTTATATGTCAAAATTCCACTATAGTAGGCCCTCCATGATGTGCCTATCTATGCCAAGACAATCCAGGATATGTTTGTAAGAAAACCAGGTAGGAAGCCCAAGGATCCTCCCATTTTCCATCTATTAGTAAAAATTTCTAAAATGATAATGGGAAAAACTCTCTTGGCCAAATATGGCGATCCCGAGAACCCTATTGTCATAGTACATATTGGAAACACTCAGATACCGAACGTTTTGGTGGATTTAGGCACAACTATTAACGTTATGACCATAGAAACTATATGAAAACTTGGGCTCACCAACCTTCGGCCAACCCCTACTATTTTATAACTTGTTGATAGGTCCACCATCAAACCCAAGGGAATATTGGATGACCTCGTTGTCTCAGTAGATTCGTGGGAGTACCTTCCGGACTTCCTGGTTTTGCAACCAAAGTCACAGCTAGGGGGACATTCGCTGATCCTGGGAATACCTTGGTTAGCCACAATAGATGCTTACATCAGCCGTCGGTCTATGACTATCTTAGATGGGACCTAAATGAAAAGCCTTACCTTATACCCTCCAATTTGACCTATCTTAGAAGATGAAACTCCACTGTGGTTGGAGCTAGAGGAGGAAGAAGGCGTTCAACCATTGTTAACGACATGGAAGGCCTTAACCTTCAAAGATGAAACAGAGGATGATGCTGTCAATAGTTTCATAAGAGAGCCTACATCCATTAACGAAAATGTTTTCCAGATCCTCAACAGTACTCTAGATGAAGAAAAACAAGAAAATCTCATAGAGGAGACTTTAGTCAGTGACACCAACATAATTCTAGTACTCAATAATTCAAAAAGCATTCCATTTGAGATAGAGGCAGGAAAAACACTGAACATCAATATGCGTCTTGCTCCTGATGAAATGGAACTCCTGATCACTTTCTTGAAACAACACAAGGGAGCATTTTCTTGGGAGTACACAGATATAAAGGGTATCCCTTCTAATCTGTGCACCCATCACATTTACATTAAAAGTGACTCCCAACCTGTGTTCCAACAACAACGAAGGATAAATCCTCACCTTAGGGACACAGTGAAAGAAGAAATTCAAAATCTCTTGGAAGAAGGGTTTATATACCCAATATCAGAGAATGATTGGTTTTCTCTGATCGTGATAGTGCCAAAGAAGAACGAGAAATGGAGAGTCTTCGTGGATTATAGGGATTTAAATAAAGCAATGCAGAAAGACCACTTTCCCTTACCTTTCATTGATCAGGTACTTGATACCTTGTATGGGAAGAAGTTTTTTTCCTTTCTAGATGGGTTCAACATGAATAATCAAATATAGATCGCTCCCAAGGACCAAAAAAATACCACTGTCACCTGTCCCTGGGGTACCTTTTCATATAGGGTACTTCCCTTTGATTTGTGTAATGCAGCTTCCACCTTTCAGAGAGCTGTGATTGGAATTTTTTTGAAGATGTTTAATGACAGCATGGAGATTTTCATGGATGACTTTACCCCATATGGCAGTGACTTTGAGGAGGCATTGAAAAATTTAGAAAAGGTTTTAGTATGATGTGAGAAACCCAACTATCTTTGAGCACTGAAAAGTGCCATATGATGATGAGCGGGGGTGTATTTTTGGGAACTTCATCTCTGCTAATGGTATCTAGGTAGATCCATCCAAAATTAGGGTAATTGACTACATACCCACTCCTAGAATGAAAAAAAAGGTATGTAGCTTCTTAGAGCATGCTGGTTATTAGAGAAGATTCACAGAAAATTTTTCCAAACTAGCTTCTCCTTTATTTACTCTATTGACGAAGGATGTACATTTCAATTGGAATGATGCATGCCAAACAACGTTCACTAAACTTAAGAAGAGTGTAATACTCCAAATTTTCATAAAAAATTAAAATTTTTCTTGCGACAATTAATGTTTAAACTCCTCGATGATGAGGGAAACTTCGCTGTTAATAGTTATCATCCTAAAGGGTCTAATATAGAAACTAAAACAAATTCCTTATTAATTTCTATAACTGCATACTTCATTATCTGCATTCATAATTAAGTATTGAAAGATTGAATTAGTAGGTGATGATCTGAAGTAGTATGAGCTGAAAACAACTCTTTGTTTACCATGTACTAAAGTTGTTTCCTATTTAAAATGAAGGAACTTCAGTTCATGCCCAAGGCTTACTTAGATTTTGAAGCCAATGTAGTGAAATGATGATTCTTGTACAGTTCTATTTACAGGTAAGATGTTTTGTATCCCAGTTTCAGGATCGAGATTAATTATCTCAACTAGCAAAAGTAAAATGCTAGAATATTTGTTTAGTTTACAGCTTTGAGAAAAAGAAGGTATTGTCAAACCTCTATCTTTTCCAAATATTGAAATTGTTAAGATGTTACACAACGTTTGAGGTCTAAGTTGTTAACCTTCTTATTCTTGGTTTAAGGACATAATGTTTTTGTGTATATTTGCTTCTTATTTATTTATTTATAAGCATAAGTACTTGGAAATCCAAGCAAAAATAGAAATAGATGCTTTCCACCTAACTTTGAATTTAACTTGTACATCCTATGTTTATCCTTTTGTTGTTATAATAAAACCAAATCCTACCTGTAACTCTAAAGAATAATAATTTTTGCAAACTAAATCTTGCAATACATTGTTACTCGTTACCAAGGCAATTTATATGTACTTGTATCAATATATAATCGAATGTTACATAAGAAATTATTACATAAGTTTTGGAGTTGTCATCATGGCATAAAAGAAATGACATTTATATATATGAAACTATAGATTTCATGCAGAGTATAGTTTTATTATTGCCTAGGTATTTACCAAGGAAAAGTGCAAATGAATACATTATATGGTTATAAGTGAAGTATTAATATTTACAAAGGTTTGTATAACAGGTTATAATGATGTCATTCGAGACTATAGAAGAACTCCAATCGAAATCCATGCAAATTTCCTCTTAGTGGAATCCACGTGGCTATCGGTTAATGGATAAGGTTTTGGTGTTTGTAAACCCTACTACAAAACTGTTCAAAACCCTAAAAACTTGCATTGTTTACTATACCCTTGCTACTGTGAGAAATTCCCCCAGGATTATGGCCTCATGGGACTTTGATGCCATCATTTTGTCCCTGTGAGTGATGGCCTTCGATGCCAAAGTACATCTCTGTGAATGTCTTAACCCGTGTATCAGCCAAGATGAAACCTCTATTTGATAGCAGTGCGGTCTCTGGTTCTAAACTCACAACTTACTTTGTGGATTTTTGCTGACAGTGGGGAGATTTGGTTTCGCCATAGCTTTTACTGTGGCTTCCTCATCCTCATTGAGGTTCTTGGCATTTATCTTGCTTAGCTTCTAGGGTAAGAGTCTTCTTTTTCCAGTGTTTGCTGTGCGGCTGAAGATAAAATTTCCAGGTAACTCATTTTAACTCATTCTGCAATGCCATAAATTTTATTACTATAACTAGGTTTTCTCTTAAACAAAGATCTTAACTTTTCTTCCTTCTAAATGTGCAACCTTCTCTACAGGTGAAGTCTCACAACTATGAGCTAGAAGAATTTGGGAGAAAGGGTTGCATGCTTCTTAAGAAACCAGGTAAGCCTCAGTTTCATGCCTGAGGTTCTTTTTGTGGTGAATGTGTGGGGTTTGGAAGGATACTGTCTCACCAAGACTTAAGCTCCCTTGTCGTAGCTGTGTTGAAAAATGCTGTTGGTTGTAAAGGCCATGTGGCTGTAGAATGTTTTTTTCGATGGTTTCACTTTTTCTTAGGGCTTCTAAAAAATGTAAACACCTTTTTGTAACTTGCAAAGGTTTTGATAGTATTTATGGGTGCACTGGTCTGTGTAGGAAGGAGTCTTTGACAGACTTGGATGTCATGGTTTATTTTTCTGTGTTGGAAACTTTAGTTTGTTTAAGCTTAAATTAATGAATTTTTAAAGAACCTTGTTGCTAAATTACCTGTGTTTGGTGAATGATTTGATAAAAGAAGATGGAAAGGTTTCGATGTTGTAAATGTCCATAATTTTTACTTTTATTAAAATGAGGGTATTATGTGGAAATTTAATATGAAAGCTATTTCTGAGTTTTCCTTTTAGTTTAAAGATTGGTTTATGAATATAATAAAATGAAAAGGGAATGTTACTACAACTCGAGCTTGACTGTGTAAATTTGATTAGGAATATTTAATTTATCTTTTCTTATTTTATTTTAGTATATAATTAATAAACAGTCTAATATTGTTTCTATGTAAAATTTTATTTAATATAGGGCATTTATAATATAGATATTATAATTGTAAAATGAAGAATTTGATTAATGAAGATATGGGTAAAACTATAAATTCATGTTGGAGGAGCTAGTCGGTGAGCCGACTAGTCGAATAGATGACTAATTAGAGATTAGGTCGGCCGCATAAAGTCGCGTCATTTGACCGAACCGACAGGTAGTTATTTGTAACTGTTTGTAATCATATATATTAGGTACTTGAGCCAGATGAGAACTTGGTTCAGTTTTGTGTATGTATGGACCCTCATGTTATATTATAATCTATTACTTCCTTATCTATGTTCTTGTCTCTTGTGTCTATTATGTCTATATGATTCCATGTGTATTATTGGTAACCCTCTGTGATCTATGAGATTACAACATTGGTTCCGTTGCCGATAGTACATATACGAATGTAATGACCATAAGCATATGATATCAGAACATGAGATTAAGAACTGGTGGGAGCATAAGATAGTAAATTATTTGCAGAACTATGAAAGGAGAAACATATTGACCATCGCTCAAACAAAGGAGAAATTCTTCACTGAAACACATGAGAAGTATGTAGAATCAACACCCTAGCTTTTGAAAAAAATTCTGGATGAAAAATCCAGAAGCAACTAAGGACCAAGAGCTACTGGAGAAACTGATCCAAGGGGGATGAACAAACTTGTCAGAGTGGTTTGAAAATATCACAGACAAATTTTGCGAGGAACAAGCCGTGGAAGAAAGAACCTCGATTGAAATCATTCAGAAAAGGTTTTATACAGACCTTATCGAGCAGTTCCTTTGCTCCTTACCGACCCTTTTGTTCAAATTACTAATAGAGATGGGAGTGGGCCATATCGTAGAACCTCGTCCATCACTACGTGAACCACCACCAAATTCTAACTGGGTGGAGAAATAGAAGAAGTGGGAAAAATTCATTGCCGAAAGGGAGTGGGAGTATTTCCTAAGCAAATAAATAGAACTATTCAAGCTTTCTAAAGCATCGGGTAGGCTATGGGGGGGTAGCTGGGCATATGTCGGGGTAAAGTAAAAAGGATTCTAGTTGATTGAAGAAAATACCATCACCAGTAATGAAAATTCAACCCAAAAAGGAAATCGAATGAACAATGAAACACAAAGGTACGACAGATTTACAGAGAGTAGAAAGAGAGAAGAGGCTAAAAAGAAGGGAAGAAAGAAGAGAATGAGCTAAAGCGCTGCAAAGAGGGATGACTACTAGGGTGATAGAACAGAAAAGAAATTTTCCAGAGTTGGGTCATGACTGATATGAAGAAGGCGTAGATGAAGAAGCATCACTCATGGAAGAAGACTTGTGTATAGAAAAACGAGAATCTCTCCAATTAGAAATTCCCTAGGAGGTAAGACCTTTGTCTCCAACGAATCCGAGTACCAGGATATAGGCCATTGTCAAAGAAGACCTAAGACTAAGAGCTGGTGAGTTTGGTATATGGAGCCGATTAGATGATGAGGTAAACGATGATAATCATCTAGTGATCCGTCGACCGAAGGAAGGAAATTGGGTAACACTTCAGGAATACTCTTCCAACTGAAGTATCCACTTGCTTTACCCAACACATGAAGGAGCACCCCCCCTGCCAAACACAACTTTGTAAAATATGGAATAGTTGGACCTGCAGAAAAATCAGTGCAGCTGGAAATCGACAAGAGAATTCGACCCGAACGGACTGCTTGTCGGAGAAGAAACAACAAACAAAATGACTGATGGGAACAAAAGTTCCATTGAAAACAGCTCTGCACAGTAAGACAAACAAAACATCCCACTACCCCCACCACCGTCCCCACCACCGCCACCTCCTGGAGGAGACAACAACAACAAGACCAACATGGGTCACGGATCAGCACATATCCCTTTATACGAGGGTGACAAAGACCCTAGATGACATTGGTTCATCTATGAGTTAATATGGGAGGCAAATCAAGTTACGGTCGAAGAACGATAGATGGCACAGTTCATCGATGCTTTGAGGAAAATAGCACTAACTTGGTACATAACCTATATTGAGAGAACTCCCCAAGCATCCAAAGAAGACATTAAAGCACAATTATTGTCTTTATTTAAAACTCTAGATGCAAAACATATGGAAGCCAAAAAGCTGAAAACAACATATCAGAAGCCAACAGAATTTGTCCAAGAATATGAAAAATGATGGAAGGGCCTCCTCAGCCAACTAGACTATGTAATTGACGGACAACTATTAATTCAGTGGTTTCTTGAAGGTCTATCATAGAAAATTTGGTGGCACATAAGCTTGGAGATGTTTAAAACATATGAAGACACACTTACCAAAGCTCTGCAAGTAGAGATGCACGAATATTTCCCATCATATCCTGTTGATACTAGGTTGGAATAACATCTAGAAATCATGTAGAAATTGTTGAAGGAGCTGAACCTCAAGAATCAGGATGTCTGGTGCACAAAATGCTCCATGGCCGGACACACTAAAGATAACTGTCGGCAAGACATAAGTCGACAACACATTCGGTTTGTTCAGATGAAATGCTTCTGTGACATTTGCCAAGAACATGGAGAACACACAACACAAGATTGCCCATATAACATGAAAAATGGCAGAGCATCTTGGTGTGCAATCTGTAAGGTAAAAAGTCATGCAATGGCTGACTGCCACCTAAATTTAAAGAGCTGACAAAATTACCATGCATTCTACCAAATGAATGCAGTCGTGTAGAATAATGATAACACCCAACGAAGCAATGATCAAAACGAGCCAAATAATCAAAGATATGAAGACCGTTGATATGAGTGCCAGTTCGACAGTCGTTGTGGAGGATATGGAGGTCGAGGACAATTTTCTGGAAATCGTAACAATCGACCACGTTAGCCCATCCAGTGCTTTACATGCTACAAAGAAGGCCATCACTATGCAGACTGTCCATACAAGGATAGAACCGATCTAAATTTTTGTACTAGCTGTGGTGTAGGCGATTACTCATTAGAGGATTGTCCCACCATGCTCGACAAAATTAATAAAAAGAAAAACATTAATGTCTTGTCGTGTGTTCAAAAACATGATGTAATCAATACAAAGAACCTGCACATAGTAACCCGACAAGGGACAAAAATTGGAAATGATAATCCACGTATAAGTAAAATCAAAGAAAAGAATGATTATCCTAACCCGGCTAAACAAAAACAATTATATAACGACGCAACGAATATGTTTAAAGAATTTTCTAGACAGGAAGAAGTCGATGATAATTGACAAAACACAGTTAAAGAATTAATACGCTTAGTATAGGATGATAAATCGGTATCTCAATTCATTGACTTATTGTATAATATGAAGCATAATAATAATACAGAAAAACAAACCAAAAACATATGCAGTCTAAACCAAAAAGACAAAAGCGATGCCGACCCACTTGTCGACCTAGAAATTGAAGGATACCATGTTCGACAAGTCATACTCAACTTTGGCTCACAAGTAAATATTATGACTCATGACACTTGGGAACAAGTGGGAAGACCCCAACTATACAAGTCAAGTATATACCTCTAGCTAGCCGACCAAGGACTGATCGAACCCATCGGGGTTTGGAAAAATGTCGATACAACATAAAAGGAATATCAACTAAAGTCAACTTTTAACTTATTGACCCTAAGGAATGATCCAGTTCCTTCCCAGGTTTAGTAGGTCTATCTTGGGGAAGAAAAATGAAAGCATCAATATCTCTAGACAAAGAAAGGATACAACTAAAAGGGAATGGACAGAAAGTCATAGTACCTATTCATCCTTCCCTAGGGGAACCTTGGATAGAACCTATTGATGAAGAAATTGACATCTGACAACTATATAAAATTCAAAATAACAAAGATTACACTGAACCCAATATCTATGGTGAGCTTCACTTAGGCAATCAAGATTAAGTAGGATACAATTCAGATGCAGATTTATATGGTTGGGAAGTCGAAAACTACGAGACCCAAGCAAGAGATTGTTGGATCATTTAGGCGATATAGAAGAAACCAGTCTATCAATGTTTCTCAGTCTCCATCATCCCAAAAATATTTGAAAATAAAAGTAGGGAATATCTTACCTTAATCCCAACAAATATAAGTATTAGAAAAATCCCAAGGTATAAAGAAAGAGAATCCCTAGTTATGCATATAAAACAAGTCTCTAAAAACATAGGTGAACATGGCCGACTAAAAATCTTGGTAGAAACCTTTAAAGGACAAGCTGCTCGATGGTGGGATACTCATCAATCAAGATTGCAGACATGGACAATAGCTTTGACTTACTTCATAGAAATATTTAGAGGAAAGAAGCTAACCAAATAGGTGTAAATACCTGTGTTCATCCAAGGGCAAGACCCAGAGGAGCACATAAGAAAATGCAAAAGAGAATGGAGAAGACTTGGGTATAAAGACGGACGTACATGACCACACCTATTTCCCTCAATGATAGCCAACTTACCAAACAAATGGTATAAAATGGAATAAGCACAAGGCAAAACATTTCAATGAATGAACTTAGAGAGAACTTCACTAAAGACTTCAGTTTTATACCGTAGAATGAAAAGCTAGTCAAAACTGCAAAGCAAATAAAAGCATTTATAGAACCGACCAGGAACAACAGTCTGATACAAAACCATGATTGAGAAAAAATACCATGCAATAACATAAAAACCAATATAACACCACAGTCGACAAGAATGCAAATGGAAAACAAAAATACGGAAGGGAAAAGCTTTCGATGGAAATCATATCACTCAGAAACAACAAAACCAATTCGCATAGTACTTAAAGTTGACACAATAGACAAAGAAGATACCGATCGAATGACCGCATCAGACTTTCCTACTACATTCTCACAATTCAAAGAAGGGAGTCAACCGATCAATGAAGCTAAAGCACCAGAATGGTTGGATGCCAAAGTTAAAACTAAAGAGTTTGACATATCAAATGATGATCGACCAAAAATGGCAAAAAATGGCGATTAATGGAGTGAAGAACAAACGACCAAAATAGTAAACCTATTTAAAGAATTCCAGGATGTATTTTCTAGAGACTATAAAGATCTCAAAGGGCTAGTCCATGAAATGGGTGAAATGAAGATCGACATCAAACCCGATGCCCGACCTATAAAGAAGAGGCCATACAAATTAGCTCATAACTACAAATAGATAGTCAAGAAAGGTGCAAGAAAGAGATCGACAATATGCTCGCAGCAGGAATTATCTACCCTGTTGACCAATTGGAATGGGCAAGCCCAATAGTCGTACAACCAAAGAAACATGACCCGATGAAACTAAGGATCTGTGCCGACTTCAGAGAACTAAACAAAGTCACCCTAACAGACCCACTCCCAACACCATATGTAGATGAAATCCTAAATGAAGTCATAGAACATGAATGCTACTTGTTTACAGACGGATTCTCAGGGTACAACCAAGTACCAATAGCCAAAGAAGACCATAAAAAGATGACATTCGCATGTGAATTTGGCTCAGTCGCCTACAAAGTTATTCCTTTTGGTCTAAAAAATGCACCTGTAGTATTTTTGAGAATTGTTGTCAAAACATTTCAAGAATATATCTACAAAAAAATGGCAGTATATTTCAATGATTGGATGATCTAATCCATGTTGAAAGATCACTGCAAATGGTTAAGGCTCATGTTGGAACGATGCCTACAAATCCAGTTATCTCTTAACATAAGGAAATGCACATTCTTAACCCCTATAGGGATACTATTAGGGCACATTGTATGCAAAGAAGGCATCAAGGTCAACTTTGCAAAGATATATATTATCCTCGACTTAAAACCACCAATGAACCCAAAACAAGTCAGGGTACTACTCGGACACATAGTATATTACAGGAAATTTATTAGATACTACTCATATATGACCTATCCACTCAAATAACTATTAAGAGAAGATCAGGAGTTTGACTAGACAGATGAATGTAACATATCATTTGACACATTAAAAAGGAAACTACTCGAGGTACGTATCCTCAGATTCCTGAATTGGTTGATCAAATTTCATGTACATATCGACGCATCAGGCCTAGCAATAGCCGTGATATTAACACAACTAGGGGACGATGGAATGGATTACCCTATAGTACATAGCAACAGAAATCTAAATAAGGCAGAAAGAAGCTATTCGACAATAGATAGGGAAGCATTAGGAATGGTCTTTGCACTACAGAAGTATCGACATTACCTACTAGCCAACCCTTTCATCTTCTATACTGACCACCAAGCATTGAAGTACCTCATAAACAAACCTCTGCACCACGGGAGGATTTGTCCCTGGCTACTACTATTCCAAGAATTTGAATCCGAAGTCATTGTTAGACGAGGAAAATTAAATGTTGGACCCAACCACTTGTCGAGAATCGACACGGGAGAGGAGCTGATGGGAGTCGAAGATAACCTACCAGATGCACACTTATTTCGAATAGAAGATGTCCCGGCATAATTGGAGGAAATATCTCAATTCCTAGAAAATGGTCAAGCACCAGAGGGCATGAGCACAAAAAAGAAACAAATCTTAGCTATGAAGACTACACCATACAGCCTCATAAACGAATTTTGATATAAAATGGGCTTGGACAACATCCTTAGGCAATGTGTATTAGAATAAGAAAGAGATGATATCATGTACAAAGCACACTATGGACAGCCAGGAGGATATTTTCAAGTAGATACAACTACCAAGAAAATACAATGGTCAGGGATATGGTGGCTGGCATTATACAAGGATTGAAAAAAGTTTGTTAGCGAGTGCGACTGATGCCAACGATTGGGTCGACCTCTGCCTAGTACAGAGATTCTCTTGATATCAGTAAACCCAAGTTTGAAATTTGAAATTTGGGCCATCGACTTCATAGGACCATTCCCAATACCAACAAAAAGATCAGGTGCAAGATATATAATAACCGTAGTAGAATATGTAACCAAGTGGGCAGAAGCAGAACCTATCAACACATGTTCCAGTGAGATAGTTGCTGAATTTATCTATGAAAACATAATTACTAGATTTGGATGCCCACTAACCTTAATTAGTGACCAAGGATCACACTTCATTAACAAAACCATCAAATCACTAATATACTAGTTCAAAATTGACCACCGACATAGTACAACTTATCATCCTTAGTCGAATGGAGCAATAGAGGCATTCAACAAAAAATTAATGAGGGGTTTAACAAAAATATGCAACACCAACAAGGACGATTGGGACAAAAAAATCCCTGTAGTATTATGGGCCTACATGACAGCATACAAATGGCCTACATGGCAGCATACAAATGTTCGATCGACCAAACACTGTTTCGACTAGTCTATGGCCAAGAACCAGTCGTTCCACTACATTTTCGACAGCAAACACCTATCATAGCAGATATCATACATGTCGATGTCGAAGAAGACAGGAAGGACCGACTGATGCAACTAAGCAAGCTAGAAGAACACCGATTGCTTGCTTTAAAACATCAAGAAATTAAAAAACAACAACAGAAGGCATGGCATGATCGCAATATAAAAAAAAAATTTGTCGGTAGGGGGCCTCGCCCTAGTGTACAATAGTCGAGTAAAAGGAAAACCCAAAAAGTTACACACAGAATGGATGGGACCTTATGTTGTTGAAGAAATTCATGCCAATGGATCAGTCTGACTAAGGACGTTACAAGGCATAATATTTTAGAAACTTGTTAATGGTGCCCGACTAAAATGGTACAAAAATTAAGCAAGTTAAAAAAAACAGAAAAAAGAGAGTTATATATATAACGACCATAACTGTCAGAAAAACCTATAAAAACCTAAAAACAAAAAAAAATCCCCAAAACAACAAAAATAACCAACACCCATAAGACAAAATGACATGAAATTTTGAAAGATATACTAGATAGCACTTCGACAACCGTCAATCCCCCTATCGACATACCACCATCGACCACCGGCATGATCGATGACTCCAAAGGTCAAATCACGCCTTCATGAATACGATCAAAAGGAGTGCCAAGATCAAATTGCATTTAATGCGAGCTCGATAGACCATCATGTACCATCAATTCTGCCTTTAATACATCCATCGATAGAATAATCACCCGCTCCACCTATAAATACCACGCCAAAAAAAGATCATTTACTGTATTCTGAAGAGATAGAGCAACCAACTATTCATAAATTTGAGAGCAGAAACCCTGTAATAAAAACCGACCAAGAGACCAACAAAATGGCCACGAAGCAAACCAGAGCCATCGCTACAAAAACAAAAGAACTACAATCCGCCGAAACCCCACTCATGAGAAGATTAAGAAACATAAAAAATGTCAAGGTACATGAAACTTCATGGGAAAAAACCTAGGCAGAAATCAAATAATGGGCCTATGTGGACAAGAAAATGACACAAGAAGCAAAGAAGATAAGCCATAGTACGATTATGAGTTACATGAACACACCGTTCATGGCGAGTTTTGGAGGAACAAAAGAAACAACTATAAAATTTATCATCAGTCGGTATCACAATGGTAAATTTTATTTCGACAGACCAGTAGAAATTTCCAGCGAAGTCATATACAAGCTTACCGGTCTCTCAAACCAGGGCGACCCTGTTCCTATTGGCATAAAAGAAGGACTCGCAGAACGACTAACAGGAACACCAACAAGGAAGAACTTGAAAGGGATAATGATCAGTCAAATACAATCTCGGACGCCGTAAATCATGGCTAAAATCATAGCAACATGACTCACACCTATAGGTTGAGTGAGTGATCTGAAGCTAGACATGCTAGAAGCAGTCGACACAATAGCAGGCACAGGGAAAGTTTATCGTTGGGCTTAGTATGTCGCCGACATGCTCAAGAGCATATGCAAGAAATGCCAAGAGTTGGATGGAACTATCACGTTCCCATCAACGATAATCTAGATAGCCATGTACCACTTATGTCTCGTCAGAGATAAGCGGTTCCAAGAACCTAGAAAATATCACATGTGGAGGTTCAAACCATTTTCATAGAATGGAACGCTGAAAGAACTGGAAAATAGAAAAGTAATGCTAGAAAATTGGTTCCATACCTTAAAGGTACAGACAACTAGATGGAGGGTGCCTCAGAACATCAGAAGAAGCCTGCCAAAAATTGCACATATTTAACTAGAGCTCAACCACACTGCAGTCTGGTACATGCAGGGGGCAAAAGCAAAAGCAAAACCTCTCGACTATTATCCAACAGTCGAAGATATTTTCCAAGAATTAACTCGACAATCCAATACTAAGTTGTCGATACCAGCAAGGGAAAAAGAAATAAACCAACCAATTGAAGAACCATTGACTAACTAGGAAAAAGAGGAGGACTACGAAATCCACTTATATACCAGTACCTTCATGTCAAAAGATATATTGGCAAAGGACACCAGCAGACTTCAACTGGCAACTGTGCCACAAACTATCCAAATGGGATACACATTGACTGAACATCAGGTGGCTATACCAACAGAAAAAAATATCATCCTGGCTCACTGACAGGAGGAAGGAGAAGAGCAGATAGAAGAAGATATTGATTTAGATAATCCATAATATGCTTTGACAAAAGAAAACTTAAGGAAAATAGCAAAGGAGATAACAACCTCAAGGAAAAGGAAGGAAAATTTGGGAAAAGGGAAGGGGAAGTGTAAGCTTATCCTATCTGAATCAGAAGACGAAGAAGAATTGTTGGCTACTACTGTTGACATCATAGAAGACGCAACAACAAATAAAATTTCGGTCGAAACACAATTCAAACGGTTCGTCGACGTAGTAGAAAATCAAGGAAGACCAAAAAAGGTAAAAAATGCAACCACTTTAGTCAGTGAGAATATTGTTGATCTAGTATTTACACCCCCACCCTCGTCTCCAACCCAGATCACACAAGAAGATACCCCATAGCTACCCACCATAAGCCCTGTTGACATCTGTAAGAATGCTATGCCAGAGACACTGAAAGAACGATTTCACCATGATGGTGATTTCCAGGAATTCATTGAAAAATTACCCAAAATACTCACCTCTGTTCAGAAAATTACCACCAAATGCCCACTAATTGAATCTAGTTCACCATGCCAGATCATCTCTTAGTAAATTGGCCAAATACCCCAGAAACCAAGATCTGTGGGAACTATCAAGTCCATATTCTTAAGGAACCCTGATAATACATTTGAAATTATCGCAAGCCACACTTCATCATTTACCTCATCAGATGTCTCAAATCCCATAGCAGCCAATGAACCAGCAAGAGATGCGGAAGAAGATAACCAGGAAGATATTTTAGCAATCAACCAGGTGATCGACAACCTATTCTCTGATGATCCAGCCAATTCACCACCAGTATTCGAAGATCCACCGTCGACTGACAATATCCCCACTACACCAATTACACCAAACCATTCACCATCTCCACCACCACCTCCCAATCCAGAACCTTTGCCAAACCATTAACAACCTCTTTCAATGTCCCCAGATACACTTCGAGCTACAAGTTCCAACCAATAAGCTCAACCAAAAATTCCACTGACCAATGAAGATCAGCAGCCCAGAAACCAAGCACAGGGAAATCAACCACTTACAGAACCATAGGAAGAACAACAAACAGACCAGCATAGACACAAAAGAAAAAGAAAATACAAAAAGAATAAAGAACACCACAAAGAACAAAGGCCGGCAGTGATCCACCTCAACCAACTGGGATCAACTACTGCAGTTGACACAACGAAACTAAGAGATGGAGAGATGTGTCAACACCTATAAACTCTCACCATAGAAGCAACAACAAGAAACTAGACTAGATGAGAGTAGATCGACAACACTAAGAAAGAGTAAATCGAATTTTTGACAAAATGCAGGAGTTTGATTCAAACAATGATACTGGGACCAATAGAGGCCGACACCGACAAGCCACTGGAAAAAGAATACCATCTATTTGAAAGTGTGGTGTCAACCCTACAAATACACCTACAAAATACAAAGGAAGATCAAAGAGAGGAAACATCCAGACTACTAATACAACAATATACAACATTCTTGGAAGCTCACAAAGTACTACAGGGCCACTTAGAAGAGTCTATCATCACAATAGAAGTACTCCATGATTGGCCTACCTACCATGGACAAGTATTTCAGTAGACCCTCCAGAGTCGTGAGCAAATCCAAGTGCTAGAAAAGAGGCAAGGCATCGATGAAAAAATGAGAAGTACAATACAATACCATATTGTATTGGAAACAACCAAACTGTAGAAACTGGAGAAACAAGCACACTAGTGGGTACAACAAGCACTACCGAGCCTCGATGAGCTGGACACAATCTGCCCAAGGATGAAGAGACTACTGGATACAGCGGAAGAAAGGTCTCAATTTATAGGACCTGACATAGAAAGCATCACAGATATTTCCATCCAGGAGAAAATGTCGACTCTGTCAAGCATCACAACTTTGACTATCAGCATCCATAAAGTACTACAAAAATAGACAGAGTTTTAGCACCAACTAGCCATTACAGCATAAGCCATTGTGGAAGTATGTGTGCAGAAATGACCAACCATCCGACTACATAGTCCATGAAGACAAACCATAAAATAAGTAACCACCTCAGACAAATGCAGTGTTGAGTACCTCCCCTGTTTCTTCGGGACGAAGAAAGATTTTGTTCCTGGGGGAGATGTTGGAGGAGCTAGTCGGTGAGCTGACTAGTTGAATAGTAGACTAATTAGAGATTAGGTCAGCTGCATAAAGTCATGTCAGTTGACCGAATTGACAGGTAGTTATTTTTCACTGTTTGTAATAATATATATATTAGGCTGTTGAGCCAGATGAGAACTTGGTTCAATTTTGTGTATGTATGGACCCTCATGTTATAATATAATCTGTTACTTCCTTATCTATGTTCTTGTCTCTTGTGTCTATTATTTCTATACAATTCCATGTGTATTATTGGTAACCCTCTATGATCTGTGAGGTTACAACAATGCCCTATTCTGGAAAGACGAAAAAAGGAAAGATTTGGTTGACAGTTTTCCTTAATTAGGGTTTGTAAAGTTTGTTTAAAATTAAAACTCTGCATTATTGTTGTTTTCACTTTGATATAACTGATATATGATGTTTTACCTACAGTATTACTGAAATTACTTAGTTGTTAGTTGCAAAACCTAAGTTATTACTAAAATTACATTATACTGATTTTATACTCTAAGTTAATCATATTTACGTTATTTGTCTTTTTTCTGTAATAATTAATAATTATATGTATTTATAATAGGTTAACCTTATATATAGTGATTATTATTGTGTTTAAAGGATCACAGTTACACAAGTTGTGTATTGGTTTTTAAGAGACCTTTCTTTATGATAGTTTTTGTTTATGTTTTAAACAGATGTATTCAAACTAAGGAAACTTTTGAAAATAGAGGAATCTTTCTTCTATAGATTCCTACAAAGATTTAACAGTAGAAAGTAAATAATCATATTCCCACATTTCTTGATTTGATTTAATCATCAAACTTAATTTCACCTATTGTACTAGAGTAGTACCTCTTAAAAGGTGTGGAAAAATACATTTAGGTGTTTTTATCCATTAGTAATTTTAAACTAACCCTAAATCATTTATTCTAATACATATTTAATCCATAATTTATCTATCTTTGAACAGTAAAAGATTTCTTCAACTGATTTTAATAAACAAATGAAGCAGACTCTATAAATATTTTAATTCCTAAATTCATAGATTCCTATTCCTATGCTTGCATAGAGGAAATCAAAATAATATTTAGAACCTGGTAGTATAGCAGAGAAGACAACAACCTAAGGAGCCTGTTCCTCCCAACCAACTCCTGAAGACAACTGAGCTGCAAATCATAGGACCCTCGAGCCTGTCTACTAGTCCACATGGTTGAAAGAACTAGGTGAGAGAATAGGTTTAGAAACCTCTGCAACTCCACAAAGTAATCAACAGTAATATTTCTTCTTGTAGTAGTAAGAACTCAGCTCAAAACAACTACACTAGTTGAATAAATCAACACTTTCCACTCCAAACACTTCTTCCTGTCCCCTCCATCGAATTTCTTGTGCACCAATTTCACTCAAAAATTTCACAAGTAAAGAATGAGTAGTCTCAGCTAAATTCAATGGGTAGTTTTATTAGCATGCCTAGGTATTTTGGGTCAGTTTTTCACTTAATGAGCCACATGCTCTTATTCCACTTTCTTGGGGAACATGACCACAACAATAGGGAATTTTCCTCCTGCAACAACTAGAAGTAGTTTGAGGATGCTGCCAAGTGTAAACCTGCTCTCAACCTAGTCTATTCCACTAAGTGGCCTGTAAACACTCATTTAACAACCTCCTTAAGCTATTGTCTCATCTCTTATTTACTAATTAATAAAATATTCAGTGATTAAATACAATTATCCTTGACCCCACTTGGTCAATAATTACAAACTTTATAATAAAATTAAAACATAATGTCTCCTAAAACATAAAATGTTTTTGCAATTTGGGGTATGTGACAAAGAGGATTTCTACAACTCCTATCTTAAGGGGGGCCAATTGGGCTCTACCTTTCTACATTTCCTATGATGCCTCTAACACTGCCATTGGAGAAGTGATGGGACAACATGAAGGTCATGCTCCATATGTAATTTACTGCATATTTTTATCATCAATTTTCTCATTTAGGGATTTTGTGTGGGTTTGATGGTGGATACATCCTCAGATTTGGTCTCTTTGTTTCTTTGCATCTTTTTTCAATCGTTCCCCCCTTCTGCAATCTTCGACTTTGGAATTGTTTTCCATGAAGATTATGGTAGGGTTTGAGTTTTAATGTTTTTTTTTGGGTTGAACATGGTAACAATTTTGCAGGCACATGTTTCTTTTTGTTTTACGTAAACAGGAGGAAAATGGGAATTCTCAGGAAACGTCTGTTATTGTTCCTTTTAGGTTTTATCGCGGTTTAAGCCCCGAACTATAATGACCTTTGTAAATGCACATGTTTTGTCGATTTTAAAATTTTCACGGATTTGTGAAATTAGTGAGAATAGAAGTATAGATGACAAAATTAAAAACAATGTATTTCCCAATAGCACTCTATAAAAATGAAACCCGCAGTGAACTCAAATATTATTTATAGCTAGGAATGATACCAAATTATTTATCACAATTATAACCTTTAGTTCAATGCATAAAATCATCCATAATCCATTTACATAAATCATTATATACAAGATCTAGTTAAGAATAACAATGCACAAGAGGCACATCTTTTTGTCCCAGGAAACCCTCATGGGGAAGAAAACCCAACACAATTTATTAGAAGAATCATGTTCAACAAAAGTACAAGGAACCAAGACCAAACCCTAAACCAACAAGGTTTTACCACATGAACAAAACCCTAAAGACACATGGACAAAACCCTAAAGACATGTAGAAGAAAGAGTACTTATCTCCATGAAGATGACCTTCAAACCAAGGTGTAACCTAGCATATTCATCCAAGAAATACCAATAAATACCAAGGAGGTGTTCCTTCATGTCTCATGAAGGAACCCTAAAATACCTTTACCTTTCATACCATGCAAAACTCCAAGAGGATCCTTCCTTCCTTCACTATGCACAAAAAAAAGAGCAACAAGCCTTAGCTACTAAGGTCCTTCAAGTGTCTTCTGCAATCACACATGTACTTTCACTTACACTTGTAATATTCTGTTGTTAGATATAACTCATAAAAAAGCTGATATTGGATATCCATTGCATCCAACCATAACTAAGGACTACAAGACAACCTTACACAAAGGCAGTCCTAGTCTCATAAAATCATGTTTTAGAGAACACAAATGTTAGTCAACACATGCAGAAGCTAAATATTATTATTAGTCAGAGCTCAAGAGATATATGCACTAGCAACACTACGTATATCATCAGATAGAGAGGAAGGACTTATCTGATCAATCTAACCCTTTCATCCAATGAAGGCTCTAAGCAAATATGCTGCAACGGAACAAATCCATGGATCTTTTCAAGGGTATCAATCACAAGGCTTTATCATGAATCTGGGAATCTCTCTCTACCAAATCTTAACATGAACTCTATCACCTGTCATATGTTTGAATCTTCAATAGAAATAACATGAGAGATACCCCAAAATATGGCAAGGTCTGCTTGAAATATGATCTTCAAATATAGTAGAGGATTATCCAAATATACATCAGTCAATGTCCTCCAAAGAATTGAGAAAGTCCTGAAAATCATCGAAGAGAGGATGTTATAACTGTGGCAATGGCTCTTCAAGAACCTATTCTAATTCTAGGTTGATTTTCTTCTGCAGTTCTAGTAGCATTTTTATCACCTTATATTCTTTTCACATTTATTGCCATATCATCCAACATTTACCATTCATATGCTACAACAAATAGAAATAGGATCACAAGAAGACAACCATGCACAATAGACACAAGTTGTACCTAGGAAACCCCTTCTTCACAAGGAGAGAAAAACCAACAACCTTTTCTGTAGAAGATGAATAATTTTCAAGTGCAAGAAATTAAGCATCACCCATGCACAACAAGTCAATGCTAGAGAAAATCACTTGCACTTAATCATATAGCATTTACATCAAGCTTTAACAATAAGTAGAATACAATGGCCAAGTAACCACTACGACTAGTTGTCTTTCACACAACTATCCTCACTTCAATAACTAGAAATATGATGAGTTGTAACAATCTTATACACAGTAGTATGATGAGATATAATAACCTCATCCATAGTCACATGATGATGCCCTAACACAGGGCTTGAATAACCTCATCAATAGTCAAGATATGTGAGTCCTAACCAGTCATAACCAGTCATATACAACAGTAACATATGTGCTCTAACCAGCAAAAGTATAATGATTTTAACCAACAAAAAAACCGGTGCAGTAATCAACTAAGATGGAGACAAAGCATCGATAATATGGTTCCTTAACCCGATGAAAGTTGTGGGCTTAAAGAAGAGTTCCAAACTTGAGATGGAATGCCAAATCTGAGGTCTAAAATAGAGTGTCGAATTTGAGGTAGGGTGATATGAATCCTTTCCTTGCTGCTTGGATGTATGCCGAGTTTATTTTATAGGTTGACAAGTCTTATTCTAGGACTAATCACCAAAAAGACAATAGATCTGAAATAGATAACACATAAAGGAAACACAAATAAAAACCCAGAACAATTCATGACTTCTCCAATTGAATTGCCTCTTGTTTATACATATTCAAGGAGCTGAAATGACCCTTCACTTGAGCCGATTTGTCTACAAGTGGTCCCTCTAAACCAATTTTCATATTTCCACTTGATTTCTTATATGTTGTTTGGATTTAGTATATAGGTGCAAAGTGTGTCATTCCGTGAATCTATATCTCTTCAGGTGATTTCCTTTTGTATGTAAGTTTGCATGCTTGTTTTTTTGATATTACAGTATATGTTGATCACTTATATAATAATATGGTGTGGGTTTATATTGATTTTTTGAGGTATATTCACTGTTTTCCATGTATTGATTTCTATGTTTGTTTCCTTTAATCTCGTTTCTATATGTTCCTGTTTTCCCGGATTATTCTTGGGGTTTCATGTTTCTATGTAATGGGTTCTAGAGTTTGGATTTAAGAAGGAGAAGAAGATCAATGGTGTATTTGGATTTTTCAGAATTAGGTGTAGCCATCTAGAATTTAATTATTCTTAGAGATAAATTATGGTTGCAAGAAGTATCAGTTTCTAGTAATTTGTTCCTTTTACTCATCACAGTCAATGGGATGGGCAGGAGACATGTAGAGTTTCCTTTCTTGAGAATCCTTGAAGTGTTTTTCTTCTTTATAATGGTGGGAAGGAGAAATATGGGCTTGGAGTATTTGGATTAAGGATTTCATTTGTTGTTGAATGTCATTTATAGGATATGGGGGAGAGGGGATTGAAGCATTCAATACCAAGCAGTTTGGGCGGTGTTGGATGTTTTAACCTTAGTCTGAAATGCAGGTGCAGTTGGAGATGGGATTCTCTGGCTTGTACATGCATGTTATCACTTACCTTTATAGTTTTCCTAGTATCATTTCTGATTTTTTTGGATTTGGGGATGTTATTTAACCAGCTTACATTCTCCTATTTCAATAAACCTATTGTGACCGGTTTTGACTGTCGAGAGGATACTGAAGGATCATGTTCTATCAAAGTTTATCATGGAAGAAATACAGCAGCATTGCATCCTATTGAGGAGGTAAACAATCCTTTACATGCATGTTTATTGTTCTCTTAATTGAATTTACCTGGTAGGGAGATGAAAACAAGGATTCATGAACATTAATGATGATTTTTAATATCAAATGTATAATTTGTTAGCTTATCAATCTTAACAGGAAGGATTTCTAAATGATAGAAGCTTAGCCTTGCCTGTTTCTAGTCATGTATTTACATGTCCATCAGCTTATGGTAGCAGTCACCTGTGCAATTTTGTGGTAGATCCTTTTCTTTATATGCAGGTTTTCATGTCTTCTTCATTTCAACATAGCCATCATAGTATTTTGATTTTGGGTAGTGGGGTTAAAATCCTACAAATATTTGATAGGACACCTTTATGGATAATGCTTTTGTTCTAAGTCATTTTAAATGGGCATCACCTTTGATTTCTAGAATTCAATGGAGTGAGTGCTATATTGCAAGCCTCACTTTGACCATCTTTTCTATCATGCTGAGACTGCCGTTAATTAATTGTTGTGTGACTACTTTGACTTGCAAATAATCCTTAGTTTTATTATGAGTTGTTTGAAAAATAAATAATAAATAAATAGAAAAACAAATATTTTTAATTATTTAATTAATATTTTTATCACGACTGTCGTTCATGTGACCACACCACAATCACATAATTGCTAGGTTAACGTCCACCTCACAGTTTAGAAACAAGATGAACACCTCACCACCCAAGGGTCTGCCATGCATCTAGTTCGCTTCTGCCATCAAGTTTCGCAGGCACGCATGCTATCAACATCATAAGTTCATCATATTGGCTCTGAAATCGCCAAGGGCTTCCTAATTGTCACTAAATTTGAGGATTTGGGATGACATTGGTTCAATTCATAAAGAGTGAGTAGAATTTGGTTTGATTTGATTTAGGGTTTGGTAAGTAAGGGTTTTCAAGATGGTGCATTTTGAAGAGATTTTGAGTTTAGATGGAGACCAGGAGGAGGACCCTATTTTAAGTTCTGGATATGGTAGTGATAACAAGGATGTCTTGCTTGCCCAATTTATTGAGACCGAGGTACTTGTTGTAGATTCTGCTGAGGTATTGGTCTGGTACTTTTCTGGTAGTAATGTCTTTCAAACTGCTTGTCTATAATGTTTTACTGAAATGTTAGAGTTTTTTATTAGGGTAGATTCCCATTTTCTGGTTAGGGTTACAGTGGCATTGATAATGGTTTGTTACGGCGTGGAAAAGCATTTGGTTGTTATGGCCTTGGAGGTTTGCTGTCGATTATTAGAATGCATTTTGTGTTTTATAGTTCGAAGCATAGCCTATGAGAAAATAGAATTAATTGGATTTACATTGTCATATGGCTAATATTCTACCTGTTGGCATAATAGAGCTCATGTAGATTGAATCGAAACAGAGGACATTGATTAATTGTCCTATCTTGTTAGAGAAAAAGGCTATCTTATGGTTTCTGTTTGTCCGATGGTCACTCTTTCCATGCTTTATTGATGAGTTTTTTTAAAAGAAAAATAATCCTTATTTACGGAAATAATACAGTTAAAATATTTGCACAGGCGTGCATGCTTAGCTGAAGCTTAATATAGAACCTTCATATTTTATTAATCTTCATATCATGATTACCTTGTTCCATTATATCTTAGGGAGTTTGGAGGTGTATAAAAGTTATTGGTTTGCAGGTTTATGTAACCTGTAATGTGATGTTAATTTCATTTATTCTACCTTTTCCTTTTTTTTTTTTTTGTATTCTACCTTCTTTATCACGGTGCTCTTGCATGGTGAAATGAGTTAATTTTCTTATTGGTGATGCTTTGCCCCATCCTAATGGTGAAGAGTCTTTATTTCATTAATTCTACCTTCTCCTTTTTTCTATGGTCTTCTGTTGCATATGTCTTTGCACCGAGAGAAGCAAGGTGTTCTCCAACCTAGTATGGGGGAGATCCTGTCACGTTAATCATGTTATGCTAGCTAGCCGACATAAATAAAAAATATTATAAAATATAAAATAAAAAATATAAATTACATATTGACTTAAATAAATAAATAAATAACTAGCATAGATCCTTTTTAAACCCAGATCTATCAAGTACCGAGAGGGATCCAAATGGTAAAAAAATGTACACCTCAAGAAATTGGATTCCTTTCAGTGCTTGATATATCCGGGTTTAAAATGGATCTTATAATCGTCAAATTTTTGCACCTCTCATAAGAAACATAGGCAACAAAGCAAGGTGACTCTTAGCCACAACCTTTTGATTTTTGTTTACCTTGATAAGTTCTCAAGGTATGTTGTCATTCTTGATCCCTATTGAAGCCACCACAAGAGCTATGGTGTTGATGTAGATGGCAGTTGTGGGAAACTAGTAGGTGCTGTAGTGGGAATCAAAAGATGCTGCAAAATGGCGTTTGGATGCTCAAAAGTTATTGGACAGCCTATGATTGATTAAGTGAGCTATTATGTAGTCTAAATGTTAATTCCCAACCATTTCCTAAAGTATTTATTGGGTACATTTGCTTTTATATATATTGGTATTGGTTTTCTATGTGGAATCTAGGGCAGTACAATCCATGGAAAGCACTGAGCTGCATAGCATTACTTAGATGATTCTTGATATCGAGTGCAATCAGACTTCTCTATTTTCTTATCAATAATATGGCAGCGAAATGAGAGAAAATTAAGAAGTTTGAGTGGATGGCCTCCCTACCTGAAGTTTTTGTTAGTTGGTCAATGAGGAATGAAACATGCTCTGGTTAGTTTTAGTATGGTTATAGTTCTAATTAGGTTTGTATCGATCCGTATTTGCTTGGGCTACTTCCTTTGGTAGTTCCAGCAGCTTGTTGGTAAGTTGGTTCCCTGTGTCTATTCTTATGACAAAAGACAAGAGCTAAGGATGATTGTGTAACTAAACATCATAGAGTTTTATTGGGCTTCTAATGCTGGGTGGTATCTTATAGGAAGCCCGCACTAATTTCTATTGGCTGTCATAGGTTCAAATATGGAGTGGAGGGGTAGGGTATGTTTCTATGGAAAGGAGGGGTTCAAATATGGAGTGGAGGGGTAGGGTACGTAGACGCTCGTAAACTTCAATAGTCAAATGATTGTGCAGAGGGGTTCCGATTCCTTTACCCTATAAACAAAGGGTTTTCAATATCTGGTACACCAATTTGGTATCTGGATTGACCATGACTTTAAAATTAAATTATTATTATATTGAAATATATATTCATATTGAATAAGAGTGGTTAATTAATTATTTACATGTTTTTATCACATGTTGAAGAGGTGAATTACAGTAAAATTATGAATAGATACGGTGAAATTGTGAATAAATTTGGCCAGTGACCTAACTAATAATAATTGTCAATTAGGTTGACTGAAAATAATTGTCAATTAGGTTTATTAGAGACTCTAAGAGGACCACATTGTATGTAAACAATAGTAGTAGCAAAGCTACAGTATTAGTCCAGCGGACTATGGCTGTTCAGGCTTAGTATCCTTCCAATGCCCTGCTTCCTGATTTCAGAACGAGGTTGGTATCTTGTCCCTTTGCTCAAATACACACCCAATCTATGTTCATTTTGCATCTTCTCACAAACCTTTCCCTATTTGAATGGTTTTCCCTAACCCTTGAAATGGTAATGAATAAAATTCAAGCTCTGGTGAGTTATGGTTTGAAGATTTAGGCAGTCTCACATTTTTGATGGTTTGATTTCTATTCCCTCCAATTACATCCTCATTGTTTCAACTATGTTTAAGCTTCTGAAGGCATATGGTTTGGGATTAAGGTCTATTGGTATTTTCATGACATGCTTTCTATAATTTAGTTTTTGAAATTGCTTTGAGAAACACGCCCTGAGGCGCTACCATGCATAGGGCTAGCTTTTCTTGGAGCAATTACCAGGTCTAAGGCACAAGCCTTTTGCTAAACTTGTATGAGGTAGAAAACACCAAGAATGGAACCATGGTAGATGGCATAATACTTCATCGACCCCACTAATGAAACAACACCCCATTGACATTTTTGGGAGAATGATTGTTTGAGGATGTCCATTTAATATCGTATCTCTAGTTTTTGCATGTGTGCTCTATTCCTTAGGATCTGCTTGGGTTTCTCATTGTTGTGATATCGGGTTGGGTTTCCAGGATAGAGAGTGCAAAGTATTTCCTTTTGCGGTCCTTTGGATTTGCAATCTTTATTTTAGGTTGCACAGGTTTTTGTTTGGATCTTTACAATGTTGAATTATTTAATTATTTATTTTTTATTTCATCGTTAACATTTTGTATGTTTAAGCTTCATAGTTACGATCCATTTAGGTTCGTTGCATCTTTATTTGAACATTATTATGATTTAGAAACCAAACTCAACATTTCTTTTTAATGTTCAATTTATAGTGGATTAGGTCACAAGATTAACTATGCACATTTGAAGTTAAGGCCCATTTGGGTTTCCCTGCTTATTGTTGCTTCCTTTCACACACCTGGGGGAGGACGTGGCAAAAATATTCAAGCCACTTGGTGTGTCCTTGGGGGAAAGTCTCGAGTCAAGGCTGTCCCCTTGTTCTTGACTCCTCCGTTTACACTCAACTCCTAACGAAGCCAAGGGGGGTAGACCCTATTACGTTACTAAGGAAGATTACTTTAGTATGATGATGTTAAATTGAGATATTTGCTTAGGAGTTTGAAATTAAGCCTACATAACCATAGATGAAAAGATGAAAAATGAGCACAATAAAGCACAATGTTGACACACAATATATATATATATATATATATATATATCAAAAGATTTAAACATTGGACCAGTGCCTTAAAAATGGAGTCATAAAATAATCAAATGTACTTGCATGTGCTTGGAGTGAATGTTTTGCAATTGCCACTTGGTATGTTTTATGTTAATATGGAATATGAGTCGATTAAATTAGGTGAGGGGGGACTCCAGATACACCCGAGGGGTACTTGGAGTATGTCCAAAAATAAACCTTCACGGCTACCCGCAAGGAATGTGTGGGATGAATGGAGTCTTTGAGATTGTGTTCATAATACACACAAATGTGTAACAGAGATCAGTGCCCCGAGGTCACTGTCCAGGAGTTCCCACTTCCTTTGGGTATTTTTCCACCGTTTACGGTTTGATCGAGGTGTTGGATTTTCTCTTGATGGTGGTTAATTGGGGAAGGTGAATCCTAATTAATCTAGTCACTCATGTTGATTTTGATGCAGCTTGACTGATCAAACAAACCGCGGCCAAGTGCAGAGCATACACACCAGAGTCTTGTCAATTTTAGTAAATTTTAAAAGGTGTGTTTTGATTAGAAAGAAAAACCTTCCAGGAACCTCTTTCGGTCCAAGTGGACCTCAATCGGGGAATAAAGGAAGGGGTTGATTTCAAAATATTGTTTGCAGAGATTAATGATAAGCAGCAAAAATGAAGCAAACCACAAGTTTTCTAATTAGTCCTACCACGCATCTCTTTCCCCTTTCGGGTCAATCGGGAAGTCGTGGGGTAAGTATTAAAATTACTTTGATAATGTAATATGGAATATATGATAAAGTAATCAAATAATATTATTCTACATCAATGAAACTAATCTAGAGCAAAGAAAAATAAGAAATTGCAAAAAATTGAAAAAAGGATGCGAATCCCCCCAGGAGTGATGGGGAATGGGCTCGAAAGAGCCTATTCGGAAATAATTTTTATTATCAGTGGTTACAATATAAGAAAAATGATATGAATATTCTTGGTCCTTATACAGGATGAAACCAAGCCTTTACAAAATGCCAAAATTAAGGTTTACAATCAAAAGGGAGACCCCTGGGGGGATTCGGATGGCCCAAAAGCCACTTTCGAACATTAGCTTCTCCTCTTTTTGTTAGACCTGAAAAAATAAAGAAATTTTATTAGAATGAAATATTCCCAAAATCACTTTGAAAGTAACTTTGGGTCCGCCCACTTTAAACAAAAAAAAAACTAAGTTAAAACAGTAAAAAAAAGGAACCTAGGAAAGCAAGCTTTCCTTGGGGTCTTGGATTTCCTTTGGGGAAGCCAATTTTATATGCACTTATTGCTGGATTTTATATTTTAAAATATAAAACATAAATCTAATGCATGCAAACTATGGATTCTCTTTAAATTGCCATGCAAAACAGACAATTTCCATGAACTAGATCTAGAATGCTTTATGAAACTTTTTAGGAATGAGATCTAGATTATGAGACTTGAGACAAAAGATATATGTTAAGTTTTACTTTAATATAATAGATTTAAATAATAAAAAAGCTTGTAAACAATGTAACTACGTAAAATTTTGATTTTTAGAAGGAGGAAGAGAGAGAAAGAGGGCTGGAAGCCTGGGAATGTTAGGCTTTGGAGTGTGCTTTGGTGGAACATCGAGGGATTATCTACTAAAAAATATCCTGAATATGAGGAATATGCAAACTATATCAACCCCTTCTACAAGTGAGATCACCTGTAACTTAGAAATCCTTGCACAAACAGATGGTTAAAACATAGGTGTTGCTGGAAAAAAACAATTAGAAAGCATGCAATCTTTAAAATACATGCAACTCCAAGAGATCTGAAACAAGTGAACAGTAATAGCATAAATAAAACTAGAATGATCTCTTACCCTGATAGGAGGGAGCTCTCTCCTTCAAGACCAACAATTAACCGACAAAAAGCAAAGATCAACAATACAGATTATACCTCATAAGCCCTTAACAATCACCATCCACACATGAAAAGCATTCCATCGTAGATCTTGCCTCCAAAGATGCTTTATTGAAAAATAGTAAACAATAAAATAGTAACAACTCTTCAATCTAGCTCTAACTCTCTTGGAAGAGGAAAACTGAGCTTTATTTATAGAAAAAATGGGAAATCTAGCCCAGGGCAGGTACAATTCCCAATGAGAGAGAGACTGCAGCTGCATGTGGAGTGAATCTGAGCTTGATCTGAGTCTAATTGAGCCTGATCTAAGTCTCACTGAGTGCAACTATTAATCGGAGAGCTGATCGGACTGACCCCTCAACCTGTTAATTGAAGCATCCACCAAAAATCATCCAGATAGGCCCACATGTGTGGAGGAGAGAGAGAGGGTGCAATTCCCAAGGTTGCATGCTGTGGTGCACTCCCAGTTCAGTCCAGATCACCTCTTTTAGTCAAGGAATGGCCAGATCTAGTCAATCTCAAGCCGATGAGACTAATTTCAGTCAAATCGGAGCAAATCCCACTGATTTAGGATTCGGGGTTTTCTCCATTATTTAATTAATTTATCAATTAAAATAATGAATATTTGATTTTTAGGGTTTTCTGACTTGATTCATGGGAGAATCACTCAAAACTTAGGAAAAGTGGGTTGATGGGTTTACATGGTGCTCTGAGCTTGAAAATGAGCACCCCCATGATTGGAACTGATTTCGGAGCCCACTTTTATTACAAAACCAAATTTTCCAATTAGATTATTAAAAAATAGTCTAAGTTTTCTGGAAAAATTAAAAAAAAAAAACTTAAAAAAAAAAAAAATTAAAACCAAGGGGGACTTAGACATGTTCATATGACTCGACCATAATGCCTAGCATGTTTATACATTGACACATAGACTCTAATAACCTCAATAGGCCTAAATGCCAAGCCAACCACCTGAACTTTGGAGGTATTGAGTGAAAAACTCAGAAATTATCAGTCGTTTATTCAACAACCAATAATAACCAAGGGAAAAAAAACCCTGGGTTGATCGAATTGACAAATAAAAGTCCATGAGACCGAGTCTTTTACAGACACTATCATGCTAGAACATTTTATTACAACTCCCCTACGGGGTATGAACATGTGATATAGTACAACAAGCACTTCCCAGAAGCAATTCTGAAGGTCTTCTGAAGTCCGAACAAATCATCTTTGTCTAGTTCACCAGGCTCACCTTATAAAAAACCACTAAGTACAACTTAGGTGGTAACATCTGGCTCCAACTGCGGGACGTGTGCTTGATTTGGTCATAGGGCAAGGAAAGGATACGAGAACACCAGAATCTCTTGTTTATACACCCTATAAAAACATCTCAACTTGACAAGAAAACCTCAGTAGCACAAGCTTTATATAAAATCCAAATGAACCATTAAGCTGATTTATTTAAACAAAATAAATGTAACTAACAAATGAAATAAAAGTTTTATTATAGCTAAGTATAAAACATAAATGTAGAAAGTAAATACTCTCTTTTAAGGAGCTTATTTAACTACTCTAAGCATGATATGAAAAGGTTAGGTGTAATAAAAAATCCAATGTAACCACTTAAGAATTTTATTAACATAAAAAAAAATTGCCTTGTCTTTGGTTACCAGCCAAAGTAAGGATACTTTATTCAGAAAATGCAAACCTGCGTGATGATCCGAAAGGGGCGGGATGGATGGGAAATCATAAGCATGAATAATGTCGTCAAAGTTCCTCCCAAATTGGTAAGTGCTTGCGTAGGCTGCTTCTATCCATGACTGGATAGGGTTGATGTACAAATCAGAATGGTGAGGCAGAGTGACTACACCATCATACTGATCATCAAGGCTTACCAGATGATAACTCACAGCTTGCTCCAAATCATAAGGAAACTCTATATGTGAAGATGATAGTTGAGACTGATATTCTACTAACTGCATAACATCTATCTTTTCACAACACTGCTTCTCAATGTCTTCATTATTGATACCTTTGTGTGGCTCTGCATTATATGACTCTGAATGATCATATAAGAGTTTTGAATGATGCTTTTCCATACTAGGGTTTTCCCAGGTCTCTAGATCCACGCTTCCCTCTATGCACATATAGTAGATTGGACTTCCAAAATTTTCTAAATAGACACTCCCCTGACTGGATATAGCATAGATGGGATTCTCAATAAGATATTCACAAAAATTCCAATAGTCATCACCGCCATCTATGTCAGATGTGATGGATTTCCCATTGCTGATATCAAGTTCTCTTTGTCTTCATTACTGATTCTGATATATGGCTCAGACTGATCATATGGATAAACTGTATGCTCCTTTTCCATATCAAAATTTCCCAAGGCCAAAAGGTCCATGCTCTTTCCTTTAGATATGCCATAGATAGGAGAATCAATAAAACCATCAAAACTTTTTGGTTTATTATCAACATCTTTGACGGACATAAGGGAGTCTTCGTCACTGGTATCATGCTCCAAGTTATACTTGTCCTCATTTTCATACTCATCTTCTTCAGAAAAAAGGTCACAAGGCAGTAAACCTTCTAGACTGTCATCATTATATGGAGAACACGTGGGAGTCCCATCATGCACATTACAGTTTTCATCATAAGTTTCACTATAAGATTTTGCAATGGTTTCATCCTTAGGTTTGTACTGTTTATCTGGTGACAAAGGGTAGGCCTGGCCTACCATGTATACATGATCAGGCTTGCTTGAAGTTGTTTCCTGACTACTGACCTCGGTAAGTCCATGTTCCATGACTTGATTTGCAACGTAACACGTGCTTTCTTGGTGGAATTGTTCACAAGGTCTACACCATTGAAGTACTTCTTCTACCATGTTAGCCGAGTCTAACTGGTTTGGACTCCTAGGCTCTTTTCGAGGGGCTTTCTTTTGATACATATGATTTTGCTTGGGTTGAAAGTTCCTAGGTCCATTATTCCTTTCCATTGTGATCAATCTATTTTACATGTCATTCAATTGTGTAGTATGATTGGCCATCTGTTGGTTTTGACTAGTAATCAAGTTTTTTATCATGTCCGCCACCTTTTCCATGGGATCTTTAGAAGTTCCCTTTTCTTTTGATTCAACAACTTTACCGTTGGTCTCTTTGTTGCAGGAAGTGTTTCCCCTAGTGTAACCTGGAATGTTGGACTTGCTTGAAGATTGCATATTCTTTTCTATTTTCTCGGCCAATTCCTGGGTAGTTTTCAGATCGACCGGTTCTTTATCTCTCAACTGGTACCTTAAGTCATCGGTGAAGGCTTTAATGTAGTATATGAGGATAGAGGCATATTTTGGCTTGATGTCTCTAGGAAGGTCTACAACCACACGCCTGAATTTAGTGTTAAATTCATCCATGGTTTCATTCTCCATCTTATTTATGTTATAAAGGGTAGCAAGCAAATGTCTTGGTTCCTTCTTTTCTCCCCATTTCTTCCTAAAACCATCTTGGAATTCACTAAGAGTTTTATATGAATCATCATCTAGGTCGAGGTACCATTCTTCAACATCATCTTCTAAGGATAAAGCAAAGAGCTTCATTTTGACATCGTCATGGTCATGGGCAGCATCATTGCAATAACTGACTAGGTGATTTTCAAGCTTTCAAAGGTGAGACTTGGAAGTGATGGCATTATTGCCCTGCAATATGGGGAGCTTCTTGATAGCATATTTTGGAATGGCATGGGGAGCACCTTCTATCTGAGAAAATTAAAGGGGTTTGAAGAATTCCGTCATTTCTTGAGATTGGTGAACATGTCTCTCTACAAATATGTGATGGATGTCTGAGAGGGATTGGTCTCCTAAATCTTCAAGGTTTCTACGAGAAGTCTGCCTATTCAACATTTCTCTAATAAACCTTTTGGGATTAGGGAGAGGATTGAATAATTACTGGCGGTTTATTTGGGTAGAAATTATTGGAGGGATGTTAGACAGTGGAGTCGCCAGATGGATCGAGTTTTAATTTTTTTATGTTTTTTAAAGACAAGATCAATCAATTTTTTTTATCTTTTTAGTTGTTTAGAAAAAAGTTAAGCTAAGTCGTACTTGGGAATAAAAAGATTTATCCCCGGAAACAGAGCTAAAACGTGTTTCCACCTTTCACACGCCTAGCGGGGGATGTGGCAGAAATCTTCAAGCCACTCGGTGTGTCCTTGGGGGCAAGTCTTGAGTTAAGGCTGTCACCTTGTTCTTGACTCCTCTATTTAGGTTCAACTCCTAATGAAGCCAAGGGGGGTAGACCTTATTAAGTTACTAAGGCAGATTACTTTAGTATGATGATGTTAAATTGAGATAGTTGCTTAGGAGTTTGAAATTAACTATACATAACCATAGATGACAAGATGAAAAATGAGCACAATAAAGCAATGTTGACACACAATATATATATATATATATATATATATATATATATCAAAAGATTTAAACATAGGACCAGTGCCTTAAAAATGGAGTCATAAAATAATCAAATGTACTTGCATGTGCTTGGAGTGAATGTTTTGCAAGCCTCTTGGTACATTTTAAGTTAATATGGAATATGAGTGGATTAAATTAGGCGAGGGGGGACTTCAGATATACCCGAGGGGTACTTGGAGTATATCCAAAAATAATCCTTCACGACTACTCGCAAGGAATGTGTGGGATGAATGGAGTCTCTGAGACTGTGTTCATTATACACACGAAGGTGTAACAGAGATCGACGACCTGAGGTCACTATCCAGGAGTTCCCACTTCCTTTGGGTATTTTGCCACCGTTTACGGTTTGTTCGAGGCATTGGATTTTTTTCCGATGGTGGTTAATTGGGGAAGGTGAATCCTAATTAATCTAGTCACTCATGCTGATTTTGATGTAGCTTTATTGATCAAACGATCTGCAACCAAGTGCAAAGCATACACACCAGAGTCTTGTCAATTTTAGTAAATTTTAAAATGTGTGTTTTGATTAGAAAGAAAACCTTCTAGGAACCTCTTTCGGTCCAAGTGGAACTCAATCGGGGAATCAAGGAAGGGGTTTATTTTAAAATATTGTTTACAGATATTATTGATAAGCAGCAAAAAGGAAGCAAAACATAATTTTTCTAATTATTCCTACCACGCATCTCTTTCCCCTTTCGGGTCAATCGGGAAGTCGTGGGGTAAGTATTAAACTTACTTTGATACTATAATATTATATATATGATAAAGTAATCAAATCATATTATTCTGCATCAATGAAACTAATCTAGAGCAAAGAAAAATAAGAAATTGCAAAAAACTGAAAAAGGACGCGAATCCCCGCAGGGGGGGATGGGGAATGGGCTCGAAAGAGCCTATTCGGAAATAATTTTTATTATCAACAGCTACAACATCAGTAAAATGATATGAATCTTCTTGTTCCTTATACAAGATGAAACCAAGCCTTTACAAAATTCTAAAATTAAGGATTACAGTCAAAAGGGAGACCCCTGGGGGGATTTAGATGGCCCAAAAGCCACTTTCGAACAGAAACTTGTCCTCTTTCTGTTAGACCTACTAAAATAAAGCAATTTTATTAGAATGAAATATGCCCAAAATCACTTTGAAAGTACCTTTGGGTCAGCCTACTTTAAAAAAACAAAAAAAACTAAGTTAAAACTAGTTAAAACGGTAAAAAAAGGAACCAAGGAAAGCAAGCTTTCCTTGGGGTATTGGCTTGCCTTTGGGGAAGCCAATGTTATATGCACTGATTTCTGGATTTTATCTTTTAAAATAGAAAACATAAATCTAATGCATGCAAACTATGTATTAACTTTAAATTGCCATGCAAAACGGATGATTTCCCTGAACTAGATCTAGAATGCTTTATGAAACTTTTTAGGAATGAGATCTAGATTATGAGCCTTGAGACAATAGATCTATGTTAAGTTTTACTTTAATATAATAGATCTGAATAATAACAAAGCTTGTAAACAAAGTGACCAGGTAAAATTTTGATTTTTAGAAGGAGGGAGAGAGAGAAAGAGTGCTGGAAGTCTAGGAATGTTGGGCTTTGGAGTCTGCTTTGGTGGAACACCGAGGGACTATGTCCTCAAAAATATCCTAAAGATGAGAAATATGCAAACTATCTCAACCCCTTCTATAAGTGAGATCACCTGCAACTTATAAATCCTTGCACAAACAGATGGTTAAAACATAGGTGTTGCTAGAAAAAGACAATTAGAAAGCATGCAATTAAACTTAAAATACATGCAACTCCAAGAGATCTGAAACAATCAAACAATAAGAGCATAAATCAAACTAGAATGATATCTTACCCTAACAGGAGGGATATCTCTCCTTCAAGGCCAACAATTAACCAACAAAAAACAAAGATCAATAATACAGATTATACCTCATAAGCACTTGACAATCACGATCCACACATGAAAAGCATTACACCATAGATCTTGCCTCCAAAGCATCTTTATTCCAAAACAATACAAAATACAATTGCAAAAACTCTTCAATCCAGCTCTAACTCTCTTGGAAGAGGAAAACTGAGCTTTATTTATAGCAAAAGCAAGAAATCTAGCCCAGGGGGGGTGCAATTCCCAAGGAGAGAGAATTTGTAGCTGCATGTGGGGTGAATATGAGCTTGATATGGTTCTAACTGAGCTTGATCTGAGTCTCACTGAGTGCAAATTTCAATCGAAGAGATGATCATACTGACACCTCAACTTGCTAACTGAAGCATCCACCAAAAATCATCCAGATAAGCCCACACGTGTGGAGGAGAGAGAGAGGGCACAATTCCCAAGGTTGCATGTTGTGGTTCACTCCCAGTTCAGTCTAGATCACCTCCTTCAGTAAAGGAATGGTTAGCTCTAGTCAATCTCAAGCTGATGAGACTAATTTCATTCAAATCGGAGCAAATCCCACTGATGTAGGATTTGGGGTTTTCTCCATTATTTAATTAATTTATCAATTAAAATAATGAATATTTGATTTTTAGGGTATTTTGACCTGAGTCATGGGAGAATCACTCAAAACTTAGGAAAAGTGGGTTTATGGGTTTACATGGTGCTCTTAGCTTGAAAATGAGCACCCCCATGACCGAAACTAATTTTTGAGCTCACTTTTATTACAAAACCAAATTTTCCAATTAGACTATTAATTAAAAAATAGCCCAAGTTTTGTGGAAAAATTAAAATTAAAAAAAACTTAAAAAATTAAAAAAAATTAAAACCTAGGGGGACTTAGACATGTTCATATGACTCGACCATAATGCCTAGCATGTTTATACATTGACACATAGACTCTAATAACCTCAACAAGCCTAAATTCCAAGCCAACCACCCCAACTTTGGAGGTATTGAGTGAAAAACTCAGAAATTATCAGTCGTTTATTCAACAACCTATAATAACCAAGGGAAAAAACACCCTGGGCTGATCGGATTGACAAATAAAAGTCCATGAGACTGAGTCTTTTACAGACACTACCATGCTAGAACATTTTATTAGAACTCCCCTACGGGGTATGAACATATGATATAGTACAACAAGCACTTCCCAGAAGCAAATCTGAAGGTCTTCTGAAGTTTGAACAAATCATCTTTGTCCGGTTCACCAGGCTCACTTGATAAAAAACCACTAAGTACAACTTAGGTGGTAACACTTATTATTTTTCAAAAGTATGCTTCCTGGATTAAGATTATATTTTTTCATTTTGTGTCAAATTTATACAATAATTCTGGTTCAATTTTTAAGGTCGTGTTGCATGTATTTTGTTTACTCATGATAATTGTGATTGTAACATTAAGGTCCATCTTCAGATTTAACAATAGATTTTGTTTGATTATGGGTTACATGTTGATTCCTAAACTATATTTCATATTGCCTTTCTCATACATGCATTTTCTGTATGTTTATTTTAGTAGGAATGGGCAAGTTAGTGATTATATGAGCTTACTGGGAGTTGGGTTTGGTTCGACAACTCTTTTGGACGAATATCAAGCAGCTGGGATGCACATACAACCATGTATGTTCAATGCAGATGAGCTAATGCATTTATATTTGATTCTTTGTAATAAATTGCAGAATTTGGATGTATAAATGTTTCTCGTTTTTCGAACCTTTAGGTTTTCTCAACATATTTTTCTCTAATTTTATTTTGCAGCACTCAACACTACTCATGGTTAGCGATGTTGATGTATATGTAACTTCGGAATGTATTCTTATATGTATTTTATATATTGTAACCCGATGTTTATTCCGGGATGTTTCTATTATGTATTTGAGTCATGTGGTCATGCCCCGATGTTCCGATCGGGAGGATTAATAATGTAAACAAGTCATATCAAGTCATTAGGTAAGTCCCCACAGTTTAAGGGGCACTTGGGTTATTATACACTAATTAAGGTGTAGGCTCAAGTAATTAATTATAAGTTAAGCCTACATGGTTGAGTGCACTTCAAGTCAACGGAAGAATATAAATAGAGAGTGAGAGTCTCTCTATTTATCACTTGTGACTTAGCTCTCTTGCTCTCTCAAGTGTGGCGCACTTTTGGAGAAGGAAATTCTTGTGCTTGAAAGAAGACAGAAGGCTGCTATTGTGAAGGGAGGTCATCTTACTATTTTGGGTTCACTTCTTGTGGTGATACTATCTTAGAGGAAGTTGAGGGGTTTTCTCCATTTATGGTTTCCCCTCCTAAAATCTTTGTGTCTCTTGTCTCTTGTGATGTGCTTATGTGATTGCTGTGCTTGTTATTCTCTCAGTGAAAAGATCTTATCATAATGCTAGCTTAAATGTTGAAAAACTAACATGGTATCAGAGCTAACCTGAGAAGAAGACATTGTGCAGCTACAGGAACTAGGGCTTCCTATTTTGTGGATCTTTCTCCACAGATTTTCAGCAAAAGTATGATAGGATGACTCTCCATTGAAGGGTGCATCTTTCTGTCGATGCGGAATTCAATTTCAAGCATTTTCAGTTTCGATGTGGAACTTAGGGCTTTCTACAGAAGAAGAATTTTTGGGTGAGAGAAGCATAGGATTGTTCTCCTCATCAAAACCGAAATTTAGAGACCTGGATCAGTAAATTTGGTTGGGTAAATATCTGGGAAAGTCAAACCCTAGTTTGACCCTGAGCTAGGAGAAACCCTAAGTACTAAAACTGCTAAGTTTTGGTACAGTAGCTATATTCCGATATTGGCGAAGTCTCAGAAGCTGAAAATTTCAGGGGCCAAATATCAAATCCTTATTATCACTGTGTCCAAAGGGAAGCCTCTGATTCGCTATATTCTGGGAGATATGATCTCTCCAAGTTAGGGTTCCAGCCTCTTCCAGAAATCATCCATAAACAGGACACCTGGGGAGATCTGCAATATCTTGGGCTACAGAGGTCCAAATGGAATTATTGAAGATGTTCCAAAAAGGGAACGGAATCTAATTTATTTGTTCTAAAGGTCAAACTCAGAAAATGAACCAGTGACACGTGGAATTCCGTACAACTTCGCTGTTCTGAACAGTCCTGTAACAGGTCACCTTGGGAAAAGGATCATAAATCCAAAATGGTGAAACCAATTCTGATGAAAAATGAGGTGTTGGATCAGGGACATGCGAGGTTACCTCAGTGAGAAATTTCGGACACAGAGGATCAGTAATTTCAGAGATATCACAGAAATAGTAACAGGAATTTCTGCAGAAGAAATCAGAAAATTAGGGCTTCCTGTTCCGGGAGCTTCCCTCCACTGTTTTCAGAAAAGGAGTACATTAGACAGCTCCATTTGAAGAGATCTATCTATTCACCCAATCAGATCTGAAATATTCCAAGTTTTGAAAATTAGGGTTTCTACAACAAACCCTAGATCAGCAAACTCCGGGACAAGGACGGACACCTCAAATCGGTAACATTTCTCATGGAAGTGATGATTGGCTTATAGACAGTGGGGTTTCCAAACATATGATAGGATTCAAGGAATCCTTTGTAAGACTCTCAGAACATTAATC